>CM076573.1:44590748-44768239 GCA_034641835.2 Pinus albicaulis | reverse complement strand
TTAAATATTGTAATGAAGAGATGTGAAATTTGATGATATGATATAACAAATTAATCCAAACATCACATTCAAATGCACTAATAAAAATTTAATTGATATGAATATTGTTATAAGATGTGTGTCGCCTTTTGATGAATAATGAATTTTTAAAAATCACAATAATTGCACTGTCACAGGTCGATGTTTCTGAAAAATACAAAATAAACATCGGTGCATGTTAGTTACTGTGCAATGGTGCGTTTGTATGCTAATGCGCACCGGTGTGTTTCTATGACCTATGGGCACTGCACAAATACTAATACCACTTAGAACGCTTGGTGAATTTGTGTGATATTGTGCACTGGTGCGTTTCTATGACCTATGGGCACCGCACAAATACCAATCCTAATTAGAACGCCTGGTACGCTTTATCAGTGACTACCACCCGAGCGGTCTGATAGGAGTTGCATGCACCAGTGCGGTTTTCCTTTAACGCGCCAGTGCGTTTTTATAACTTGATGGCCCGGTGCGTTGGATCACCTACAGGGCGTCCGATGTGGTTTTACACCTTAACGGCCCGGTGCATGCACCTTCGATTGACCTAGTGTGACTATCTGGCTAACATGCATCGGGTCGTTGCTAAACGCACCAGGGCATCCGAAATTTGTTTTCTGTCTTAGTGCTTGGTAGGTTTACAGTACTGGTGCGTTCACGGTACAACGCACCGGTGCCTTGACACCTGATTATCACATCGATAAGAAAAACATTCGTAACATCCTCTGGCCACCCAATTTTTTCAGTTGTGTTGAAATTATATTAGAAGATCCGCTAAAACCTCCATTACCGAAAACGGATGGTGTAGCAAATGTTTTTTTTTTTACAATTTTGGTGAATTTTATAACACTAAAAACCTCTGTTATAACCTCTGCAAGAGGGTCTTTTCCTTGTAGTGTGAAAGCCAAAACTAAACTATTAGTGAGGAGCTTTACGACAAGAACTCGACCATTAGAGCTAATCCTCAGGGCTCTTCCTTGTCACTTGTATTAATCATAATATCAATGTCTTTTCCTTGGATGCTCCCTTTGAGTGCAATTAATGTACAATTGAAAAATCCTTATAAGAAAATATTTATTCCGTCATTTTCAAATTTTCCCATTTGTACTTTTGAGATGACTTACAACTATTTTTGTTTTTAATATTTACGCTGTAAAGCGTCACTATTTGAAAACAACTCCCCTAGTTGCTACTGTGTCCATGTTTGAGCCATTGGATCAAATGTTTTAGGCCATTAGATTAAGTAAATATTTTTATATATGTTTTTTATAATACATAAACATTAAATTTTTTAGTACATAGGCATAAAAATTTTATTTATAATAAAATTTATATCATAAAATTAAACTCCACAAGAACCAATTAATTTATATTACATGCATAAAAAACAATATAAAAATAAATAAATAACTATTTAAAAATATTTAAATATTACATTTTTGTGCTACTATGCTCTCCAACAAAGTATGATAAAAAGGTTTTAATGTTATGTTTAACATTTTGACTATGTCAAATTACACAAAATTAAAAATAAAAGTAAATTAAATAAAAATATTGACATAATGTAATGAACATTTTAACTAGGTCAAAATACAATAAAAATAATAAAATAATAAAATAAAATAATGATAAACTATAAATACAACCCATGGTATTCATGTGGAATGTAGTTTCTTTATAGGAAGTAGCTAATATGGCCTAAATCAATCTTAACTCTTGAACTAAACTAATAATTTAAAAAAATTAATTTTAAATGTTTATAACCATTATTCTTTTAAAATTTTATTTAATAAAATGTATCTAAATTTTCATATATCCAAATATACATAGTTTTTCTTATTATTATATTTGTTACAACTATTTTATTATTCCAAAAATACATGGCTTTTATTATTATATATTATTTATGTTACAATTGTTTTATAATTCATGAGTATTATTTCTTAATATATAAAAAATTAAATTAATAGTGATTTTTTTTAATATGTGATATTTTTTAAATTTCCATGTGATTTAAGAGGACATGATTTATCTCGAGCAATAATGATGAATGTTCATAATTCTCATTTCTTAAATAACACTAAATTTACCTTTAAAGGGGCGGTAACAATTGTTTGTATCAAAGTCAAGGATATAGAAGAAATGAGACATGGTGAAGATAAGCTTCCAACCTTACGACAAGCCCTAAAAAGGCATAATGTTGAATGTATGGAATCCATTTTCCCTGTTACACATGAGAAGTGCAATGAAAAATATTGGAATTTGGAAAATGTCATGAAGCTTATCTCATGTTCCATTCATTTAGATCTGAAGTATATGGAAGAAGAAAAGCAGGACAATGGATACTTATCAAGAATGTATGATTCTTTAGAAGGAAACGACCTTGACAAGGCTATGGAGGACCAAATAGTAGAATTAAAAACAGAAGAGGACTCTTCAGAAAATGGGTTACTCAAGGATTTTGGAATCCATATGAGCTACTTTATCTCACTGATTCAAGCAAGCGCTCAAAAATAAATGGACAATAGTGATATACAGACAATTTATTCATAAACAAGATAAAGATAGAATTATAACCCGAGATAGAGTTATGGGAGGAGAAACATTACAATTGTAAGGAGGAGTCAAAGTTACATGAGTATTAGTTCACTCAACATAATTCTCCACTGCTTATTCCGGAGGAGAAAGCTCCTACTACCTCATCATTTAAAGAAGGCCTACATGAGAAAATCAGAAGAGATTCCTCAATGTTATTTTCATTTGACATTTAGTCACTCTGCTCTTTTTTGTCTAGTAATCTCTTTACCCATTTAGATTTGAAGTATATGGAAGAAGAAAAGCAGGACAATGGATACTTATCAAGAATGTATGATTCTTTAGAAGGAAACGACGTTGACAAGGCTATGGAGGACCAAATAACAGAATTAAAAATAGAAGAGGACTCTTCAGAAAATGGGTTACTCAAGGATTTTGGAATCCATATGAGCTACATTATCTCACTGATTCAAGAAAGTGCTAAAAAATAGACAGACATTAGTGATATACAGACAATTTATTCATAAACAAGAGAAAGCTAGAATTATAACTCGAGATAGAGTTATGGGAAGAGAAAGATTCCAATTGTAAGGAGGAGTCAAAGTTACATGAGTGGTAGTTCACTCAACATGATTCTCCACCGCTTATTCTGGAGGAGAAAGCTCCTACTACCTCATCAATTGAAGAAGGCCCACATGAGAAAATCAGAAGAGATTCCTCAATGTTATTTTCATTTGACATTTAGTCACTCTGCTCTTTTTTGTCTAGTAGTCTCTTTACCTCTACCCTTAAATTCAATGACTTAGAAAATACTAGACAAAAGACACTTACCTATTGCATTCAGTTGAAAAAAAAGGTATCTCTAAAGGGTCACTTGGGGAGGAATCTATTATCTAAAAGATCGGGAAAATAATTCATTTCAAAACAAAAATGTACTATCACTAGGGAAGGGAGTTATTACATTTAAAATTTGTTCCCATTCTTGTCACTACAAAATTTGATTGTTGATTTTTATTTGATGGGAAAATAAATTATTTGTATAAAATATTTCGGTGAAAATCACATTCAAGTAGATTTTGTCGATGCATTTCGAACCAGCCAGTGTGACCCGATGATGAACCACACTGGCTGGTTTGAAACACGTTGACAAAATCTGCTTGAATGTGATTTTCAACGAAAGATTTTATACACAATTTATGGATCATAGAAGCCAAATTCCTAAAATAAATGATATTTTAAAGGCACTAAAGTCTTGAATTATGATCCTTAAAGAAGTCGCTAGATTCCCTGATTATGAGCTGATTTTTTCTTCTTACTTTTGGGTCTTCATGATGTTTTTTATTCTAACTGAGGTGAAAAGTTCCAAAGAAGTGGAATATTGGTTTTTCAAAGAGGAATTATGGAAATATGATTGTAGATAATGTATTAATATAAATTATCTAAATTGAGATTAATTAATCATCCCGAAGGGTTAAAATGGGCCCAAATGTCTCTTATCCATAAAATTGACGATTAAGATAAATGTATGCTCTATGTTCAAATGATAGGTGAAGGTGGATTTACCATACTTAAGCTTCTTAGTAGTCTCTTATGAAGTACAACATGTCATAGTGATAAGTTTTTATTCCATTAAATAATTCTAGCTATAGAGCAGAGTCAGAGTTCTAGGAGTAGTATCAGAAGAATTGAACATTGCGATTGTGATAGAAGCAAATAATTTCGTGGAAGGGTCTGCCCAACTTGGTCATAAAAAACAAGTGCATCCTTCATGCAGAAAAATAAAATAATCATGTATATTCATCATGTAGAGGTCTTGAGTACTTTGGCCAAAATGTCCCATCCATTATGAAAAAACGCATATTACATGTAATTAATAACAAAGAATTTGTTCCACATCAATTACCCAATATGGATATTTTGATTTGAGGTCCAGTAAACATAATTCTCCACCCCTTATTCTGGAGGATCAGTTGGAGCCGAGAAAGTTCCCACTACCTTTTCTTTCTTATATGTTATTCTTTCCTATGCCACAACCTTACGGTGTTTCCTTTGCAACATGTAGTGCAATTTCTAGTTATGACTTTTTTCATTATCCATTTTAACTCAACCTTATAAACATAATACTTTAAAATTATATATATATATATATATATATATATAGAGAGAGAGAGAGAGAGAGATATAGTCCCCCTGCCTCTGCAATCTTGACATGCTTATATTAATAATAAAAGAATTCCACCTTCACTATAATAACTTTTTACATTTTCTTTTCACTTTTGTGAGATTTTGTCTATACCTTTACCCACACTTGTTTAATTCCACATTATTAAATCCTCACCCTTTATAACTATTGCTTTCTGGTTATAGCTACTTACACTCCTTGATCTTATTAGATTGTTATAGCCTTTTAATGGTCAACAACTATTTAACGTTAATTAAGTACTCAAAAATTATGGTGGTAAACAATAGTATATCCAAAAGGCGTTATAGAAACAATGAGGTTGTTCTATGTGTTGTAAGTAATTTTGGCATTAAAGACTCCTCAAAAAAAATTTGGACTAAACCAACTCTTGAAAAAAGGGATTTTAACTAATCTTTAAGGACAACTGAGGTGTCAATTTTGCATCAATTTTATTTTTATTTTTTATTTTTTTTTTTATTTTTTTTTTTTAATTAATTAAATTTTACTCTTGTTTTTTTATGGTGGAAATGGATTCAACACCATAAAAAACCTTTGGGGCACCCAAAATATTGAAGCTTGACAGTTGTAACCTACATTTCCCAAAATTTCCACCGGATTCTATCAAAATTGTGCTCGAATTTCCATTGTTTTCCACGCAAAAACGACGCTTCATTAGACTATGCCATATTTGAATTGGAGCCCACACCTCTTAAGTTCCCGTACTTTTGTTTTTAACCTGAAAATGGTGATCACAGTTCCTTTAGCATCCAATATTCTGCACAAGAATTTGTGGAGAACTAAGAGATATGCAACCCTTCCTCAATGTAAGGTAGAAAATTTCATATCTCAAGCACTCGTCAAATTTGATACGGGCAAAAAAAATTAATTGATTGTATTTGATGGGAGATTTTCCTCTCAAATTCCATCCCTACTCAGTGAAACGACCACGTTTTCAACAGTGACAACTACACAAATGGGTGGTACAACAATGGCTAGGCAATGATATGGTGCAAGGACTAGTCATTGGTGGCAAAACATGAGGCTAATTTTGGCAACAATGGCGAGTGTGCTAGCGAAAAAGATGATCCAGACAATGACTAA
Organism: Pinus albicaulis; assembly: GCA_034641835.2. Taxonomy (NCBI): domain Eukaryota; kingdom Viridiplantae; phylum Streptophyta; class Pinopsida; order Pinales; family Pinaceae; genus Pinus; species Pinus albicaulis. The sequence goes on along the minus strand of CM076573.1, from coordinate 44,762,388 downwards.
GAAGAAAGGGCGACAAGGTAGAGGAAACTAGAAGACGTGGAAAAGATAAACCAAACGACTGGGAAGAAAGGATGACATGGCAGAGGTAGCGGGATAACGCAACAATGTGGGGAAACAATTGATTGTGCGATGGTGGAGAAATTCGACTATGGCGACTACGTCGGCTAATTGAGAGGAAGTTGCACTACATTTATTTATTTATTTTATTAGTGTTAGTATTTTTTTTAATTAATGTTAATATTATTATTATTTTAATTATTATTATTTTAATTATTATTATTGTTGTTGTTGTTGTTGTTTTAATTATTATTATTATTATTATTATTATTATTATATATATATATATATATATATAGGAGTAGTATTTAAGTGCAACTTTTTGGAGTTTCCGACGGATTTCTCGTTGGAATCTGGCAAAAAACATTGTGGCCAAATCTTGATTTGTGTTGTTTAAACTTGTTTTTTTAACTGCATATATGGATTCAACGCCCTTAAAAACCCCTAGATCACTTCGATCATGTGGATTTAACCTGTCAAACTTATGATTTAAATAAATCTTTACCGGATTCTAGAAAAATTAGATCAGAAAATAAATCAGAAAACTTTCCAAATGATCGCACTTAAAGACTAATCTTATATATATATATATATATTGGAATGAAAGCATGTGAAACTTTGGAGTATTTCCCTACATTTTGTGGATGGTAAACTCTCAACCCTTATTAGGAGACCTCGCCTCAAGGGAATCAAAGAGAGTCGAACATGTGGTCAACAACAACTAGCAATAATATCAAGGAACTTCACCTTCCTTGATATTATTCCTAGTTGTTGTTGATCACATGTTCGAATCTATTCAAATATATGTATATATTCATGAGGGGCTCAATTGGTCAAGTCTTTGTCATCAAAGCACTTTTTCTATTGATAGGTCACAAGTTCAATTCTCTTGACACTCTTAGGGTTAGGCTTTGTGGTTGAGCTAACAAGAAGTGATCCCTTTGGGTGGGTTTGCCTCATACAAATATTTTGTGGACGTAGAGGACACTGATCTTCAGGGTCCATGAACCTCATATATATATGTGTGTGTGTGCTACTTTCTTTCTTTCTTTCTTTTTAATGGTTAAGGCCTATTTTTGTTTTGCTTCCTCGGAGATGTCGAAACTAGATTTTTTTTTTTTTTTTTTGGCTAAAGCCCCGACCAAAGGTCTATATCTATGATCATAAAATATGGTTCTGATACCAATGTATCGAACAAGGTTTGTATGTTCGTGGATATTCAAAATATCTGGAATATGTAAATATCCATCATATGATAAATATTTATATATATAAATGTTGAATGTGCAATTGATATGATGTGATACCAATTGAGGGCCCACTTATATACCTAGACATGTTCCTCTTTATGAATGGTCATGTCCTTTTAAGATCTTCCCTTTCATAGCTAACAACACTTTCAACGTATAAATCGAAATCACAATTGCATCTTTCAGAACCCATGATAATTTGTTAGCTACTCAAACTCTTCGTACTTTGACTCGTATTCTCAAAAACCTTCTTGTAACAAATATTTTTATACATTCACAAATCCCACAGAATAAATCTTGAAGCTTTGAAAAAAAAAACTAGACAAAAGGATGCAAACTCTGCTTACCAAATCCATAACTTCCTTACACAATTACAAACAATTAATTGAAAGCCAAAACTAAATTATTTTAAGAAGTAATGAAAATATCCTCTATTTGCCTGCGATATTTATAACAAGAGCTACAGGCAATGGAAGTTCCTGTCGGGTCTAAAATTCTTACCATATTTATAGAAATTCCTTGTAGATTCAAACTGATAATTGTAATTTACTCAAACAATAGACTTGAATATACTCTACTCATATGTGGAAAAACAATTCACGATTGAGAATCAATATCAAAACATGTGACATGAATCTATTTACACATAACACGAGGATAAATATAGGGGAAAACCACTGCTCAAAACCCCTTCCTATATGTATTGCATTAATCAGAAAATAGAGGAGAAATACAAAGCTTGTTCAAGTCTAGACAATCTCTGTAATAGTACAATCTATTGCGCTACTTCACGAGTTGCCTATGGTCAATACTAAACCAATGTCCTGTCTGCCCAAGTCATTATTTCCTTGGGAATTAGCCCCTATTAATTAGGGAAATTCCTTGTTTGTAACTGCGCAATCCCCATAGGTCCTTCTCTGATTGCATGCACCACCTGTACAACTCGAATAATTATACAACTAATAGAACACTGCCCTTGAACTCCAATATCAACTGGGTAACTCGTACATCACACATGCATGAGTTAATTATGGTTGATTTATCAATTAACTTGTTGATCACAATGTACACACCCCACTACTAGACCTCCCACTAGTTCCTTCAAAAGTTGGAACTAGTTTAACTGACTTTAACTGAGTTTAACGGAATTAAATTATTACAACTCAAATTAAACTCAACCTAGACTCCTACAAAGTAGGAACCACTTTACATGATTCAAGTTAGGCCCTCAACTCGAATTAACTGAGCCAACTAAGTCTTTCTAACTTAGTTAACGCATTCGTGCTATCTCCTCATGTGGAATTACAATTTTCTCCTAATTTAATTCAAGGAAAAGTTAAATCAGGATTTTCTTGTTGCCATTTTCAACAATATTTGGTTAAAAAATCTTACCATATTTGCACAGTTGGTTTTTACATAAGTTAAAGCATGTATGATAGCCATGGTTTGGTGTAAAAGACATGTTATTTTTAATATAATGTAAAGGTAACCTTTATGGTATAAACATCTAAAAACCCCCCTTTATATTTTGATGTACATTTGAATTTACATTGAAATGAATCAAATTTTCTTTTTATTGTTTGTAACCACTTGCCCCACCATGACTATGCCACTGAACAACTTCGTCGTGCATTCTTGGAAGACACGGGGGTTAATGAGTAACATATGTGCATTGTGCATGAACAAGCGACTAGCTATATGAAACATTTGGCTTCTCTTCTGCTATAGCTACTACATCAAGGTATGTGGTGTCTTCAGAGTATGAAAGCAGTTGTTGACTGGCCAATAAACACCACCTAATATTCATGAGATACATAGTTTCCATGTACTGCACCAAGGCATCCACTACACCTTGATTCATTAATAGAGCGCAGACACAAAGCAAGAGCAAAGATGGTACTATTTGATGGCCCTCCACTCGTATGCGCAACAAAATTCCCAATGGATTTCAGAGCTACCATTATCAGATTTCTTATCAAATTTTGGGTCATTTTCGAGAACTAATTACTGTCGTCAATGGCCTTAGTGGCACTGAAAAATGTGTGTTACCAGGGCCCCCGGCTTGGGCATAGAAATGGTTACTCTCATATCACAAGAAACAACCATCATAGAATAATTTTCCGCCAGATATAACGAAGTAGTTGCGAATTTTCTTCTCTACAATGACAATACATTTGAGGGAATGAAAGGGGATTTTATCCTTTCTGCATTGTGCCAAGCCATACACTGGGTCTGCACCTATTACTTTCTCGTCGGTAGCAAAACCAAAAGAAGCAACCTTGGCACATAGGGCTTCAAGCACCACATTCAATTTGTTATTGGAAAGGGTTGGATTTTCCAATTTGCTTGGGCCATGAATTTCTAAGCTTTAGCTAAGACCTGCACTCAAAGGAAACTAAGAAATATAGGAAATAGAATTAAGGTACAATTTCAATTCCAGGACTGAAGATGAAAACCATTGCTATGAACATTGTAGGAATGGAGTGGAAGTACAGTTAATGTTGATGGCATTGGAGATGGGAAAAATAAATCAGGTTAGTATAACGTTTTATTTTTGTTTTCTTGAAGAGCATTGAGCAAGTTTTATTTTTGTTTTGTTGAAAATGATTGTACAAGTTTATGTTCTATGCTTCTATTAAACCATAGCTAGAAAATGTTAAACTACCATACTCACTCGGTATGAAAATATTATTCCTACAACTCTGCTTAGCTATAAACGTTTTGCTTCTTAGTATCGCTGCAAGAAACAAATTTGATGAGTCTTTTTCTCATTGTCGAATTAAAATTGTAGGAATGGAGTGGAAGTGCAGTTAATGTTGATGGCATTGGAGATGGGAAAATTAAATCAGGTCAATATAACGTTTTATTTTTGTTTTGTTGAAGAGCATTGAGAAAGTTTTATTTATTTTTTATTGAAAATGATTGTACAAGTTTGTGTTCTATGCTTTTGTTAAACCATAGCTATAAAATCAAAACCATAGCTAGAAAATGTTAAACTACCGTACTCACTCGGTATGAGAATAGTATTCCTACAACTTCTTAGCGATAAACTTGTTGCTTCTAAGTATTGCTGCTAGAAACAAAATTGATGAGTCTTTTTCTCGTTGTCGGATTTCGCCAATTATCATTTCCACTTCCCTTTACTGCAACTAAGCCTAGTTAGAGCGTTGCTAGACAGGACCAAGATAAGTACAGAACTTCCGACCTTTCCCTGCTAATCTATTTGGAAGACTCAATAATAGAGGTGTAATCAACCAATTGGATCTATTTAGGCTGCTCACACTTGGGCCTGGAAACTTGCTTGCACATCCTCAAAATATCGATGTGCTTCCCTAAGGCACTATGAGTGAACAGAAGAATATGGATGAATAGAAGGCGCTATAAGTGATATGTTGTTTGTGGAATTATAGCTACTTCAATGGATTACCAAGTAACCAAGCTACCAACTACCTTTCTTTTGGTAATGGGAGCAAAAATACAACAATAGCAATATAGTCCCAATTTGATGCAAAAGTGTGATGCAAGTTTCCTGTAGTGCAATCTACAGAAAATTGTGATGTAGGCTTGCAATAGTCGCTAACAAGCATTGCTTAAATGCAAATTTATGGTGTAGGTTTGCAATACTCGCTAACAAGCATTGCTTCTTAGTATGATATACTTGATCCGAACTTATGCAGGAACACAATAGAATACATATATAAACATAAACACATAAGTGCAACATAAATAAAACTTCATTTCATTAATATCAAAGAACTGAAATATGTTTACATACTGAATGGAAATAAATTAGCTCGAGCAATGGTAGCTTATCTCTTAGAAAAGACGTGGCAGCTACATGCCTCTGAACAATGTTACAATGAGGCTCAAGGGCTTTTTTATTATTGAAAAACAAGGGAAAACCTTAAACAACAAAAAGCCTAACCCTGGGAGATGGAACACCAAGAGTTTGTGGGCCCTCGTTAGGGTTAGTTGGGTATCCAAATTCCCGAGGTCGTAACTTGGTCATATTATCTCCATTTGGCACGTACGATACCTTGTCAGAAATATCTCTCCGAGTACTACAGGATTTTTTGTAGGCCTATGACTACGGGCTTATTGCAGAACTCAAAAATGTTGATTTTTGGTAGCATTGGAAGTGATATAAGTCTCAAATTTTGTGGAGAGGTGTAGCCACTAGTATTCCAAAGAACCCAGAAATTGTTTGTGAAAATTCCACTCGAATTATGTTTTATTGTAAAAATTAATTATTTTAATGGGGACCGTAAGTCTAACTTAGGGAAATTAAATAATTAAAGCGTATTAATAAAACAGAGTGAGAATGATTTATAAAAAGCGAAGATCAATCCATGTTATAATCTTAGTCGTTGATTAAAGATCTAATATCGATCATTGATTTCTCAACGAGAAGACTATAAGGAAGGCTGGAGGGTCATTTGGAAAGACACACCGAATGAATCAAGTGATAAAATTATTATGACGTAGCAAGTTCTCGAATGAAGATCAAATCTAAGTCATTCCAGTGCAGTGAGGGGAATAAGTAGCTTCCGGAGAGAGAATTTTCTCAGCCGAAGAATCATCAGCAGAGAGAGGCAGAGAGACGTTCAACATAGCCAACGTAGAGCCAGCGCAGAGCCATGCAGGGCTACGCAGAGGCTGAGATGGTTTCCAATATTTTATTGTCAAATCAGTTCCAGAAGTCAGGAGCCAAGGTGTGAGACCGAGAGGTTAAGATCTGAGATTCCGGGAGTCAAATCGATCCATAGTTGGGGTGACGCAAGGACTGTGCAGAGCCTACCAGGGGCACCTCATCCAGTGATCAAATCAACCAGATTTTCCAGTGATTGAGTGATCTCAGTGGATATTGGTGGCCACCCGCTTATTCCACTTGGGGCCCCACCATTGTCTCTTTCAGTTTTTCAGTTTCAGCATAACTTACTATTTTTAGCAGTTTTTCGAGTCCTGAACTTCCAGAGTCGTTTTGAGGCCCTAAACGACGTTTTTTGGGCATCATTTGTCTGGCCAATATGATTTCATTCCAAAATTGATATTCGCGACAAAAATTGTAGTCCTCGATTAGATATTTCTAACGATGTATCATATGCATCAAACGAAGATCGTATGCAAAGTTACATCCCCGGGAAGTTGAAACACCAATTTACCCAAATGGGGCCCATAGTTTTGGCACTTCATCTCCTAGGTTAGGGTTTTGGACGTTTAGAGTTCTCCACTGTTTCTAAATAATAAATAGGCCCTCGATCCTCATTGTAACACAGTTCAGAGGTCTGTAGCCACCACATCTCTTCTCAAAGATTCGCTACCATCACCCTAGCTAGTTTATTTCCATTCTGTATGTAAGCAAATTTCAGTTCTTTGACATTAATGAAATGAAGTGTTATTCATGTTGCATCTTTGCACTTATGGTAACATTTGTATTCTTTTGCGTTCCTACATAAATCCGGACCAGTGGTATCAGAGCGGTCTAATTTTTCTCGATCCTTCTTTGCATGTCCCCAACAAGATCATGGTATAAGGAGTTAGGGCTCGATCTGGTGGAACCTTTGCAAGATCAGCTTCGCAAACCCTGACGGACGCCCATGGGGGATGAAAAGAAAGATGAGGGAGAAGAATATCCTATCAAAATATTCCTCGAGGAGGCCCTCGAAAAACAAAGCAATGCGATGATGGATAACTTTGCCCAAATCCTTCAACGACTGCCCACCAGCGGCGCATTTGCATCCAACAGCCACTTTGGAGGCACGAATCCCTTTAAGGTACAAGTGAACTTTGACATCTATTGAGATTGCAACAAGATGATGAGCTTAGTGGAAAGAAGTCGCCTTCAGTAAGTGGGCCCGTAGGCTATTTTTGGCGCAAACTCTATTTTTAGACTATGTCTATTTTTAGACATATGGATCATATTCTATGAGTTGCAGGATGCTATTTGTGGATGGTTGGTCAAGTTGGAAAAATAGATGGACTTCTATTTTTAGACATATTGGGCGGAATCTATTTTTAGATTGCCGGTCTAAAAATAGATATGTCGAATATTATTAGCTCTTAATAATATTTGGACTCTAAACATTATCTTATTCTCTTGGAGCACTTCAGTTAAGTGCACAGATGTGCAGGGCGACCCGAAGGAATTGCGATCGGTTGTGCAGGAACGCAACATAATAAACACATAACCATAAATACAGAGATGCAGCGGAAATAACACTTCATTTCATTAATATCAAAGAACTGAAATTTGCTTACAGACAATGGAAATAAAACTAGCTAGGGCACTGGTAGCTATCTCTGAGAAGAGATGTGGTGGCTACAGGCCTCTGAACTGAGTTACAATGAGGCTCGAGGGCCTACTTATTATTGAGAAACAATGGAGAACCCTCAACATCCCAAAAACCTAACCCTAGGAGATGAAGCGCCAAAACTATGGGCCCCGTTTGGGTAAATTGGTGTTTCAACTTCCCAGGGACGTAACTTTGGCATACTATCTATGTTTGACGTATATGATACATCATTAGAAAGCTATATCCGAGGACTACAGCTGTCGGGACGAATTTTATCAGAAAATTCGCTGGCGCTTTCATACCCAAAAAACGTCGTTTAGGGCCTCAAAGCGGCTCCGGAAGTTCCAAGACTGAAAAAGCTTGCTAAAAATAGTAAGTTTGTTGCAACGAAGAAAGCGAAGAGCGATGATGGGGTTCAAATGGAATAGGTGGGTGGCCACAATACCACCTGGATCATTAAGCCCCCAAAAACGACTCGAGAGTGGAGGACCGAAACACTGCTAAAAATAGTAAGTTGTCTTGGATGTGAAAATTGCAAAAAATTGATGGTCTTGGTCCAAATGGAATAGGCGGGTGGCCATAGATATCCCCACCTGGATCAATTACGCTATTCCTGAGGGTTAAGTGGATCTATTTCATGGATACTTTAGTTAGAACTCATGTAACAGATATTGGTGGAGTTGATTGAGGAAGTTAATGGAGTTATGTTCAGTTTAACTAATCTAAACATAGTTGAGCTAGTTGTATCTAGTCTAACTGATTGATACACTAGTGAGAGTGGTGTGAATTAATTATTAATTAATTCACTAATTATAAACTCATTAATCAACTAAAGAATACATCGGTTAACCCGGTCATGGACAGTTTCAGTGGAGACCAGTGAAGAGATAAGTGAAAGAGCAGTGTGACTATCAGTTGTGACTATACTGTTGCATGATTTGCAACAACTAGTGATTGGAGATGCCAATGAGGATTGCGCAGTACAAGCCAGGTGGTTCAAAGTTATTTATGAGCCATTCTTCAACATTTATTGCGCAGTAGAGGCAGGCTATCAGGTGGCAGAGATTGGAGCATGTGTTTTGCTAGATCTAGCTTGATTAGTGTGTAGCAATTGGAGATTGTACTGAGAGCTTGTGAGGAGCTTTGTATGATGATTGTTACATGATATACATGACATATAATATACAAATATTTGGGGGTTTTCAGCTTTAAGCTTTCCCATAAAATGTTGTGTTCATATGTGTGATTTTTTATGGTTTTAATGTGCGCATGCGATTGTTTTTATTTCCGCAACTAATGATCAATGGTAGAAGAGATTCTGTATTGTGCATGAAGTTAAAATAGTGTGTGATCAGGAGAATCTCGGTGGATAACATATCAGTTATTCAAATTTCTACATGGTATCGGAGCGATATTGATCATTGGAGCAATTGCAAAACATTGAAGCGATTAGTTTAGTTTGGTGGAATTAGTTGAGTAGTGTTTTCTTGGTGTTGAAGTTGAAATGTCTTTCAACGGATTGCGATTGGAGTATGCCCTTGAGGGAAACTCGAATTATATTGCATGGAAGGACAGGATGGATGCGGTGCTGGATGACAATGGGTTGAAGGAGTTCATAGATGCAGAAATTCCAAAACCTACTTCTAGTGATGCTGCCATACTTGACGCATGGAAAAAGAAGACAACAAAGTGTCGAAGGATTCTGTTGGAAGGTGTGAAGGATCACATAATGTCTAGCCTTCATGGTAAAGCTTCTCCATTCTTGATGTGGAAAGCTTTGACAAATTTATTTCAAAGCAAGAGTGACCAGAGGAAGTTGGCGCTCAAGGAGAAACTCAAAAACATAAAAATGGATAAAGGCGACAGTATGCCCAAGTACCTCACGAAGTTCATCCAATGTAGGGATGAGCTGGGAAGTGTGGGGATTAGTGTTGATGATGAGGACTTGGTGAACTTAGCTCTCCTTGGGCTTCTGAAGAGTTGGCATTCCTATCAGGACTCTGTCAATGGTCGGGAGAAATTGCCAGGATGGGAGTGACTTTGGTCGGATCTTGTGCAAGAGGAGATAAGGCGAAGTACCAGGGACGGATCTTCATCAAATAACTCAGATGAAGAAAATTGCGCTTTGGTTACCAAAGCAAGGAAGGGGAAGAGCAAGAATAATGCTTCTCAATCTGGTGCGAAAGGCAAGAAGCAGGACATGTCCAAGGTGAAGTGCTTTCACTGTCACCAACAAGGACATTACGCCACTAATTTTCCACAGAAGAAGAAAAATAAGCAGGATGCTGGATCTGCAGCTGGAGAGGCCTTAGCCTCGTAGTTTGAGCTGGATTTTTTGCTGATCGCATGCTTGGTCTCAATTGTGATGGGTTCAGTGTGGTTTCTTGACAGTGGTGCGTCTTTTCATATGACCGGAGAAAAATATTTGTTTACTGATTTGGATGAGAAAGATATTGGAGTGCACATCTAGATGGGCGATGATGGTAGATACAATGCGACTGATATAGGTACCATTTCCTTTGAGAGGGAGTCTGGTAAACCCTTCGTATTGAAGGAAGTAATGCATGTTCCACGATTGAAGAAGAATCTGATCTCGGTGGCCATGTTAGAAGACAAGGGATATGATGTTGTCTTTAGCGAGGGAAAGGCTTTCCTGCGTAGTAAGGCAACTGGTGAGACCCGGAGGATAGGGGTTCGACTTAAGAACCTTTATCAATTGCAGGTAGATGGCTGCGCAGCAATGGCAGGCAAGGCAAAAGGAGTGGTGAGCCGAGCTAATGGCGAGCTCTGGAATTGGAGATTGGGCCACCTTCACCATGGAGCTTTGAAGATACTGCAGCAGATTTCTACTGGGATTCCCAAAGGTACACTTGCGCAGTCAGATCAGTGAAAGGGATGTAATTTGGGAAAAATTTTGAAAGCCACCTTTCACGAGAAGGATAGTCGCGCCACGACGATCCTTGAGAGAATTCACACAGACGTGTGTGGACCTTTCTTAGTAGCTTCGACAGCAAAGCACAGGTACTATGTGATATTTGTCGATGAATTTTCTCGCAAGTGTTGGATCTTCTTCATGCAGAAGAATAGCGATACATACTCAAAGTTCTGTGAGTTCAAGGCACTGGTTGAGAAAAAATTGGGGAAGAAGGTGAAGGCTCTTAGGAGCGACAATGGTGGTGAATTCATCTCTGGCGAGTTCAAGGACTTTTGCAGCGCAGAGGGAATTCGAAGAGAGCTCATAGAACCTCATAACCCACAGCAGAATGGGGTTGCAGAGCGAAAGAATAGAACGATTGTGGGTGTTGCACATGCGATGTTACATGATCAGGGCCTTCCCATACACTTGTGGGCTGAGGCATGAAATACTGCGGTTTATGTGCAAAATTGTTGTCCTCACAGGATACTTGGCATGAGTACACCCGAGGAGGCGTTTTCTAGTAAGAAGCCTGATATTTCCCATTTGAGGATTTTTGGTTCACCTATTTACATTCATGTGACGAAGGATGCCGGGAAGAAGCTGGAGCCAACTGCAGAGGTTGGGATATTTTTTGGGTACACTGATACACCCCACAACTATCAAGTGTATTTGGCAGACAGTCGCAAGACTGTTGTGCGACGGGATATCAAATTTCATGAGGAGAAAGCCATGAAGTGTTCGATTTAGAGGGAGCCACACTTTCATGCAGATGAGGAGCTATTAGTTCCTAAGGATGAGTCTCTGGATGTGGATCAGCCACAAGAGGAGGTTCATGAAGTGGAAGAGACCACTCATGCAGCGCCAACCATTAGAGGGCGGAAGCGCACTATAGAAGCTGAGCAACTGGCTCAAGATGCAGAGAAGGTTGTAGGATCACCTACATCACAGCACAGACAGAGACAATCACCTGACTAGTATACTGGATACATGGCTCTTATGAGCAAGTGTATCGTGACAGAGCCATCCTCTTTTGAGGAAGCTGTGGAGGATCCCGCATGGGTAGATGCCATGGTGGAAGAGTATGATTGGATTGTTAGAAACAGTGCATGGGAGATTGTCCCAGGGACGGAAGGGAAATCAGTGGTGGGTTCGAGATGGATCTACAAAGTGAAGCAAGCAGCTGACGGGAGTGTGGAGAAGTACAAGGCAAGATTTGCTGCCTGAGGCTTCTCACAGATTGAGGGGATCGTTTATGAGGAAACCTTTGCACCTGTCACAAGGTATTCTTCCATACGGACGATTCTTGCTCTCTCAGCGCAGATGGGGTGGCACATTCATCAGATGGATGTGAAGACTGCGTTCCTCAACAGAGTCATTGAGGAGGAGGTGTACATAGAGCAGCCCAAAGGTTTCGAGATCTTTAGCAGCAAGTCGCATGTCTGCTGGCTCAAGAGAGCGCTGTATGGGTTGAAACAAGCACCTCGTGCTTGGTACACACGGATAGACAGTTATTTCACTGGACTTGGATTCTCCAAGAGTGAGGTGGATACGAACCTATACCAGATTGTGGTGGAGGGTAAGTTGCTGATCATTGTACTTTATGTAGATGATTTTATTTTGACGGGTGATGAACTGTTGATACACTCATGCAAGGCTGATCTTGCAAAGGAGTTTGAGATGAAGGACTTGGGCCTCCTTCATTATTTCCTGGGATTGGAAATTTGGCAGTGCAGTGATGGACTGTTTGTTTCTCAAGGCAAGTATGCCTGGGTGATACTGGAGAAGTTCAACATGCATGGCTGCAAGCCTGTTGATACTCCTCTTCCTGGTGGATGGAGGAAGGAGGATCCTACTTCGGCAGAGGTAGTGGATGCCACTGTTTATAGACAGTTGGTGGGGTCGCTTATGTATCTGGTCAATACACGACCCAACATATTCTATGTTGTTAACCAGCTTTCACAAGCTATGGTTAACCCTACCAAGCTCTTTTGGAAGGCAGGCAAGCATGTATTGAGATATCTCAGACACACATCGGGATATGGATTATGGTATAGACAGTCGGATGAGGTGAAGCTGTGTGGCTTCACGGATGCAGATTGGGCAGGGAGCCCAACGGACAGAAAGAGCACATCTGGAGGGATTTTTAGTATCGGGTCGACAGTAGTTTCTTGGTACAGCAGGAAGCAGAAATCTGTGGTACTTAGTTCAGCAGAGGCCAATTATATGGCAGTGAGTTTGGCTGCATGCGAGGCTATATGGATGAGGAAGATCGTGGTCGGGTTGTTCGGTTCACACTTAGATCCTACTGTGATTTATTGTGATAATCATAGTTGCATTAAAATCTTGGTTAATTGAGTATTTCATGATATATCTAAACACATTGACATCTGGTATCATCATATTAGAGATTGTGTGAAGCGGAAGATCATGTTACTTTCATAAATTCCCACGGAGGATCAGGATGCTGATATCTTGACGAAGGCGCTCACCAGGGGCAAATTCAAATACCACAGAGGCATGATAGGGGTGGCAAATAATCCTTATCTTGTTGAGAGGGAGTGTTGAGATTGCAACAAGATGATGAGCTTAGTGGAAAGAAGTCGCCTTCACTAAGTGGGCTCGCATGTTATTTTTGGCGCAAAGTCTATTTTTAGACTATGTCTATTTTTAGACATATGGATCATATTCTATGAGTTGCAGGATGCTATTTGTGGATGGTTGGTCAAGTTGGAAAAATAGATGGACTTCTATTTTTAGACATATTGGGTGGAATCTATTTTTAGATTGCCAGTCTAAAAATAGATATGTCGAATATTATTAGCTCTTAATAATATTTGTACTATAAACATTATCTTATTCTCTTGGAGCACTTCAGTTAAGTGCACAGACGTGGCACAGGAGCTGAAAGAAGGAATTACGTTATTCTTAAGGGTTAAGTGGAGCTATTGCATGGATACTTCAGTTAGAACTCATGTGAGAGAGTTTGGTGGAGTTGATTGAGGACGTTAATGGAGTTGTGTTCAGTTTAACTAAGCTAAACATAGTTGAGCTAGTTGTATCTAGTCTAACTGATTGATACACTAGTGAGAGTGGTGTGAATTAATTATTAATTAATTCACTAATTATAAAATCATTAATCAACTAAAGAATACATCAGTTAACTTCAGTGCATGGACAGTTTCAGTGGAGACCAGTGAAGAGATAGGTGAAAGAGCAATGTGACTATCAGTTGTGACTATATTGTTGCATGATTTGCAACAACCAGTGATTGGAGATGCCAATGAGGATTGCGCAGTACAAGCCAGGTGGTTCGAAGTTATTTATGAGCCATTCTTCAGCATTGATTACGCAATAGAGGCAGGCTATCAAGTGGCAAAGATTGGAGCATGTGTTTTTCTAGATCTAGCTTGATTAGTGTGTAGCAATTGGAGATTGTACTGAGAGCTTGTGAGGAGCTTTGTATGATGATTGTTACATGATCTCTATGACATATAATATACAGATAGTTGGGGGTTTTCAGCTTTAAGCTTTCCCATAAATTATTGTGTTCATATGTGTGAATTTTTATGGTTTTAATGTGTGCATGCAATTGATTTTATTTCCGCAAGTAATGATCAATAGTAGAAGAGATTATGTATTGTGCATGAAGTCAAATAGTGTGTGATCAGGAGAATATACGATGTATAACATATCAGTTATATAATTTCTACATGGTATCAGAGCAGTATTGATCATTGGAGCAATTGCAAAGCATTGAAGCGGTTGAGTTTTGTGCTGGTGGAATTCGAATTTGTAGTAGTGTTTTCTTGGTGTCGAAGTTGAGATGTCTTTCAACGGATTGCGATTGGAGTATGCCCTTGAGGGCAGCTCGAATTATATTGCATGGAAGGACAGGATGGAGGCGGTGCTGGATGACAATGGGTTGAAGGAGTTCATAGATGCAGAAATTCCAAAGCCTACTTCTAGTGATGTTGTCGTACTTGACGCATGGCAAAAGAAGACAACAAAGTGTCGAAGGATTCTGTTGGAAGGTGTGAAGGATCACATAGTGTCTAGCCTTCATGGTAAAGCTTCTCCATTCTTGATGTGGAAAGCTTTGACAGATTTATTTCAAAGCAAGAGCGACCAGAGGAAGTTGGTGCTCAAGGATAAACTCAGGAACATAAAAATGGAGAAAGGCGACAGTATGCCCAAGTACCTCACGAAGTTCATCCAATGCAGGGATGAGCTAGGAAGTGTGGGGGTTACTGTTGATGACGAGGACTTGGTGAGCTTGGCTCTCCTTGGGCTTCCGAAGAGTTGGCATTCCTATCAGGACTCTGTCAATGGTCGGGAGAAATTGCCAGGATGGGAGTGACTTTGGTCGGATCTTGTGCAAGAGGAGATAAGGCGAAGTACCAGGGACAGATCTTCATCAAAGAACTTAGATGAAGAAAATTTCACTTTGGATGCCAAAGCAAGGAAGGGGAAGAGCAAGAAGAATGCTTCTCAATCTGGTGCGAAAGGCAAGAAGCAGGACATGTCCAAGGTGAAGTGCTTTCACTGTCACCAACATGGACATCGCGCCACTAATTGTCCACAGAAGAAGAAAAATAAGCAGGCTGCTGGATCTGCCGCTAGAGAGGCCTTAGCCTCGCAGTTTGAGCTAGATTTTTCGCTGATCACATGCTTGGTCTCAAGTGTGATGGGTTCACTGCGGTTTCTTGACAGTGGTGCGTCTTTTCATATGACCGGAGACAAATATTTGTTTACTGATCTGGATGAGAAAGATCTTGGAGTGCACATCGACATGGGCGATGATGGTAGATACAGTGCGACCGATATCGGTACCATTTCCTTTGAGAGGGAGTCTGGTAAACCCTTCGTATTGAAGTAAGTCATGCATTTTCCAGGATTGAAGAAGAATATGATCTCGGTGACCATGTTAGAAGACAAGGGATATGTGTTGTCTTTAGCGAGGGAAAGGCTTTCCTGCGCAGTAAGGCAACTGGTGAGACCCGGAGGATAGGGGTTCGAGTTAAAAACCTTTATCAATTGCAGGTAGATGGCTGCACAGCAATGGCAGGCAAGGCTGAAGGAGTGGTGAGCCGAGATGATGGCGAGCTATGGCACCGGAGATTGGGCCACCTTCACCATGGAGCTTTGAAGATACTGCAGCAGATTTCTACTAGGCTTCCCAAAGGTACACTTGCGCAGTCAAATCAGTGCAAGGGATGTACTTTGGGAAAATTTGTGAAAGCCACCTTTCACGAGAAGGATAGTCGTGCCACGACGGTCCTTGAGAGAATTCACACAGACGTGTGTGGACCTTTCTCAGTAGCTTCGACAACAAAGCACAGGTACTATGTGATATTTGTTGATGATTTTTCTTGTAAGTGCTGGATCTTCTTCATGCAGAAGAAGAGCGAGACATACTCAAATTTCTGTGAGTTCAAGGCGCTGGTTGAGAAAGAATCGGGGAAGCAGGTGAAGGCTCTTAGGAGCGACAATGGTGGTGAATTAATCTCTGGCGAGTTCAAGGACTTTTGTAGCGCAGAAGGAATTCGAAGAGAGCTCATAGCACCTCATAACACACAGCAGAATGGGGTTGCAGAGTGAAAGAACAAAACGATTGTGGGAGCTGCATGGGCGATGTTGCATGATCAGGGCCTTCCCATACACTTGTGGGTTGCATGAAATACTGCGGTTTATGTGCAAAACTGTTGTCCTCATAGGATACTTGGCATGAGTACACCCGAGCAGGCGTTTTCTGGTAATAAGCCTGATATTTCCCATTTGAGGATTTTTGGTTCACCTGTTTACATTCATGCGACGAAGGATGCCAGGAAGAAGCTGGAGCTGACTGCAAAGGTTGGGATGTTTGTGGGGTACACTGATACACCCCACAACTATCGTGTGTATTTTCCAGACAGTCGCAAGACTGTTGTGCGACGGGATATCAAATTTCATGAGGAGAAAGCCATGAAGTGTTCGCTTGAGAGGGTGCCACACTTGCATGCAGATGAGGAGCTATTAGTTCCTAAGGATGAGTCTCTGGATGTGGATCAGCCATAAGAGGAGGTTCATGGAGTGGAATAGACCACTCATGCAGCGCCAACCATCAGAGGGCGGAAGCGCACTACAGAAGCTGAGTGACTGGCTTAAGATGCAGAGAAGGTTGTAGGAGCACCTACATCACAGCGCAGACAGAGATAGTCACCTGACCGGTATACTGGATACATGGCTCTTATGACAGTGCATGGGAGATTGTCCCAAGGCCGGAAGGGAAATCAGTGGTGGGTTCGAGATGGATCTACAAAGTGAAGCAAGCAGCTGACTGGAGTGTGGAGAAGTACAAGGCAAGATTTGTTGCCTGAGGCTTCTCACAGATTGATGGGATCGTTTATGAGGAAACCATTGCACCTGTCGCAAGGTATTCTTCCATACGGACGATTCTTGCTCTCTCAGCGTAGATGGGGTGGCACATTCATTAGATGGATGTGAAGACTGCGTTCCTCAACGGGGTGATTGAGGAGGAGGTGTACATAGAGCAGCCTGAAGGTTTCGAGATCTTCAGCAGAAAGTCGCATGTGTGCAGGCTCAAAAGAGCGTTGTATGGGTTGAAACAAGAACCTCGTGCTTGGTACATGCGGATAGACAGTTATTTCATCGGACTTGGATTCTCCAAGAGTGAGGAAGATCCGAACCTATACCAGATTGTGGTGGAGGGTAAGTTGTTGATCATTGTACTTTATGTAGATGATTTGATTTTGACAGGTGATGAACTGTTGATACACTCATGCAAGGCTGATCTTGCAAAGGAGTTTGAGATGAAAGACTTGGGCCTCCTTCATTATTTCCTGGGATTGGAAATTTGGCAGCGTAGTGATGGACTATTTGTTTCTCAAGGCAAGTATGCCCGGGAGATACTGGAGAAGTTCAACATGCATGGCTGCAAGCCTATCGATACTCCTCTTCCTGGTGGATGGAGGAAGGAGGATGCTACTTCGGCAGAGGTAGTGGATGCCACTGTTTATAGACAGTTGGTGGGGTCGCTTATGTATCTGGTCAATACACCACCCGACATATGCTATGCTGTTAACCAACTTTCACAAGCTATGGTTAAGCCTACCAAGCTCTTTTGGAAGGCAGGCAAGCATGTATTGAGATATCTCAGAGGCACATCGGGATATGGACTATGGTACAGACAGTCGAATGAGGTGAAGCTGTGTGGCTTCATGGATGCAGATTGGGCAAGGAGACCAACGGACAGAAAGAGCACATCTGGAGGGATTTTCAGTATCGGGTCGACAGCAGTTTCTTGGTAGAGCAGAAAGCAGAGATCCGTGGCACTCAGTTCAGCAGAGGCCGAGTATATGGCAGCGAGTTTGGCTGCATGCGAGGCTATATGGATGAGGAAGATCCTGGTCGGGTTGTTTGGTTCACACTTAGATCCTACTGTGATTTATTGTGATAATCAGAGCTGCATTAAACTCTTGGTTAATCAAGTATTTCATGATAGATCTAAACACATTCACATCTGGTATCATCATATCAGAGATTGTGTGCAGCGGAAGATCATGTTACTTTCATACATTCCCACGGAGGATCAAGATGTTGATATCTTGATGAAGGCGCTCACCGAGAGAAAATTCGAATGCCACAAAGGTAGGATAGGGGTGGCAGATAATCCTTATCTTGTTGAGAGGGAGTGTTGATATTGCAACAAGATGACGAGCTTAGTGGAAAGAAGTCGCCTTCACTAAGTGGGCCCGCAGGCTATTTTTGGCGCAAAGTCTATTTTTAGACATATGGATCATATTCTATGAGTTGCAGGATGCTATTTGTGGATGGTTGGTCAAGTTTTAAAAATATATGGACTTCTATTTTTAGACATATTGGGCGGAATCTATTTTTAGATTGCCAGTCTAAAAATAGATATGTCGAATATTATTAGCTCTTAATAATATTTGGACTATAAACATTATATTATTCTCTTGGAGCTCTTCAGTTAAGTGCACAAATGTGGCACAGGAGCTGATAGAAGGAATGACGCTATTCCTAAGGGTTAAGTGGAGCTATTGCATGGATACCTCAGTTAGAACTCATGTGAGAGAGTTTGGTGGAGTTGATTGAGGAAGTTAATGGAGTTGTGTTTAGTTTAACTAAGCTAAACATAGTTGAGCTAGTTGTATCTAGTCTAACTGATTGATACACTAATGAGAGTGGTGTGAATTAATTATTAATTAAATCACTAATTATAAACTCATTAATCAACTAAATAATACATCAGTTAACTTCAGTGCATGGACAGTTTCAGTGGAGACCAGTGAAGAGATAGGTGAAAGAGCAGTGTGACTATCGGTTGTGACTATACTGTTGCATGATTTGCAACAACCAGTAATTGGAGATGCCAATGAGGATTGCGCAGTACAAGCCAAGTGGTTCAAATTTATTTATGAGCCATTCTTCAGCATTGATTGCGCAGTAGAGGCAAGCTATCAGGTGGCAGAGATTGGAGCACGTGTTTTGCTAGATCTAGCTTGATTAGTGTGTAGCAATTGTAGATTGTATTGAAAGCTTGTGAGTAGCTTGTATGATGATTGTTACATGATCTCTATGACATATAATATACAGATGGTTGGGGGTTTTCAGCTTTAAGCTTTCCCATAAAATACTATGTTCATATGTGTGATTGTTTATGGTTTTAATGTGCGCATGCAAGTGTTTTTATTTCCGCAATTAATGATCAATGGTAGAAGAGATTCTGTATTGTGCATGAAGTTAAAATAGTGTGTGATCAGAAGAATCTTGGTGGATAGCATATCAGTTATTCAAATTTCTACATGGTATCAGAGCGATATTGATCATTGGAGCAATTGCAAAACATTGAAGCGATTGAGTTTTGAGTTGGTGGAATTCGAATTTGTAGTAATGTTTTCTTGGTGTTGAAGTTCAAAATGTATTTCAACGGATTGTGATTGGAGTATGCCCTTGAGGGCAGCTCAAATTATATTGCATGGAGGGACAGGATGGATGCGGTGCTGGATGACAATGGGTTGAAGGAGTTCATAGATGCAGAAATTCCAAAACCTACTTCTAGTGATGCTGCCATACTTGACGCATGGCAAAAGAAGACAACAAAGTGTCGAAGAATTCTGTTGGAAGGTGTGAAGGATCACATAGTGTCCAGCCTTCATGGTAAAGCTTCTCCATTCTTGATGTGGAAAGCTTTGACAGATTTATTTCAAAGCAAGAGCGACCATAGGAAGTTGGCGCTCAAGGATAAACTCAGGAACATAAAAATGGAGAAAGGCGACAGTATGCCCAAGTACCTCACGAAGTTCATCCAATGTAGGGATGAGCTGGGAAGTGTGGGGGTTACTATTGATGACAAGGACTTGGTGAGCTTGGCTCTCCTTGGGCTTCCGAGGAATTGGCATTCCTATCAGGACTCTGTCAATGGTCGGGAGAAAATGCCAGGATGGGAGTGACTTTGGTCGGATCTTGTGCAAGAGGAGATAAGGCGAAGTACTAGGGACGGATCTTCATCAAAGAACTCAGATGAATAAAATTGTGCTTTGGCTGCCAAATCAAGGAAGGGGAAGAGCAAGAAGAATTCTTCTCAATCCGGTGCGAAAGGCAAGAAGCAGGACATGTCCAAGGTGAAGTGCTTTCACTGTCACCAACACGGACATTACGCCACTAATTGTCCACAGAAGAAGAAAAATAAGCATGTTGTTGGATCTGCAGCTGGAGAGGCCTTAGCCTCGCAGTTTGAGCTAGAATTTTTGCTGATCGCATGCTTGGTCTCAAGTGTGATGGGTTCAGTGTGGTTTCTTGACAGTGGTGCGTCTTTTCATATGACTGAAGACAAAGATTTGTTTACTGATCTGGATGAGAAAGATCTTGGAGTGCACATCGAGATGGGTGATGATGGTAGATATAGTGCAACCGGTATCGGTACCATTTCCTTTAAGAGGGAGTCTGGTAAACCCTTTGTATTGAAGGAAGTGATGCATGTTCCAGGATTGAAGAAGAATTCGATCTCGGTGGCCATGTTAGAAGACAAGGGATATGATGTTGTCTTTAGCGAGGGAAAGGTTTTCCTGCGCAGTAAGGCAACTGGTGAGACCCGGAGGATAGGGGTTCGAGTTAAGAACCTTTATCAATTGCAGGTAGATGGGTGCATAGCAATGGCAAGCAAGGCAGAAGGAGTGGTGAGCCAGGATGATGGCGAGCTGTGGCACTGGAGATTAGGCCACCTTCACCATGGAGCTTTGAAGATACTGCAGCAGATTTCTACTGGGCTTCCCAAAGGTACACTTGCGCAGTTAGATCAGTGCAAGGGATGTACTTTGGGAAAATTTGTGAAAGCCACCTTTCACGAGAAGGATAATCGCGCCACGACGATCCTTGAGAGAATTCACACAGACGTGTGTGGACCTTTCTTAGTAGATTCGACAGCAAATCACAGGTACTATGTGATATTTGTTGATGATTTTTCTCGTAAGTCCTGGATCTTCTTCATGCAGAAGAAGAGAAAGACATACTCAAAGTTCTGTGAGTTCAAGGCACTGGTTGAGAAAGAATCGGGGAAGCAGGTGAAGGTTCTTAGGAGTGACAATGGTGATGAATTCATCTCTGGCGAGTTCAAGGACTTTTGCAGCGCAGAAGGAATTCGAAGAGAGCTCATAGAACCTCATAACCCACAGCAGAATGGGGTTGCGGAGCGAAAGAACAGAATGATTGTGGGTGCTGCATGGGTGATGTTGCATGATCAGGGCCTTCCCATACACTTGTGGGCTGAGGCATGCAATACTGCGGTTTATGTGCAAAACCGTTGTCCTCACACGATACTTGGCATGAGTACACCCGAGGAGGCGTTTTCTAGTAAGAAGCCTGATATTTCCCATTTGAGGATTTTTGGTTCACCTGTTTACATTCATGTGACGAAGGATGCCAGGAAGAAGCTGGAGCCGACTATAGAGTTTCGGATATTTGTTGGGTACACTGATACACGCCACAAATATCGAGTGTATTTTCCAGAAAGTCGCAAGATTGTTGTGCGACGGGATATCAAATTTCATGAGGAGAAAGCCATTAAGTGTTCGCTTGAGAGGGAGCCACACTTGCATGCAGATGAGGAGCTATTAGTTCCTAAGGATGAGTCTCTGGATGTGGATCAGCCACAAGAGGAGGTTGATGGAGTGGAAGAGAACACTCATGCAGCGCCAACCATCAGAGGGTGGAAGCGCACTACAGAAGCTAAGCGACTGGCTCAAGATGCAGAGAAGGTGGTAGGAGCACCTACATCACAGCACAGACAGAGACAGTCACCTGACTAGTATACTGAATACATGGCTCTTATGAGCAAGTGTATCGTGACAGAGCCATCCTCTTTCGAGGAAGCTGTGGAGGATCCCGCATGGGTAGATGCCATGTGTGGAGTCCTAAAAAGGTATGTTTTTTATGATTATTTCAGTGGCTTTTTAGTAGAATTTGTAAACCTTTTTGTCTCATGAATTTGGAAAGTAATAAGGAATTATAATAAAACATGTGGAAATTGATATACAAGACTTAGCCACTGATAATGGCTATTTTCTGTACAGGAAAAGGAAAAAACGAGGAATTGCCGCTCCAAAGGAAAGGACAAAGTCGAGATAACTGCTGTCCCTCTGAACGAGAACCGAATGCAAACAAGGATAAACAGATCAAAGCAAACCGGCCCGGAAAAGGAGGTGAAGACACCAGCTCAGCGCAAAAGAAAAGACAGGATGAAGAGTTAACAGTTTGGCGAATCCCTCAGGATCTTCGATCCTGAGGGATCGCTGCTTTATTTATCATGTTACTTGGACATCTCCGCCGTCACCTTTATATAAAGGGACAGCACTGTTAGCTTGATATATAGAAAGAGATAGGATACGCTTTTATGTAATTTTTTGTAAAACATCAACTTTGATTATTAAGTCTCGTTGAGAACTGGTTCAATGTATTTTTGACCGATGCATTAATACAAGCTTGGTGATTATTTCATCTTTGCGTCTGGATTAACTTAAAGCGGTGTATCCTTGGAGGCTAAGGGCCCGGCCCCGAAGGACACTTGCTTCTGTACCATTACGACTTGATTTTCGTGTGGTTTGTTTATCAGTGTTATTTGGTAATTTGATATGCTTTATAAGTTCATATTACATGCTCTGTTAAAGATTGAATCATTGAGGTTTTTACAGACAGAATCGTGTGTTGACTCCGCATCAAGTTATTAATCCTTTCGAGAGTTAATTGCATGTTCTTACTGTTATGTTACAGAGCTGTTATACTAAACGTCCGTGTTGTGCGCGTTTCTGATTTATCAGTACTGTTCCATAATTCATTAATAGTTATTGTTGTTCCATTAGCGTGATTTGTGTGAATTGCCTTTAGAGTGAAAGAATGTTATTTGATTGCAAAGAATGCATTTGAGTTAATAGATTAAGTTTGGTTACAACCCGCGGGACTTAGTTATTTCAATTGCTGTTCCATTTTAGATTTGCTGTTCCATTCCAGAATTGCTGTTCAATCCTTTATTTGTTGTTCCATTTACTTGCATTTGTTGTTTTGGCGTGAGAGATGATCTAAGGCTGTAGTGAGCATTGGCAGTCACTGTCTAGCTCCCAGGCTCGTGGTCTATGCTCTAAATTCCTTTCCATCAGTTTCCGAAGGGATGGGTTATCACTGCCGAACCCTTGACTGATAAGCTGTTGAGTTTTCTGAGTGTGTGATTTATTCTTTGAAGTAATTTAGTTACAAGCAAGCATCCGTTTACTCTTGTATTTCTTATGCATTGTACTACTAGCATTACTCTGACAAATGATAGCCTCGGATTGAGTCACTCTTTGTAATAACAAAACGCTCCCGGATTGACATATTAATGTGAGGTAATTAGAGGTGAAAGAGACCCTTTTTATAGCTCTACATTTTGGCGCCGTTGCCGAGGAAAGAGTGTAGCCATTTGTCTTTTTCAGAGTAGTGTACGAGCCTGCTAGGGAGGAGTTGGATCCTAAAAACGGAAGGTAAGAACCTACGTGCGGAGCATGTAAAAACCCTGCTCCACTATCCGCTTTCCTAACAGATTTGTTTTTGCTTTGTTTGAATAAAAGTTGGTAGTTCATTTTTGAGTGCATGACTAAGCAGAAAAGACCAGAAAAGAATATCAAACCCCCATCCAAGCCTGAAAAAGCTAAGGGGCCGGTGACCCTTGGCCGAACAACCTTCATAGACGAAATCTATAAGAAAACAGAATCTCAGCCATCAGTAGGCCTCAAGAAAAACATTTCTAAACCGCCTACTAGTTCCCTTCAGGCCACAGGATCACCATCTGTAGCCTGTGCTGAGGTGCATAGTCAAACTGAGGAGCATGAATTTCAAGAAATTGAAAATTCTACTCCAGAACTATTGCAGGAAGGGAATTCCAGCAACTTTTGTGAAGGAGAAGGAGAAACAGGGGAAACCAAGGAACCAAAATCCCCTATTGAAACAAATCAGCCATTAGATAGCCCAGATAAGGGGAGTGCTGCGAAAATCATTGTCGAAGGAACCCAATCTTCAGGTATTCTCATTATTCCAGATAAAGGAAGCGCTATTAAAAAGATCCCTGTCAAAACAGTCCCCACTCAACCTAGGAATACCCTCCTAGATATCCCAGAAGGTTATTGGCATATATTCGATCCCATGGCTCAAAACCAACCAAATGCTCAAAACCAGCCAAATACTCAAACATCTACATTACAATATCCTATAGTGGATTCTGCAGCAAATGCACCCATGAAAGCTATCCCTCTTCAGCATATTCCTACATTTCACGGACTCACATCAGAAGATCCGGATGCATTCTTATTCGAATTCGATGTGTTATGTAGGGGGTACGATTACACCACCGATCCCCAAAAATTGAAATTATTCCCCTCTACATTAAAAGGGGTTGCTTTAAGATGGTTTATGGGGCTAGGTGGCGGGGTTATCAATAATTGGGATCAAATGAAAGAATCCTTCTTAAAAAAATATCAGGATTATTGTAGGTTTAGAGAATTAAAAGAAGAAATATTTCAAATGACAGCTAGACCGAATGAAACATTAGAGGAGTATGTGGAACGTTTTCAGTACAATCTACAAATATCTCCTTATGCATCACTACCTTTACCTGATAATGTGTTAAAAACTGCATTAATAAGGGGTATGAAGGAACAATGGATTGAAACATTAAACATTATGGGAAAAGGGGATATTTATCAAGAGAGTTTTGCTGACATTATTGATTTGTGTATCAGGAGTTGGAGAGGCAGCACAAGAATAAAACCGACAGAATACGATCGGTTTGCAAGAGATAGCAAAGTATCAGCAGAAGAAGTAACACGTGAAGAAATTAGAAATTTATTAGAAAATTTTAAAACTGATATTATGGGGACACTAACTACACAACTTGATATTGTGCAGGCTAAACAGAAGCAACTGGAGGCAGAACAGAATTTGGAAATCTTTTGCCCCCGATGCAGAAAGAAACATAGCCACAAGGAGTGTCCACTAGATAAAGTCCAAACATGCGCCATCTGTACAAAAGATCACCTTACGGAGAGCTGCCCCTCACTTCCTGGATTGAAAGCGGTATATAAGGAAGCAGAAGAAGAACCAGAATCGGTAAATTCGATCAACCAGCGCCGCCAGTGGCAGCCGAGACAACCTGGTATGTTTCCGGACTCAACCTCTTTCTTTCAAACTCCACAGTATAATGCTCAACAGTATGGTATGTGGAAAAATCAATCTCAACCCCCATTTACAAATTGGTCACCACAATCGTTTCCTTCTTCAAATCCATGGCTGAATCAAACAAGCCAATCTGGTTGGCCGAATTTCCCTTACACTCCACCATATTGGCAAAATGGCCCATATCCTTCACAATGGACTTCTTCTACTTCACAAAGTTCACCCTGGCAGACAAGCTGGCAAAGACCGATGTACCACCCAGCTGGAACTATTCCGCTCCCTCAACCTACTTTGCCAGCTTTACAACAAAATCCCCAGTCTAACCTGAGACCGCAACTCCCAGCCCAACCCGATCCCAATCCAAATAACAGACAGGTCCAATCTATTCAAATCATAGAAACACCAGAAATAGGACCTGACCTGAGGGAGTGCAATGATCTTCAGTTAATATCTGGACGTATAATCGAAACTGAGGGAGATAAAACAGTTCATATTGAAGATCAGTTACCAAGAGAACATCAGTTACAACACGAGGATGTAAATAAGCAACAAACTCATAATCAAGCAACCACATCCTCTCCTCCATTCCCAGAACGATTAGCCATACCTCGACCCATACAATATCCTGACTTTGACATTCTGGGAGAATTACAAAATCTGTACATAAAAATCCCATTCCTCCAAGCCATTCAAGACATTCCCATATACGCAAAAACTATCAAAGAATTGTGCATAAAGAAACCAAGGAGGAATATAACAAATAATCCAAGAGTCCAAGTAGTCGGTACTTTATCTGATCTATTGTTTGGAAGAGAAACACCCCTTAAATATGAAGACCCCGGGAATCCAATTATAACTGTTCAAATTTATGGTCAGACCCTGTCTAATGCTTTAGTTGATCTAGGGGCTGCAATTAATATTTTAACAACCACAACTTGCCAAAAGCTCGGCATTACATCTATAGAACCCACCTCTACTATGTTAGAATTGGCTGACCGATCTGTGGTTAGACCAGAGGGTACTCTACATGATTTCATGGTCTCTGTAGAATCCTGGGAGTATCCAACCGATTTCCTGATAATTAATCCAAAAACCCGACTTGATGGACACCCGCTAATTTTAGGTCGACCTTGGCTCGCTACTGCCGATGCCTACATTGGCTGTCGGCAGGGAAATATGACCATAACCAGAGGACCGAATAGCAAGAATTTAGTTCTATATCCTCCAGCGCAACCAAGTGTCACAATAATCAAAACTAATAAGCACCCTGTATCATATCTTACTGATAATATCAGATCTCCATTAACTATACAAGAGGCACTTGATTTCAAAGACCAAACAGAAGATGATGCCATTAATAATTTCATTACTCAAACTGAACCTCACACACAGTGTCACATGATAGAAGCAGCATTTGATAATGACTTGGAGGAAGATCCTCTGAAAGATACGCATGACCAAACGATACCTGTTACTTCTGTTGCAAATAGTAAAACAGTGGAAATTGCACCGGGGAAAACTTTAAACATCAATGCTAATCTCACACCTGAACAAGAAACTAAGCTCATCCAATTGTTAACAAAATATCAAGAAGCATTTGCATGGGATTACCCTGACATGAAAGGAATTGATCCCCAGTTATGTACACACCACATTTATACGGAAAAAGACGCCAGACCTGTTTGTCAGCCACAAAGGAGACTTAACCTCATCTAAAGGATGTGGTAAAAGCTGAACTTCAGAAACTTTTAGATGTCAACTTTATCTACCCTATTTCTGATAGTAAATGGGTCTCTCCGCTTGTGGTGGTACCAAAAAAGAATGGAAAATGGAGAATCTGTGTGGATTATAGGGAACTAAATAAGGCAACACAGAAAGATCACTTTCCTCTCCCATTCATAGACCAAGTATTAGATACTTTAGCAGGGAAGAAGTTCTTTTCTTTCCTGGATGGCTTCAGTGGATACAATCAGATTCAGATTGCCCCCGAAGACCAGGATAAAACTACTTTTACTTGTCCCTGGGGAACATTTGCCTATCGAGTTCTACCTTTTGGCCTATGTAATGCTCCTGCCACATTTCAAAGGGCTATCCTTAGCATTTTTGTAGATTTAATAAATGATGGACTTGAAGTTTACATGGATGACTTTACACCATATGGAGATGATTTTGATCCAGCTCTAGACACCCTAGAAAAGTCCTACAACGATGCATTGTTACCAGGCTTTGCTTAAGCCACGAAAAATGTTTCTTGATGATGACTGAAGGACTTATCCTAGGACATTATGTCTCAGCAGCCGGCATTCAGGTAGACCCGGCTAAAATCCAAATACTTTTGCTCATTCCCACTCCTACTACTCAAACAGAGGTACGCAGCTTTCTTGGATTTTCTGGTTACTATAGACGATTTATAGAGCATTATTCGCACATTGCTGCTCCTTTATATGCACTAACTGGTAACGCTGATTTTCTTTGGACAGACAAATGTGACCGTGCTTTCGAGGATCTAAAGAAGCTTGTATCCACAGCCCCAGTCCTTCGAGGACGAAACTGGGACCTACCGTTCTAGATATCATCTGATGCCTCAGATACAGCTATTGGCGCCGTCCTTGGGCAGGAAGAGGATTAAAAACCATATGCTATCTATTACATCAGCAAGAATTTATCCCCTACTGAATTAAATTACACTGTTACTGAAAAAGAATTCCTAGCTGTAATACATGCTGTCAATAAATTTAGACATTATATTACGTGCTAAATATCTTATATACGTATCTATTTTCGCTATAAAATATTTAGCAAATAAGCCTGTCACAAATGCCAGAATATCTCGATGGTTAATCTTATTGCAGGAATTCGACATCACAATCAAGGACCGCCCTGGCAAAGAAAACCCTGTAGCCGATTTTCTTTCGAGAATACTAAAATCCAGCGATGCAGCAGCAGTGGAAGATCAATTTCCGGATGAGCACCTGTTTGCTGTTGCCGTTAAAACACCCTGGTATGCTGATGTTGCCAACTACCTCGCAGTAGGTAAATTACCAAAACATTTAACTCCTAATGAGCGCAAGCAGGTCATTCAGAAAAGTTCTCGATTTTCGTGGATTGGAGGCTATTTGTTTCACACAAGAGCAGACATGCATATCAGGCGATGTGTTAGAGAGGATGAAATCTTTGACATCCTAAAAGCCTGTCACGATGGACCGTGTGGGGGGCACTTCGCTGAGCGTAGAACTGGACATAAAGTATTGCAGACAGGATATTACTGGCCTACGACCTTCAAAGATGCGAAGAAGTTTGTCCAAGCCTGTGACAGCTGCCAGCGAGCAGGACGGCCTGGTCAAGCTGATGAGATGCCTCTGAAACCACAGTTAGTCATCGAACCATTCGAGCGATGGGCTCTTGATTTCGTTGGACCCATCAACCCCTCATCAAATCAGAAAACATATATCTTGGTGGCAACAGAATATGTCACCAAATGGGTTGAGGCAGAAGCATTGCCAAGAGCCACAAAGGACTCTGTCATACAGTTCCTGTTCCATCTATTTGTTCGTTATGGCCTGCCTAGGGAAATAATTACAGATGGAGGACCACAATTTGTTGGGCATAAATTAGCTGCAACACTCAACAATTATCACGTCCAGCATAAAATCACTACTCCATATCACCCACAGGCGAATGGGCAGGTAGAAAGCAGCAATAAGATAATAGAATCAATCCTAACGAAAACCATTGCGTCACATAGGCGTGATTGGGCTACCCGACTACCTGAAGCACTCTGGGCCTATAGAACCACATGGCGGAGCACCACCGGTTACTCACCTTATCAATTAGTGTTTGGAAAACAACCCATTTTTCCCATAGAATTTGAAATCCAAACATTACGGACATCACAGGAAGTTGGCCTAGATCTAAGCGAGGCACAAATCAATCGACTACAACAGATCAATGAATTAGACGAAATTAGGCTCTCTGCACTACAAAATACAGCATTGATTCAACAGCAACGAGCTAAATGGCATGATGCGCTCATCAAAAACAAAGTCTTTCACGAGGGAGACTGGGCTCTGTTATATGACTCTCGGTTTCAGGACTTCCCTGGAAAACTTCAGACTCGATGGTTGGGACCATACGAAATCCAGAAGGTGCATGACAACGGAACCCTTACTCTAATTACCATTGATGGTTCTGGATATGCATTCAAAGTTAATGGCCACCGAGTCTGTCTCTATCGCAAACCACTCACTCAGGAATCCTTCTGCCAGCAGCTACGCCGAGACACTGATATGGAGATCTTAGGAGAGGAAGAGAAATCTTCCTCACCTGTAATTCATTAAGGGTTCATTTCTTTTTGCAATTTGTACATAAGTTCTTGTTTTTTGAGTGATTTTTGTACATAAGTTTGCATTTAAATATTTTCTTATCATTTTTTTGCTGTTCCTTTTCTTTTACAAAGTTCGATTTTTTCCATTCTGAAAATAGCATCTACGTGTTTTTTTTATGCTGTTGGCTTTGCTTGTTTTGTTTGTTTTGCTGTTCCTTTTCTAAAGGAACAGCATTCGGGATCTCTGCTGTTCCTTTTTCAAAGGAACGGCATTGTTACATCTTCCGCTGTTCCTTTTGGTTACCACTGTTCCTTCTTCTTCAAAGAAACAACGTTCTTTTATTACTGTTGTTCCTTAGAGTGTTTTTATAATATTTTTATTTTTGCCGTTCCTTTTCCCAAAGGAACGACATTTGCATTTTTGCTGTCCTTTTTTCTATCATCCGTCGTTGTTTCTTTTCCAAAGGAACACCACTCGCATACTTTTGCTCTCCTTGTGAAACAGCTTATTCCTTTTTGCTGATCTAAATTGAGGATGCTTCTTGCCCGTCTTCTTCCTAGTCTTTAAAGATACAACTATGTATTTGTGCAATGAAATATAAAATCACAACATACCGAAATCTGCAAACCATAAATCGCTATATCTATAAGGCTCTGCATTAGTAAGAGGACAAATGGAAGGACATACTTATTTCTTACCTTTTGTTGACATGGTTTTAGTAATTTTGCCCTGATTGGTTATCTTTATCATGCTGATTCCCTTAAACTTTTTTGATTATTACTTCGGAATAAGAGCAAAGAGCTTATATCTTCCTATTGAGATGATAAGACTTCTTCCACCATTCCTACTCTTAAGGAGTGTTGAACCACCCTTTGTGTATAAATAAGGAAAAGTATTCTATAAAAAAAAAGAAAAAATATGTAAACATGATATGTGAAGTGTCAAATGCAGGATAGGGGGTCTCATTAAGAGCCAGCCTACCATGATCATGAGGATGGAAGTGAAGTGGCATTCCCATTATGGCCACCACACCAGGGATATGGTCCAAAAGGTATATCAAATAAATGAACCTTGGAACAGGAGGTCTCATCACGAGCCGGCCTGCCCACGTTTCGCTCCTTCCTCGTGAATGGCATTATGGTTAACTGGTCATCAAGCCAGCATAATGGTCTACATTTTGACATAACAACACTCCTAAGTATACACAAAGGATCATGGTTTCGAGGGTGAAAAAAACAACTCTGCCAAGGTTATGGACACCTGTTGGCAGCAGAGTACTGTTAATGGTATTGAAGTCACTTTGGTTACACCAATGGGTAAGATACTAATACTCTTTTGTTTCTTATATCCTAGGAACTAATCATATGTTATTTCTCGATTTATACATCGCATGAACATTTATCATTACCAATCATGGCAACGGAAGTGACCATGACCACTTGAGATTTGGCAAGTACGATACATGTCTTATCCACTAGCCTCATATCATAACACAACAGCCTCTTATATAATACGCGATCAATTCTCCGCCTCGATTTCGGTAATTCGTTGTCCTTTTTAACATAGCATAATTCCACATGTTGTTCCTTTCTGACTTGGTTGCAGATCGGGTGCCGCCCCTTTATTTGCCGGCTGGGACAGCCTATCACATTGCGGGGGGGGGGAGGTTAACCTCATCATTCCCTATATTACGTGTCAACTCACCATTCGGGAAAAATAGTGTACGACGGTTTGGCATGGTTTAACGGCATGGCATTTCTATTTTACACAAAATTGCTTTCTGTTGCACTGTGCATACTCTGTGTTTTTGAAACCTTGCGATTATCACCCTCTCTGTGTTTCAAACAGAAAACGTAGTTGCCGTTCCATTTAGAATCCACAGTGAAACCATGGGAGGAAGGGCAATTCGAAGCGAGCCTCAGCAGTTGACGATCTCTGCTGCTGCCCGAGAGATCTTGGAAAGAGCAAGATGGTTGAATTATTTCAATCGCCTACAGGAGTCTAATGAAACAGTAGCGATGGAATTTCTGCAGAACCTATAGGATGATCATTCCACAGTAAGGGGGAAGTGGATAGCGGTCACCGATGACATAATTGCAGAAGTTTTAGGACTACCAGCCACCGGACCAGTATGGACATTGAAAAAGGAACGATTATAGAAGGTCATGGAAATTTTCCAGGACGAAGGCCAGAGTTTGACAATTAAGGGGAGGGGAGTTCTGCCAGCAACCCTAGGAGAACCCTGGACGGAGTTAGCAAGAATAGTGCAGGGCTACATCACCTGCGAAGGAAGGAAAGACGTGGTAAGACCACGACATCTTAAACTTTTAGCTGTTTTAAAGCAAAAATGCTCTGTAAATTTACCTGCACTTCTGAACTCATTACTGCATGATGTTGCACAAAGCATAAAAAAGGCACAGCATGTAGAGTCAGTCGTTAGTCACCATGGGTTAATACGACTAGTTGTTAGCCATAGTCTCACCCAGCAGCAGAGCAGCTGGGAAGAGCTGCTTGTAATGATTAGGGGGGGATTGACAGCGCCATCCCCAAAACGTAAACATCCTACAAGCACACCAGAACGACCGGCAAAACGCAGAGAACATGTCGCTAGTGCATCATAACAACCAGGGATACACCAAGAATCGGCAAAACACAAGCATACCATCGATCCACCCGAGCAACCAGAGGAACCCAGAAAATCAGCTCGGTTAGCTCGGATGAGAGGAAGTATAGAAGAGCCCAGAAAATCAGCCCGGTTAGCTCGGATACGAGGAAGGCTGGAAAAGCTCCAGGAAAGCGCCAGCCAACCAGTGGTAATTGAGGACGAGCAATCCGAAGAAGAAGCAGCCGAGCATTCGGAAACAGAAATAGAAGCAGAAATTGAATAGGAGGAGGAAATGGTACAGCAGGAAGATAGCCCATTACAAGACCTACTGGGAGAAGATGACTTGGCCGCAGTCTTAGCCAATATGGGCAAGTATGGCCAACCTTCTAGTTCAGATGACCCCCACGACAAACCCCAAGAAGAAAACATGCATGTTCATGATGAAGAGGAGGTAAATACTGAACGGGAACAATCTGTTCCCAGGTCACAAGAGGAAATTCTAGAGGGAGTAGGAGCAGAAACAGCAGTTGCTCAGGAAGAGACAGAACCAGTCGAGGTTCCTACCCTAGAACAGCCAGAGCAGAACAGTGAGGAAGAACCCCAAGAGGAAGATTTTGAAACTAGTCATGGTCCAGACCGCAGCAGACATTCTTCTGTTCCTTCTAATGAAACGCTGGAAATTAAGAAGTTGCGGAGGGAACGGCAGAAATTGTTGAATACGATAACCCAGCTCAGACAACAAATTAGGATTCTGAAAAAGAACCAGAAGGTAAGAAAGACTGAAAGGAAGAAAAAGAGGGCCAACAATCGGCCTGCTACTCAAAACCCTACTGAAAATCCAGCTGACGTTCCAAATGATGTTGAGGAACAGGAACAGACGGATATTCGCGTTAAAACAGAAAAGGATGATACAAGGACCAGTGACAAGAACATTCAGACGGAGGCACCACCCTCAGGGGTAATAAGGATTCTGAACTCCAAACAGCATAATAAGAAAGTTCAGGTAAAACTCTCGGCCTCTACTGACCTATGGAAAAAAGATCCGAAGACAAAAACCTTGCATAAGATGGTGAAGCAAGCCCAGCAAGAAGCCGAACAACTTAGAGAGCAAACGGTTCCCCGAGAAAAATATGAAGAGTTACAGCAGCAACTAAGGGACGTTAATCAATCCAAAAGCCAGGCTTTTGAAGGGTGGCGAAAGGAACAAGAGGAAGTTGCACAGGTAACCCGTAGACTAGATACTGTTATCAAGCAGATGAATACCTTGTGTTCTTTATACAATGACGTCTTAGCATGTAGGGCTCCTGCTAAAAACTATGCTCTGTTTTTATTAGAACGGTATTTACAATTAAAAATAAAAGTTGTTAAAGCAGGTGCCCCTATACAAATCAACACTGTCAATGACTTTATAGACTGTTGTAAACATTATGAAGTGAAAGTCCAGAGATTGTTGTGTGAACTTTATTTGCATGACCTTGTGCTAAATCAGGAGACTGAGTTAAACCCTGGCCCTTTCGTTGGAGACATCCAATTTCAAGCATTCATTTCATTCGGGGTCAATCAGATTAAGTGGCTTAAAGCCTATGATACTTTCCAGAGTCAGGAAAATGGTCTAGATTTACGGGTAAGGGCTGAGCCTAGGAACCCAGTACTGTTGTGGAAAGCTCATAGAAACCTCATAAAGACTCCGGGTGTCTATGAAACTTTAGGACCCATGCATGAGGCACTTATTCGGGAAGGGTTAGAGTATTTTCTTTCCATCCAAGACTTGGCCATTAATGCAGCCAAATTTCGGTACCGAATCTCTGATCCAAACATCCAGCTCAGGGAACCATTTAAGTATGAAAACTTTGAGTTAGCTGCCAACCGTTTGAACCTCTATGGCGAGAGCATTATGAAAGCAAGGTCATCCTGGTTAGGATATAGATTTCGCACTCCAATTATTTGGCACCCTGCACCCGGATACCAGGCCCTGTATGAGATGCCTGAGGGGCAAACAGGTCAGTTCTTTGATTATCTAATCACTCATCATGGCTGTAGGCCTCCGAATGAGACTCCTTCGCCAGCATATTCTCACACTGCCTTGCATGTCAACTACAATGTTTTCATGAGGACATGAAACAAGGTAAGCAGGGGGGGGTGTGGAGTCCTAAAAAGGTATGTTTTTGATGATTATTTCAGTGGATTTTTAGTAGAATTTGTAAACCTTTTTGTCTCATGAATTTGGAAAGTAATAAGGAATTATAATAAAACATGTGGAAATTGATATACAAGACTTAGCCACTGATAATGGCTATTTTCTGTACAGGAAAAGGAAAAAACGAGGAATTGCCGCTCCAAAGGAAAGGACAAAGTCGAGATAACTGCTGTCCCTCTGAACGAGAACCGAATGCAAACAAGGATAAACAGATCAAAGCAAACCGGCCCGGAAAAGGAGGTGAAGACACCAGCTCAGCGCAAAAGAAAAGACAGGATGAAGAGTTAACAGTTTGGCGAATCCCTCAGGATCTTCGATCCTGAGGGATCGCTGCTTTATTTATCTTGTTACTTGGACATCTCCGCCGTCGCCTTTATATAAAGGGACAGCACTGTTAGCTTGATAGAGAGGATACGCTTTTATGTAATTTTCTGTAAAACATCAGCTTTGATTATTAAGTCTCGTTGAGAACTGGTTCAATGTATTTTTGACCGATGCATTAATAAAAGTTTGGTGATTATTTCATCTCTGCGTCTGGATTAACTTAAAGCGGTGTATCCTTGGAGGCTAAGGGCCCGGCCCCGAAGGACACTTGCTTCTGTACCATTACGACTTGATTTCCGCGTGGTTTGTTTATCATTGTTATTTGGTAATTTGATATGCTTTATAAGTTCATATTACATGCTCTGTTAAAGATTGAATCATTGAGGTTTTTACAGATAGAATCGTGTGTTGACTCCGCATCAAGTTATTAATCCTTTCGAGAGTTAATTGCATGTTCTTACTGTTATGTCACAGAGCTGTTATACTAAACGTTCGTGTTGTGCGCGTTTCTGATTTATCAGTACTGTTCCATAATTCATTAATAGTTATTGCTGTTCCATTAGCGTGATTTGTGTGAATTGCCTTTAGAGTGAAAGAATGTTATTTGATTGCAAAGAATGCATTTGAGTTAATAGATTAAGTTTGGTTACAACCCGCGGGACTTAGTTATTTCAATTGCTGTTCCATTTTAGATTTGTTGTTCCATTCCAGAATTGTTGTTCAATCCTTTATTTGTTGTTCCATTTACTTGCATTTGTTGTTTTGGCGTGAGAGATGATCTAAGGCTGTAGTGAGCATTGGCAGTCACTGTCTAGCTCCCAGGCTCGTGGTCTATGCTCTAAATTCCTTTCCATCAGTTTCCGAAGGGATGGGTTATCACTGTCGAACCCTTGACTGATAAGCTGTTGAGTTTTCTGAATGTGTGATTTATTCTTTGAAGTAATTTAGTTACAAGCAAGCATCCGTTTACTCTTGTATTTCTTAAGCACTGTACTACTAGCATTACTCTGACAAATGATAGCCTCGGATTGAGTCACTCTTTGTAATAACAAAACGCTCCCGGATTGACATATTAATGTGAGGTAATTAGAGGTGAAAGAGACCCTTTTTATAGCTCTACACCATGGTGGAAGAGTATGATTGGATTGTCAGAAACAGTGCATGGGAGATTGTCCCAAGGGCGGAAGGGAAATCAGTGGTGGGTTCGAGATGGATCTACAAAGTGTTGTCTTTAGCGAGGGAAAGGCTTTCCTACGCAGTAAGGCAACTGGTGAGACCCGGAGGATAGGGGTTCGAGTTAAGAACCTTTATCAATTGCAGGTAGATGGTTGCGCAGCAATGGCAGGCAAGGCAGAAGGAGTGGTGGAGTCAGGATGATGACGAGTCAGGAACGGGAGATTATGCCACCTTCACCATGGAGCCTTGAAGATACCGCAGCAGATTTCTACTGGGCTTCCTAAGGGCACTCTTGCGCAGTCAGATCAGTGCAAGGGGTGTACTTTAGGGAAGTATGTGAAAGCCACCTTTCACGAGAAGGATAGTCGCGTCACGACGATCCTTGAGAGAGTTCACACAGACGTGTGTGGTCCTTTCTCAGTTGCTTCGACAGCAAAGCACAGGTACTATGTGATATTTGTTGATGATTTTTCTCGTAAGTGCTGTATCTTCTTCATGCAGAAGAAGAGCGAGACATACTAAAATTTCTGTGAGTTCAAGGCACTGGTTGAGAAAGAATCGGGGAAGCAGGTGAAGGCTCTTAGGAGCGACAATGGTGGTGAATTCATCTCTGGCGAGTTCAAGGACTTTGTACAAGTGTATGAATCTCGAAGAGTATTCTACGCAAGACTTCATAACCTATTCCTTGGAATGGGGTTGCGAGGAAAGAGAAGAATAGAACGATTGTGGGTGCTGCACGGGCGATGTTGCATGATCAGGGCCTACCCATTCACTTGTGGGCGGAGGCATGCAATACTGCAGTATATGTGCAGAACCGTTGTCCTCACAAGATACTTGTCATGAGTACACCCGAGGAGGCGTTTTCTGGTAAGAGGCCTGATATTTCCCATTTGAGGGTTTTTGGGTTCACCATTCATGTGACGAAGGATGCCGTAGAAGAAGATGGAGCCGATCAAGAGAGGCTGGGATATAGGCACATCGATACACGCCACAACTATCGTGTGTATTTTACGCCGCAAGATCAAGTAGCATCTGATATCAAATTTCATCTTCCGCGAGTTTCGCGAAGTGTTTGCTTGAGAGGGAGCCACACTTGTATGCAGATGAGGAGCTATTAGTTCCTAAGGATGAGTCTCTGGATGTGGATCAGCCACAAGAGGAGGTTCATGGAGTGGAAGAGACCACTCATGCAACGCCAACCATCAGAGGGCGGAAGCGCACTACAAAAGCTGAGTGACTGGCTTAAGATGCAGATAAGGTTGTAGGAGCACCTACATCACAACGCAGATAAAGACAGTCACCTGACTGGTATACTGGATACATGGCTCTTATGAGCAAGTGTATCGTGACAGAGCCATCCTCTTTCGAGGAAGCTGTGGAGGATCCCGCATGGGTAGATGCCATGGTTGAAGAGTATGATTCGATTGTCAGAAACAGTGCAATGGGAGATTGTCCCAAGGCCGGAAGGGAAATCAGTGATGGGTTCGAGATGGATCTACAAAGTGAAGCAAGCAGCTGACGGGAGTGTGGAGAAGTACAACGCAAGATTTGTTGTCCGAGGCTTCTCACAGATTGAGGGGATCGTTTATGAGGAAACCTTTGCACCTGTCGCAAGGTATTCTTCCATACGGATGATTCTTGCTCTCTCAGCGCAGATGGGGTGGAACATTCATCAGATGGATGTGAAGACTGCGTTCCTCAATGGGGTGAATGAGGAGGAGGTGTACATAGAGCAACTCGAAGGTTTCGAGATCGTCAGCAGCAAGTCGCATGTGTGCAGGCTCAAAAGAGCGTTGTATGGGTTGAAACAAGCACCTCGTGCTTGGTACACGCGGATAGACAATTATTTCACCGGACTTGGATTCTCAAAGAGTGAGGCAGATCCGAACCTATACCAGATTGTGGTGGAGGGTAAGTTGCTGATCATTGTACTTTATGTAGATGATTTGATTTTGACAGGTGATGAACTGTTGATACACTCATGCAAGGTTGATCTTGCAAAGGAGTTTGAGATGAAGGACTTGGGCCTCCTTCATTATTTCCTGGGATTGGAAATTTGGCAGCGCAGTGATGGACTGTTTGTTTCTCAAGGCAAGTATTCCTGGGAGATACTGGAGAAGTTCAACATGCATGGTTGCAAGCCTGTTTATACTCCTCTTCCGGGTTGATGGAGGAAGGAGGATGCTACTTTGGTAGAGGTATTGGATGCCACTTTTTATAGACAGTTGGTGGGGTCGCTTATGTATCTGTTCAATACACGACCCGACATATGCTATGCTGTTAACCAGCTTTCACAAGCTATGGTTAAGCCTACCAAGCTCTTTTGAAAGGCAGTCAAGCATGTATTGAGATATCTCATAGGCACATCGAGATATGGATTATGGTACAGACAGTCGGATGAGGTGAAGCTGTGTGGCTGCACGAATGCAGATTGGGCAGGGAGCCCAACGGACATAAAGAGCACATCTGGAGGGATTTTCAGTATCGGGTCGACAGCAGTTTCTTGGTAGAGCAGGAAGCAGAGATCCGTGGCACTCAGTTCAGCAGAGGCCGAGTATATGGTAGCGAGTTTGGCTGCATGTGAGGCTATATGGATGAGGAAGATCCTGGTCGGGTTGTTTGGTTCACACTTAGATCCTACTATGATTTATTGTGATAATCAGAGCTGCATTAAACTCTTGGTTAATCCAGTATTTCATGATAGATATAAACACATTGACATCCGGTATTATCATATCAAAGATTGTGTGTAGCGGAAGATCGTGTTACTTTCATACATTCCCACGGAGGATCAGGATGCTGATATCTTGACGAAGGCGCTCACCAGGAGCAAATTCGAATACCACAAAGGCAGGGTAGGGGTGGCAGATAATCCTTATCTTGTTGAGAGGGAGTGTTGATATTGCAACAAGATGATGAGATTAGTGGAAAGAAGTCGCCTTCACTAAGTGGGCCCGCAGGCTATTTTTGGCGCAAAGTCTATTTTTAGACATATGGATCATATTCTATGAGTTGCAGGATGCTATTTATGGATGATTGGTCGAGTTGGTAAAAATAGATGGACCTCTATTTTTAGACATTGGGCGGAATCTATTTTTAGACTGCCAGGCTAAAAATAGAACAGTCGAATATTATTAACCCTTAATAATATTTGGACTATAAATATTATCTTATCCTCTTGGAGCACTTCAGTTTGATGCTTGGATGTGGCACATGCAACTGACAGAAGGAAATACGCCTTTCCTAAGGGTTAGTTGAGCTATTGCATGGTTGACTTTAGTTAGAACTCATGTGGGAGAGTTTGGTGGAGTTGATGAGACAGTTGGTGGAGTTATGTTCGGTTTAACTTAGTTGAACTAGTTGTATTTAGTCTAACTGATAAATACACTAGTGATGAGTGGTGTGAATTAATTATTAATTAATTCACTAATTATTAACTCATAAATCAACTAAAGAATACATCAGTTAACTCCAAATTGCATGGACAAGCTTTGTACCAAGAAGATAGGTGAAAGAGCGTAGACTATCAAGAAGTTACTATATTGTTGCATGATTTGCAACAACCAGTGATTGGAGATGCCAATGAGGATTGCGCAGTACAAGCCAGGTGGTTCGAAGTTATTTATGAGCCATTCGTCAGCATTGATTGCGCAGTAGAGGCAGGCTATCAGGTGGCAGAGATTGGAGCATGCGTTTTGCTAGATCTAGCTTGATTATTGTGTAGCAATTGGAGATTGTACTGCGAGCTTGTGAGGAGCTTTGTATGATGATTGTTACATGATCTCTATGACATATAATATACAAATAGTTGGGGGTTTTTAGCTTTAAGCTTTCCCATAAAATACTGTGTTCATATGTGTGATTGTTTATGGTTTTAATGTGTGCGTGTGATTGTTTTTATTTCTGCAATTAATGATCAATAGTAGAAGATATTTTGTATTGTGCATGAAGTTAAAATAGTGTGTGATCAGGATAATCTCGGTGGATAACATATCAGTTATTCAAATTTCTACAACATCCCCATATTTGAGGGTCAAATAGATGCAGATGTCGTAGATAGATGGTTGAATCTATTAGAAGGATATTTCTCAGTTCATGACTTTTCCGACTGGGAGAAGATTATTTTTGCACTCCTTAAAGCTACCCCCCATGTTAAGGACTGGTGGGAAACCTACTGTGAGAAAAAGGACAAGACATAACCCTCTCTGTTCTCTGTCGTACCTACTTGGAATTCTTTCCGAGATGCCATCAAGGAACAATATTATCCCGTGGGGAGATATGAGGACAAGTACATACAATGGACCACGCTGCGGCAACAAAGGGATCACGATGTGCATGAGCTGATGAATCTATTCCATACCTTGTGCACAAAGTTGGGTATCAAAGATTCATAGAAACATTTGGTGTTAAAGTATCGCGGTTGTTTGCACAAATACATTCAGGAGGAAACAGAGTTCCTCGACATCTCCTCACTTGGTACGACATACCGGTATGCTGCCAAGATTGACCATAAATTCAAATAGAAGAAGCGAGACTTTGGATCTGCGTATCAAAAGCAAGGGAAAAGTGCCCCCAAACCGCAAACCAAAGGATAAAGCCAAGGCATGGTGGGCCAAGACAACCTGCCAAAGCCACAAGCAAAGAACAACATCGCGAAGCCAAAGAAGGACATGGGAAAGTGGTATGAGTTCCATAAGAGCTCCATTCACAACACAAATGAGTGTCAGGCCAAGCAGTCGCTGGAGGCCGAGATGAGGGCTTCTGAATCATATGCATGCTCTGACTCTGAATCAAAACCTAACAAGGAGAATGAGAAAGGGAAGCAAATTATTGATGCGGAGCCCAATGCCATTGTTGCCACTACGAAGATCCAGAAGGAGGAACCAGAAGATCTAGAGGAGGCAGAGCGTCTCTTCCACTCCCAGATGTGGGTAAAGGGTTCCCCGCTATAGTTCATTGTCGACAATGGGAGTCAAATGAATCTCATTTCAGCAGATTTCGTGAAGCGGTTAGCCTTGCCGACCACATCGCACCCACAACCATACACCATCGGGTGGCTTCACCAAGGACGAGATCTCCGCGTCAGCCAGTAGTGTCGCCTTCCCTATAACATCAAGCCCTTCATGGATGAGGTATTGTGTGAAAATGCTCCTATTGATGTTTCTGATGTATTATTATGCCAACCATACTTGTGGAAGTGACATGTTGTGTATGAGTCTCAGCCTCGCGCTATTATTGTTACTTTAGGAAATAAGTTGTACAGGATACCAGAGGTACCACCGCCTCCCACTATCTCTTTGGTTACTGCAAAACAATGCAGTAAGCTCATTTCCCAAACCAGGATTATTTTTTTCCTGATGATCCGCCCCCAGAGCAAGAAGAAGATGGTGGCCACGACCTCTAGACATGGCTCCTCTGCACAACAAAAACAAATGGACAAGGTTGTGGAGGAGTACGGGGACATCTTCACCTCACCCACAAGGGTGCCTCTACACTGTCAGGTCAAGCACCCATTGACCCGACCCCAGGTGTGCCACTACACAATGGACTGATCTATAGGTGCTCTGTTTTGGAGAATGATGAAATCAAGAGGCAGATTCAGGAGCAGCTGCAGAAAGGTCACATCCGTCCAAGTTCATCACCTTGTGGGAGCCCGTTCATGTTGGTACAGAAGAAGGATGGGACTTGGAGACTCTCTATTAACTATCGGGCGCTGAACAAGATCACTGTCCTGAATAGGTACTCGATCCCACAGATTGATGACCTTCTGGACCAACTCAAAGGGGCAAAATATTTCAGCAAAATCGACTTGAATTCTGGGTATCACCAGGTACCAATCGAACCTCTGATGTGTGGAAGACTGCCTTCAAAGCCAATGAGGGCCTTTTCGAATGGCTTGTCATGCCTTTCGAGTTGAAGAATTCTCCCTCAACCTTCATGAGGATGATGGATGACATCTTGCATCCATTCACCAACTCATTTGTAGTGGTGTACTTGGATGACATTTTGATCTTCAGCCAGACTTGGGAAGAGCACCTCCACCACATCCGAGAAGTCCTCCAAACACTATGGCAACACAAGTTGTGTGCCAATTTTGAGAAGTGCACTTTTGGTATGACCCAGGTTCGATATCTGGGATACATTATTGATGAAAGGGGGGTGCATGTGGATCCAGACAAGATCCAAGTCATTGAGGATTGGCCAGCCCCAACCACTCTAACAGAGCTTCGCAACTTTCTTGGTCTTGCTAATTTCTACCGCAAGTTCGTGTTGGGATTCTCTCATATCACTTGGCCCTTGAGTCAAGTCACCAAGGGAGGAGTGAAAGAAAAATTCTTTTGGTCGGAATCTCAACAGAAGGCGTTCGTAGAATTGAAACATCGCCTTTGTTCTGCCCCAGTGCTCACATTACCAGACTTGCAACAACCATTTGAGATCGAGACAAATGACTCTGACTATGCTATTGGGGCAGTTCTTACTCAACAGGGGCATCTTGTGGCATATCACAGTGCGACATTATCTGACACAGTTCGCAAATATCCCACTTATGACAAGGAAATGTATTCCATTGTGCGGGCTTATCGACAATGGAAGCATTACATTTTTGGGAAGGAAACAATCATCCACACAGACCACTGACCCCTGCAGTTCATACAGACACAAGGGAAGTTGCAGAACGATCGCCACCATAAGTGGTCCACATATCTGCAACAATTTCATTTGAACATCAAGTACAAGAAGGGTAGCACCAATAATGTTGTCGACTACCTCAGTCAAACACCGATCGTGGCCATAACCACAATTCTCAACTCTTGTGGGCACGAGACTTCTGATTGGCCGCTTCTCTACAAGAGCGATCCAGAATTCAGCCACACATACAAGGCACTCTTGGGGGGTACACAAGTTCCAAATTTTCACCTCCAAGATGCATTGTTATGTCACCTGGGGCACATTTGTGTTCCTTCAAGCAAGCGTGCCAAGATGATATGGGAAGCGCACTACAGTCGAGTCGCTGGGCATATTGGGGTCGAGAAAGCAATGGCAGTACTGCAAAAGTATTTCTATTGGCCGAACCTTCGATAGGATGTCGAGAAGTACAACAGATCCTGCACTGCTTGCGCCATTGCCAAACCGACCATCAAGAAGCAAGGGCTTTATACTCTGCTACCTACCCCTATTCGACCTTGGGAATCCATCTCCATGGATTACATGTTAGGCCTTCCTTCTACTAAGCATGGAAACGACTTTTTTTTCGTGGTCGTCGACAGATTCTCGAAGATGGCCATTATGGCGGCCTACAAGAAGAATATCACAGCATAAGCCACTGCTAAACTCTTCTTTGAACGAGTGTGGGTTCACTTTGGTATCCCACAATCTATCATATCAGATCGCGACAACAGGTTCCTCAGCACATTTTGGTCCATCCTCTGGTCAATTTTGGACACCAAGCTCACAAAGTCCACAACTTTCCATCCCCAAACTGATGGCCAGACAGAGGTCGTCAACAGGATGATTGTACACATTCTGCGCATGTACAATTCAAAGCATTCACGCACATGGGATGAGAGCCTCCCCTATGTAAAACACAGTTATAATCGGGCTCTCCATAACTCAACTGGCCACAACCCATTTTAGGTGGGCTTGGGATTCCAGCCACTATGTCCCATTGACGTATCCATGCCATTTGTGGCTACTCCGGCTGATTCGGATCATGTCCAGTCTAAAGCTGACAAAGCAAACAACTTCATTGAGCACATTCAACACATCTGCCAATAGGTTCATGACATATTGGAAAGAGCCAATGCTAGGTATAAGCAGTGACATGATCAACATCGGGTGCCACACAACTTCCAGGTGGGCGAAAAAGTGTGGCTACATTTGCAGAAGGAGCGCTTCACTGGACCCCACCACAAGCTTTGCCTGCTCCGATATGGGTCGTACACCATCACTAAGGTTGTAGGGAACAATGCCTTTGAGCTCAGTATTCCACCATTCCTTGGTCTGCAACCAGTATTCAATGTAGACCGCATTCGTCCCTACTTCCTACCTCTATTGGAAACCTCTAACATTGTAGAAGAACTCACACCAAAAGAGTTAAACCCAAACTGCATGGAACAGACCACCACAGAGTGTATCATGGACATGCAAATCAAGAACACTCGCCAATGGAAGATCCAACTGTATCAGGTTGTCAAAGCTGGCCAACTCCTGCACCAAGGCAAGTGGTTCACTAGGGACCAAGTTCAGTAGAAGTTTCCTCATCTCATAAAGGAAATCAACGCAATGGGGACCATTGCTTCCTAGGGGGGAGGAATTATCCAGGTGGATATTGGTGGCCACTCGCCTATTCCACTTGGGGAACCACCAT
Organism: Pinus albicaulis; assembly: GCA_034641835.2. NCBI lineage: Eukaryota > Viridiplantae > Streptophyta > Pinopsida > Pinales > Pinaceae > Pinus > Pinus albicaulis. The sequence continues at coordinate 44,718,158 of CM076573.1, read as the reverse complement.
TATCTCTTTCGGTTTTTCAGTTTTGGCATGACTTACTATTTTTAGCAGTTTTTCGGGTCCTAAACTTCTGAATCCGTTATGAGGCCCTAAACGACATTTTTTGGGCATCGTTTGTCTGGCAAATATGATTTCATTCCACAATCAATATTTATGGCAATAGTTGTAGTCCATGGATAGATCTTTCTAACGATGTATCATACGTGTCAAACAAAGATCGTATGCCAAAGTTACGTCCCCGAGAAGTTGAAACACCAATTTACCCAAACGGGGCCCATAGTTTTGGCGCTTCATCTCCTAGGGTTGGGTTTTTGGACGTTTATAGTTCTCCATTGTTTCTCAATAATAAATAGGCCCTCGAGCCTCATTGTAACACAGTTCAGAGGTTTGTAGCCGCCACATCTCTTCTCAGAGATTCGCTACCAACACCCTAGCTAGTTTATTTCCATTCTGTCTGTAAGCAAATTTCAGTTGTTTGACATTAATGAAATGAAGTGTTATTTCCACTGCATCTTTGTATTTATGGTTATATGTATATTTTGTTGTGTTCTCGCATAAATCCAGATCATTGAGTGAAGTAAAACTCACATTCTTTCTGCCAATATTTCTCTCTTTGTAACTGAATAACCCTTGAGGTATTCAACAATGTATTCTAAAATTGCTACTGCTTAATAATACAAACTCTTAGATCTGCTGCATTGATTTTCCAACATTTGGTTTTTCCGGGGACTTTTGTCCAAAATAAAGGTGTCCTATGTGTGATTTATTCTTTGCTCAATTTCCTTGTTTCAGAACCATAAAGTATTAAGTGTGAGTTGCTTCACTAATTCATGAAGAAATCTAAATCAATTATGTCATATAATTTACAAAATAGGAGAAGTAAATTCAGCTAGTTGCAGTAGGATTCCTCAGATTTTTAGATCTATTAATTTTCACAAAAAATGCCGTTTAGGGGGTCAAAACTGCTCCGAAAATTCAGGAACCGACAAATTGCTAAAAATAGTAAATGTTGTTATAAACAAGGAAATTGACGAAACTGACCGGGGCTATAGGTAGAAAAGGTAGGTGGCCACCAATATCCATCTAGATCATTCCTCTCCCCTTAGGAAGCAATGGTCCCCATTGTGTGTAGAGTCTCCATGAGGCAAGGACATTTTTGTTGAACTTGGTCCCTAGTGAACCACTTGCCCTGGTGAAGGAGTTGGCCTGCTTTAACAAATCGATATAGTTGGATCCACTATTTGTGGGTGTTCTTGATCTGTGTGTCCATGATCCGATCAATTGTGGTATGTTCCACGTAGTATGGGTTTAACTCTATGGGTGTGATTTGTTTTGCAATGTCGAATGTGTCCAGTAATGGTGGAAAGTATGGTCGAAGGCAGTCCACATTGAACACTGGGTACAGACCAAGGAATGGTAGAATGCTAAGCTCGAAGACATTGTCTCCTACAACCTTGGTGATGGTGTATGACCCATATTAGAGCGGGTGAAGCTTGTTGTGCGGTCCAACAAGGCACTCCTTCTGCAAATGTAGCCAAACTTTGTCACCCACTTGGAAGTTGTGTGGCACCCAATGTTAATCATGTCGCTACTTGTACTTAGCATTGGCTTTGTCCAAAATGTCATGGACCTATTAACGGATGCGCTCAATGAATTTGTTTTCCTTGTCAGCTTCGGATTGGACATGAGTTGAATCTTCATGAGTAGTTGCAAATGGTATGACCACTTTAATGGGTCATGGTGGTTGAAATCCCAATCCCACCTGAAAGGGGTTGTGACCAATTGAGCTATGGAGAGCTCGGTTGTAGTTGTGCTGGACATAAGGAAGGCTTTCATCCCATGTGCGAGGATGATTCGAGTTGTACATGCACAAAAAGTGCATGATCATCCTGTTGACGACTTTTGTCTGGCCATCAGTTTGGGGGTGGAAAGTCGTGGACTTAGTGAGTTTGGTATCCAACATTGACCAAAGACTTGACCAAAATGTAGTTAGGAACCTGGAATCCTGATATGAGATAATGGAATGTGGGATCCCAAAGTGCACCCACCCTCGTTAAAAGAAGAGTTTAGTAGTGGCTTCTGTTGTGATACTCTTCTTGTAGGTTGCCAAAATGGCCATCTTAGAGAATCTATCGACGACCACGAAAACACAGTCGTTTCCATGCTTAGTAAAAGGAAAGCCCGACATATAATCCATGGAGATGGATTCCCAAGGTCGACTAGGAGTAGGCATAAGAGTATATAGGCCTTGATTCCTGATGGCCTGTTTGGCAATGGCGTAGGCAGTGCAGGATCTGGTGTACCTCCCAACATCTTGTCAAAGGTTCAATCAATAAAAAATACTTCTGTAGTAATGCCATTGTTTTATCTACCCCAAAATTTCTAGTGATTTGGTTGTAGTGCACATCCCAAATAATCTTGGCACGTTCGCTTGAAGGAATATAGAGGTGTCCTAGGTGGCATAACATTGCATCCTGGAGGTGATAATTTGGAACTTGCTTGCCTTCTAGGAGCGTCTAGTATGTGTTGCCGAATTTTGGATCACTCTTGTAAAGAATTTGCCTGCACCCTGAAGTCTCGTGCTTGCAAGAGTCGAGCATAGTGGTCAATGACATGAACGATGGTCGGCTAAGAAAGTTTGCAACATTTTTGGTGTTGCCCTTCTTGTACTTAATGTTTAGATGGAACTGTTTGCAGGTATGTGGACCATTTCTGATGACGATAGTTCTGCAATTTCCCTTGTGTCTATATGAACTGTAGGGGTCAGTGCTTTGTGTGGATGACTGTTTCCTTCCCAATAATGTAATGCTTCCATTACCGACATGCCTACACAATGGAATACATTTCTTTATCATAGGTGGGATACTTTCAAACTGTGTCTGAAAGTGTCTCACTGTGATATACCACTAGATGCCCCTTTTGAGTAAGAACTACACCAATAGCATATTCAAATGCATCTATCTCGATCTCAAATGGTTGTTGCAGGTTTGGTAATGTGAGCATTGGTGTAGAGAAGAGTCGATGTTTCAACTTGGCAAACACCTTCTTTTGGGATTCAGACCAAATGTAATTTTCTTTTGCCCCTCCCTTAGTAACTTGACTCAAAGGCCAAGTGATATGAGAGAAGCCCAACATGAACCTGCAGTAGAAGTTGGCAAGGCCCAAAAAGCTGCGAAGCTCTGTCAGAGTGGTCGAGGCTGGGAAATCCTGAATGACCTATATCTTGGCTGGGTCCACATGCAAACCCCGCTCATCGATGATGTATCCCATATATTGAACTTGGGTCATGCCAAAAGTGTATTTCTCCAAATTGGCACACAACTTGTGTTGCCACATTGTTTGGAGGACCCGTCGAATGTGGTGGAGGTGCTCTTACCAACTTTGACTGAAGATCAGGATGTCATCCAAATACACCACCATGAATGAGTTGGTGAAAGGTCACAAGATGTCATCCATCAGCCTCATGAAAGATTGCAGGGTAATTTTTCAACTTGAAATGCATGACCAACCATTCAAAAAGGCCCTCCTTGGATTTGAAGGTAGTCTTCCACACATCAAAGGGTTTGATTGGTACCTGGTGATAACCGGACTTCAAGTCAAACTTGCTAAAATATTTGGTCCGACAGGTCATCAATCAGTGGAATCAAATACCTAGTCCAGACAATGATCTTGTTCAGCGTCTGATAGTCAAAAAAGAGTCTCTAGGTCTCGTCCTTCTTATGTACCAACACGATCGGGCTCCCACATGGCGATGAACTTGGCATAATGTGCCTTTATGCAATAACTCCTAAATATGTCTCTTGATTTCATCATTCTCCAAACAAAACGTCGATAGATCGGTCCATTTGGTAGTGGTGCGCCTGGGGTCATATCAATGGAGTGCTTGACCTGAGAGTGTAGAGGTACCCCTGTGGGAGAGATGAAGATGTCCTTATACTCCTCCATGACCTTATCCATGTGTTGCTGCTGTGCAGAGGAGCCCTGCCTGGAGGTCGTGGCCACAATCTTCTTCTGGCCATTAGGGAGAATCATAAGGAAAACAAATTTCCTGGTCTGGGAGATGATCTTACTGCATTGCTTTGCAGTGATCAAAGAGATAGCGGTAGGTGGTGCTACCTCTGGTATCCTATACAACTTATTGCCCAAAGTAAAAATAACAGTGTAAGGCCAAGATTCATACATAACATGTCATTTCCACAAGTATGATTGGCCTAATAATATATCACAAACTTCGAGAGGAGCAACATCACACAATACCTCATCCGTGAAGGGCTTGATGTTGTAGGGGAGGCGACATTGCTGGCTAACGCGGGGATCTCGTCCTTGGTGAAACCACCCCATGGTGTATGACTATGGGTGTGCTATGGTCGGTAGGCCTAGCCGCTTCAAAACCTCTGTTGAAATGAGGTTCATTTGGCTCCTGCTGTCGACAATGAACTATAGTGAAGAACCCTTCACCCACATCTGTGAGTGGAAGAGACGCTCCCCCTCCTCTGAATCTTCAGGCTCATCCTTCTGGATTTTTGGTGGTGGCAATGGTGGCACTTGGCTCCGCGTTAATAATATGCTTCCCCTTGTCGTTCCCCTTATCGGGTTCCGACTTAGAGTCAGAGCATGCCTCTGATTCAGAAGCCTTCAACTCGGCCACCAATGACTACTTGGCTCGACACTCACTCATGTTGTGAGTAGAGCTCTTATGGAATTCACGTCACTTTCATATGTCCTTCTTTGTCTTCATGGTGTTGTTCAGGGTCGCCCCGCCTTGGATTTGTTATGCAGTTTTGGGACGAATTTCCCTTGCTTTGGATTCACAAAGTCACACTTCTTATGTTTAAACTTTTGCTCGATCTTGACAACACATCGATAGGCGACACCGAGGGAGGAGATGTCTAGGAACTCCATTTCTTCCTAGACGTACTTATGCAGACAACCACAATACTTGAGTACCAAATGCCGCTTAGAATCCTTGATTCCTAGCTTCATGTGAAGGGCATGAAAACCACTTGTGAACTCCAACACATCTTGGTCCCTTCCTTGCCGTAACGTGGTCCACTTTATGTATTTATCTTGATAACTACCAACAAGGTAATATTGTTACTTTATGTCATCTCGGAAATAATTCCAAGTGGGTGCGACTGAGAACAGTGAGGGTTCCCACTCGTCCTTTTTCTCATAGTAGGTTTCCCACCAGTCCTTGACATGAGAGCGACTTTCAGGAGTGCAAAGGTAATATTTTCCTGGTCGGAAAAGTCGTGAACTGAAAAATATCCTTCCAATAGATTTAACCATTCATCTATGACATCCACATCTATCTGGCCTTCAAATATGGGAATGTCAAAGTTAACTTGCACCTTAAAAGACATGGCACCTACAGAGTGGCCGTCGGATGAAGATGCGTCGCCTATGGGTAGTCGTCTAAGGATTTGGTAGAAGTTATCCATCATCGCGTTCCTCTGTTTCTTGAGGGCCTCCTTGAGCAACATTTTGAAAGGATCTCCTACTCCCTCGTCTTTCTTTTCTTCCACCATGGGAGGCCATCATGGTTTGCGAGGCTAATCTTGCAAAGGTTCAACTAGATCGAGCCCTAACTCCTTATACCTTGACCTCCTTGGGGACATGCAAAGAAAAACTAAGAAATAGAAGACCTCTCTGATACCACTGATCCGAGCTTGTGCATGAACGAAATATAATACATATATATACATAAACACAGAATTGCAACATAAATAAAACTTCATTTCATTAATATCAAAGAACTGAAATAAGTTACATACAGAATGGAAATAAACTAGCTTGGGCGATGGTAGCTTATCTACGAGAATAGATGTGGCGGCTACATGCCTCTCAACTATGTTACAACGAGGCTCAAGGGCCTTTTTATTATTGAACAACAATGGAAAACCCTAAACAACCAAAACCCTAACCTAGGAGTTGGAACGCCAAGAGTTTGTGGGCCCCGTTGGGGTTAGTTGGGCAACCAACTTCCCGGAGTCGTAACTTGGTCATATTATGTTTGTTTGGCGCGTACGATACCTTGTCAGAAAGATCTCTCTGAGTACTACAAGATTTGTCGTAGGCCTTTGAATAGGGATCTATTGCGAACCTAAAAAAACACCGTTTAGGGGGTCAAAACTACTCCAAAAGTTCATGACTCGAAAAACTACTAAAAATAGTAAATGTTGCTATAAACAAGGAAACTGATGAAACCGACTTTGGGTCTAGGTGGAATAGGCCAGTGGCCACCAATATCCACCTAGATCAATACTACTCAACAAGGAAACGATGGTTGACAACAGTGACAATGTACATGCACACCTGTTGCAGATGGAAAAAGGTAGGTGGCAGGCTTCTTGGTCGACAACAGTGACAATGTACATGCACAATTGTTGCAAGTGGAAAAAAGAGATGCACAACTATTGCAAGTGGAAAAAGGCGGCGACATGCTTCATGGTCACACAAAACTTTGGATATAAATAAATTAACAAGATTTTTTTTTTTTTTTTGGATAAAATAAGTTGTCCCAACATTCCTGCAACTAAAACTTTGGATAAAATAAGTTGTCCCAACATTCTTACCATGAGATAAGTGAAGCTTGCAATAAGAAGTTGATTTTTTTATTTTTATTTTTATTTTTATTTATTTTTATTTTTTCCATCCAAAGACTTTGGTTAAAATTTCGGTGGATGGAATTGGTAATATAAAACTTTGGTTAAACCATGATAAAACCAAAAAAAATTTGGTCAACGAATAGATTAATTGGCCGTTAACGAACTAGCGATCACTATAGTCCTATTGAAGGCATGGACTAATAAAACTATACTCAATATGTAATAAAAAGTGCCAAGCTCAAATAAAACTATGGCATAGCAATGTGACCAAGTAGAAATAAATCTATTCAAATTCAGTTATAATAAAACTAGATATCATTTTTTTGGGATTCAATTGCGTTAAGTAAGTCATTTATCTATGACCATTTCATGAGAGGTAGTCGTAACTACTAATTTATCATGATTTTTGAATAGTCCACTGAACACTCATTGCATGAGGCACAATACTTGCTAAGGTTTTGCAAATGGGGTAGCAAGCTAAGTGGGCTTGATTGTGGGGAAAACTCCACAATTTAGTGCGCTTGAGCTAGAGGTGATTTGGGATGGGTGACCTCCTAGGAAGTCCTGGTTACTGGGTGCAAGCCCCATAAGTGATGATTGATGCTATGCGATTCATTTCACTAGTTTTAATCCCACTTCTTCACCCCTGTGAGCATCACCTAATGCAATGAGTGCTAACTGGACTATTCAAAAATCATGAGAAATTAGTCAGTTATGACTACCTCTCATGGAAATGGTCATAGATGAATGACTTACTTAACACATTTGAATCCCAAAAAAATGATATCTAATATAATGCACTATGAAAATGCTTCAATACTTAAATATAATAAAACTATAAAATAAATATTTAATAAATAGATGTCGAGCTCAAATAAACTCTGATAGAGTAGTGTGACCTAGTACAAATAAATATATGTAAATATAGCTCCGAATGAATGAGTTATAGAGCGTGCGTTTCCTAGTACAACTTGAGTGAGCCGAATGGTTAAGAGCATGTGCTTCCTCCTAAGAGGTTACAGGTTCAAAACAAGAGAAGGTTAGAGTATGTATGCCTTCGTAGACTTAATAGTCAAATCGCTACGCGGAGGTGAATTCCTTGTCCCACAAACAAAAAGGTCTCATGCACCAATTTATTCTGCAACTTAGTCATGATCTTAAAATTAAATAATAATTAAAAAAAAATTTATAATCAATATTTAATAATATATAAATACCGAGCTAAAAGAGAACTATGGTAGACTAATAAATCTATCCAAATGTAACTCTCAACCAATCCAGTAATTTTTGCCACAAATTCTGCTGTGACGTGTTAAACAGGATATGGTTAATTAATTAATAAACATTTTTTTAAATGATTTATAATTAATCAATAAACATTTTCACCGAATTTTGGAATTAGAAACGCAAGGACGAAGTCACAGGAGCGCAACACTGACGGGCCATTACACCGGTTTCCTATTTCCACTTCCAAATGCACAATATAGTCAGTCGCCCAACAATAATTACTCAGAATCTGTGTGTCCATTCAGTATTTGCACTGCTACGGTCGAATCCGATCTGGAAGCTGTAAGAGGCTTGGACTAGTAATAAAATCGGGGGATTCGGAGGGTTTTTGTCTGGACACCAACTGTGCCTATTTTAAGCAACATCCGCAATTCAATGGGTTCAAAGGCCGTGGAAAACGAGCTGGTGGAGCTCTTCCAGAAGGCGCAGAAAGCCGCGGACAAAGCTGCTAAGGATGATGGATGCGAAGAAGCCGAGGAGCAACGCTGCTTAGATGCCCTTAAAGCGCTCCAGTCTGTGCCTGTAACCATGGGTATTCTTGTTTCTACTCAGGTCTGATTTATCTTTTATTTTTAGCCATAGAGAGCCCGCAAAGCCTCGTAGTTAACGATTTGGAGAATCCCCACACCTGAATTAAACTTTTTGTGTGATTTTAGGGTTAGGGTTTTTGAATTTTCCATTTGGGTTTGGGTAGGACTGGGCTGCTGGGTATGCTCCTGTCAGGTTATGTTGAAAGATAGAATTTATAGCTGGCTAGAATGTGTTCTGACTTTGGTATTTGTATCATCGTCCATCACCGCATTGGTTTCCATATATACACGCAGACACACAAGAAAAAGCTCCCATAGACACGTATATCTATGCACATGCGTCTATTGGTTAATAGAGTCATATTACAATATTCTTGATAGCGTTTCTGTATGATCTGGGGCTCATATCACGAGCTCAGTCATAAGTAAACTTTTTGTGATGATCAATACAGTCGACCTTAAATACCGGAAAAATGGTTTAGTGAAGAAATATGGTCGTCCTTTATATCTAACTATATAGATTTTATGTTTATTGGTTTTTTTGTTTTCATGTTACAATAATGTTATACTATCATTTGTATAATAAATTTTATTGTGTTTTTTAAAGAGGGAATATATATATTTTATGTGTTTTGTTAAGAGGGAATATAAATTTTTGAAAAATTAGATTTTGTGTGTTCTTTTTAAAGGGAATATAGATTTTTGAAAATTTAGAAGTATTTCTCTTTATTTTGAAGATAGCACTAAATGTAAACTGGGTAGTGTCTTTCTATTCACGTTTGGGTCCTGTATTCCTAAGGAGATTACACTTTTTCCATACTACTTCTGCTAGTACGTCTTTTCTGAACCATTGACAGGCTATTTCGGAAAGCCTCACTAAATTTAGTACACTTACCCAGTAGAGATGTTAAGTGAAGTTTGCAAACTTAAAGAATACGACACGGAAAACCAACTTGAGGATTTGCTTTGAAAAGCTTCTATATGTAATTTATAACAAAATTATTTAAATTAATCCAAATTAATCCACCAGATTAATCTATGTTTATGTTATTAACCTTATCACAACTTCCTTAGAATATGAACAATATAGCGCATCCCAAATACTGAAAATTATAATTTACTAAACAAATAAAAATTCCTGAAGATTGTCACTGGGAAGTTTCAGTCTAAAATTCCTCATGAATAACACAGGGTTGGAATAGAATTTGAATGCTTAGCATGTTGAAAGAGATATTGTGTTAGTGTTGTGAGAAACAATCTTGATTTGCTGTTTTTAACCTGAATTTGAAGTCTGGCGCAGTGAAAGGAACTATTGACTGTTTTGGTTGCGACCATATATGAAGATAGAATGGAAATAGAATTGGTAAATTATATATTTTTTAAAATATATAAATTTCTGATTTGAATAAAATTTGAATGCTTATCATATTGAGGAGATATGGTGTGAGTTTAAAAGAAACAATTGGTTGGTTTTAACCCGAGTTTGAAGTTTGGTGCAGTGAAAGGAAATTGTTGATTTTTGAGTAGCTTTGGAGGTATTCCAAGCCCTAGGGTTCAGGGTTTGGAGGTGGGAGCACCCCAAGAGTTACTTGTGGGCTTGGAACCCAAGGTTGGGGTTTTGCACCCATCAATGTTTGGGCCAAAACCATGGAGCATTTTGGAAACAAATACTTTTCAGTCTATTGGCCCATAAATGCACCTGGGGAATAGATGCCCACCATTGGATGGTGTACTTGCTTTAATCCAACGGTGGGCAGTTACTTTGCAGGTGCATTTATGGGCCAATAGACTGAAAAGTATTTGTTTCCGAGCATTTTGGACATGCAATGGACGGAGATGATAGAGGAATCCCAACGCTTCGAGAATCGTCGTATTCCGAGATGTTCTTGATGAGATATGAATTTTTGAACTTGACAATGAATTTTTTGGGTGCTCAAGTCATGTAGGCTTGAGGTGAAATTAACCAAAAGTCATGTCTCTTCATGAAGTTTTTGAGCCCTCTTGTTTGGTATAAATAAGAGGTGAATGTAATTCATTTGATACACATCCAATGTGCATCCATTCATAGAAGATACACATCTGAGATAGCCAAGTTAGTTAAGGAGGCAGATGAACTTGTTTGGGACTGTTTTTATGGGTATGTTTGTCTCATAGAGTGCTGAAGTACTACAAGAGGCTACAACAATTGTTAAGGGCATAACTATTGATGTTTTTGTGACTGTTTTGGGTGGATTTCTCTCCTAAAAGGAAGCCGCAGCCTTAGCTGTAATTTTCAGGGAGGTCGCAGGCCTGTTCTCTCTTGGAAAGGAGGGCCGTAAGGGTGTTAGAGGTTACGGGAAGGGTCGTAGGGAGGAACATGAGCGTAGGAGCTGAGTTTGTGGTGCGGTCTAGCCTAGAACAACAACTAAGTGTGGGTAGATTAGTGTGGAGGGAGGCTGCAGTCTAGGAAATGGTTTTGGAGCAGTGAAAGAGGGTTGTTGTAGGCTGTCAACATGACCTAACCAGAGCACAAAACCTACAATAGTGACATTAGCCCTTGAGGAGTGTAGAGGTATGGTATTGGTGTTGAATTAGATGTTAGAGGATTAGTCTGAGTGTGGATAGATTTATATGTAGCCTGCAAGAGCCAATTGTTGAGGTTGACTTGGGTGATTGGAAACCTCAATAAGGAGTAGATCTTACAGAGACCGTATTGGGCATCATTGGACTGGTGGAGGGCAACATGCTGATGGTAGCCCTTGACAAGTAGTCATAATGAGAAATTGACAATTGACGATTGGGTGAATGTTAATTTTGGGCAACTAGGTCCAAACTCCATGCTGTACTGCTCAAATGATGATGCCAATATTTTAATTGGATTCCTCTTTCGGAGAGGTGCAAGATTGATCTAAAGATCATTTTGATCGGATGAGGTCGGCCAGAATTGTAATGTAGGCTTGGAGCCCCAACAAATGTGTAACACACCCTCACAGATGGATATATATATTGGACACCCTCACAGATGGATATATATTGGTCAAACTTGGAGGTCATTTTCACCATCACTCATCACACACTTCTCTCTGGTGTCTGATTGGTTCGATCATCATTTTGGAGGCTTCTCTTCTCACATGTGGGAAAACAGCAGCTAGGGTTTAGGATCTGATCTAAGTTTTCAGCGCAGCTTTGACTAGTGTTGACTTTGGTCAACGCTTGGTCTATTTGACCTCAAACTCTCCCAAAATTCCGATCTCTGCAGTCCGCATTTTTTGGCACAAAAATCGAGGCTGGACGTTGACCTTTGACTTGCTGCGTTGCCTTTCTGTTGCTGCTATTCTGCGTTGACCATTGACTAGACATCATTGACTTTGGGTTGACTGTTGTAGAGATGTCTTGAGGGTTGTGTGACACTTCTGATTGGCTGACCGTGAGGAGACTTTGTTGGTTGAAGCATCCTGTTGACCGCCGTAACGCACCACAACACATATATTTTGCTGATCTAGTTAAGTGTATTTTTGGCTTGTCTCCGTTGATCTATTGGTGTGTTCTATCAGTATTTTACTTTCATGTTTATGTGATTGCTTTTTGGTATCAGGTTTAAAGTAAAGTTGCATCAAGCTTAGAACATCTACGAAAATTTACATGGTATCAGAGCTAAGGTGAAGACCAAAGCCCAAGTTTGTGTTGAGAGCAATCACTGAAGAAGTAGCATTTGTCGAGGACCCATGGGTACCTCAAATTATAATGGCTTCAAAGCCGATGATAAGTTGACTGGCAAGTTTGACTATCATGCTTGGAAGATGTCTTTGGACTTGGTCTTGGAAGATCGAGAGGTCATGGACTATGTGCAGGGTGAAATCCAAGAGCCTGCATCATCTGCACCTGCTGCCACAAAGACGAAGTATAGAAAAGGAGGAATCAAAGCTAAGCTGATCATCCAGGATTCCATCCCTAAAAGTCTGGTTGCTTACATCTCCTAGTTGGGCACATCTAAGGAGATGTATGATAAGTTGGTCAATATGTTTAGGGCCAACAATGCAACTCAAGTTCTTTTCTTTAAGAACCAATTGAAGAATCTCAAGAAAGGCAGGGATGAATTCGTTCAATCCTATTTTCTGAAGCTGACTGAAATCAGGAATAACCTTCTTGCCATTGGGGAAACAATAGCTGATCGAGAAATGGTTCTCACCGAACTTGGAGGTCTCCCCTTTGAATGGCATGTATTCATTACTACCATTCTAAATAATAATGTGATTCCTGACTTTGATGAAGTATTGTCGAGATGCACTCAAGAGGAGACAAGAATGATGGAATATGAAAATGAAGGTAATGTTGCCTTCACCGCTCATGCTAAGAAGAAGAACAATGATGGTTCGAGGAAACATGGAAGAGCAGGGGCCAAAGGAAAGAAAGGAAGATGTTACAAATGTAACAAGCTTGGCCACTATGCTAGAGAATGCCCTAATAGAAGGGATTCTCCAGGGGATGATGACAACAACAATAGGGGGAATAGCAATCAAAGGAACAATAGGTTCAAAGGGAGGAGGAAGGCTCCCTCTGGTCGTAATGAAATGGGCAACCTTTTAAAAGGTCAAGAAATTCTAGGTATGAAGAATCTAATGTTGTTGACAATGAAAGAAATGAATTCATTCTTTTATCTGCCCTCTCTGCTGCATCGCCACCCGACACCTTGGATGTCTGGTTGATTGATAGTGGTGCTTCAAGGCACCTCACTAGTTTCAAAGAAGCCCTCTCTGATTTGATTGAGAAGGATACCAATCTGCAAATTATCCTTGGAGATAATGCCACCTATCCCGTGAAAGGGACAGGGACTGTGACCCTCCATTTATCTCAAGGTCAAGTCCTCCGTTTGCAAGATGTATTGTATGTACCTTTGAAGAAGAACCTTGTGTCTATTTCGGCCATGGAAGACAAAGGTTTCAAGGTGGCATTCGTCGATGGAAAGGTACGCATATGGAAGAAGAGTTTCAAGGAAGCTCTCACTATTGGCTTTAGAATTGATACACTCTACCAGGTTGGAAGAAGTCCATTGGTGGCTATGACATGTGATACAATTCGACAAACCAAATTATGGCACTTAAGGTTTGGACACCTTCATTACTTAGCCCTTCTCGAAGCAAGGAAGGTGGTGATAGGGATGCCCAAATTCAAAAATGATCATGAAGGTGTATGTCAGGGTTGTGCCGAAAGAGAAGTGGAGATATGCCACGATGTTACCTTCGATGAAGATGCTTCCCTCGGGAAAGTGATAAATCTTCCTAGCTTCAAGGAAGACCGTGATGTAAGAGCAGGGAAGCAGGAAGAGTCGAAGGATGAGTTGATGACCGATGTTGAAAGACTAATGGACCCTATTGATCCACCTCCGTCAATGAAGAGAAGACCCTCATGACTCCAGGATACTCTCGAAGATGCCGAGAGACATAAGGCCCCAAGGGGGGCATTCCGTGAAAGCAAGAAGCCGAATAGATACCAAGGGTATCTAGCAGCCACGAGTACAATCGTACAATTTGAGAGTACAATCGTACAATTTGAGCCTAGATCTTTTGAAGAAGTTGTAAAGCATAAAGTCTGGAAGGATGCTATGCACGAAGAGTACGAGTCCATTATGAAGAATGATGTCTGGGATGTGGTTCTGAGACCGCAGGGCAAAGCTGTTGTCACCTTGAAATGGCTCTATAAGATCAAGCATGGATCTGATGGTAGTGTTGAAAAATTCAAGGCAAGATTCGTTGCCCGAGGCTTCTCTCAAAAGGAAGGCGTAGACTATGATGATATATTTGCACCTGTGGCTCGATATACCACCATCCGATCTATTATTTCCCTTGTTGCTACGCAAGGATGGAATCTTCATCAGATGTATGTGAAGATCGCTTTTTTGCATGCTTCGTTAAAGGAAGAGGTGTATGTGGAGCAACCTCTAGGGTTTGAAGTCTAGGATAGAGACTCTCATGTATGCAGGTTAAAGAAAGCCTTCTATGGGTTGAAGCAAGCCCCCAGGCTTGGTACGAGAGGATAGATAGCTACTTGATGAAGCTGGGCTTCACTGGAAGTAATGCTGATCTGAACCTTTACTTCAAGGTTGATAGAGAAAATCCTCTCATTCTGGTTCTCTATGTGGACGGTCTCTTCCTGACATGTGCTGACCCTCTCATTCATCAGTGTAAGAGGAAGCTCGCTTTTGAGTTCGAGATGAAAGACCTAGGACTGATGCATTACTTCCTAGGCATGGAGGTTTGGCAGAGACCTGGCGATATTTTCCCCTCTTAAGGAAAATACATTGTGAAGCTGCTGGAAAGATTTGGAATGGTGGATTGCAAGTTCGTTTCGACACCGATGGAGCTCAACTTTAAGAAGTTGAGTGGAAACGGTGCTGGAGCTGTGTTAGCAAATCCTACCGATTATCGTCAACTCGTAGGGGCCCTGATGTTCTTAGTGAACATCCGTTCAGACGTATGTTTTACAGTGAACACCTTGAGTCAACACATGGTTGATCCTCATAACTTTGATTGGGTTGGTGCCAAGAAACTTTTGAGATATCTCTGGGGCATGATAGAACCTGGGCTGAGATACACTGTCGAGAGTTTGAGACTCCATGGATATTCTGATGCCGATTGGGTTGGCAGTGTGGTGGATCGCAAGAGCACATTTGGATGCTGCTTCACGCTTGGTTCTGCTTCGAGTTGGAAGCAGAAGTCGGTGGCTTTGAGCAATGTTGTGGCCGAATACATTGCAACGTGTATGGCCTGTTGTGAAGCTATTTGGTTGCGAAATCTCTTCAGTGAGCTGTTAAGGCATGTGCTAGATACCATCGTTATCCTTTGTGATAACCAGGTGGGGATTCGTTTGTCAGAGAATCCCGTGTTCCACGATTCAAGCATATTGATATCTGGTACCATTTTATCTGGGATATGGTACAGAGAGGCGCCGTAAGGCTCGATCATATATGTATTGATGAGCGGGTCGCAGATATTCTCACAAAGCCCTTGGGGAAGGTCATGTTCCTAACCTTCTGTGAGAATCTTGGAATCGTGGAATGATACTGTGCTGTGGGTCTTGTTGGACGATGAGCTCTCAGAGCTCTAGGGGGCTTTGGGGATAGCTTCTTGGAGCTATAAGTAACCACAAGGCTAGGCTTGCCGAACCTTGTTGGTGTGCTTTCGCCCCACCGTGATGATATTGAGTTGGTTTACCTCTCTTTGATCCGTGCCCCGTGTGCATCCTACCCATGGAGTACCGAACTCATGGGAAGTACTTCTCATCTTGGCCAATGAGGTGGGAAATGTGGATAGAGACCGATGGACGCATCAGAGATTGCCGTACTCTCTATGTCTAGGATGGCACGTGTCCAACCACTTGATATGGGATCAAGTCTAGTGAGGTTTCGAACCTCCAACTTACTTTGGGTCAGTTAAACTAACTTCGGGTTAGTATATGACTCTCTCGAGTCCAAGAGAAGTTTTAGACCTCCAACTAACTTCGGGTCAGTTAAAGTAACTTCGAGTTAGTATGAGACTCCTTTGAGTCCTATAGAGGTTTCAGACCTTTGAGCTGACTTCGGGTCAGTCGGGAGTGATGTCTTTGTGACTCACCATTTGAAATAAAGAACCCAGCAAAGCAAATTACAGCGGGATGACGCATGATGTTTGGATGGCACAGGTGGATGGAGTTCTCCCTTTTTGAGAGGGAGTGTTAATTTTGGGCAACTAGGTCCAAACTCCATGTTGTACTGCTCAGATGATGATGCCAATATTTTTATTGGATTCCTCTTTCGGAGAGGTGCAAGATCGATCTAAAGATCATCTTGATCGGATGAGCAGAACATTTATATTGGATTTATTCCACTTATGTGCAAGGTCGGCCAGAATTGTAATGCAGGTTTGGAGCCCCAACAGATGTGTCACACCCTCACAGATGGATATATATTGGTCAAACTGGGAGGTCATTATCACCATCACTCATCACACACTTCTCTCTTGTGTTTGATTGGTTTGATCATCATTTTGGAGGCTTCTCTTCTCACACGTGGGAAAACAACAGCTAGGGTTTCAGATCTGATCTAGGGTTTTTAGTGCAGCTTTGACCAATGTTGACTTTGGTCAACACTTGGTCTATTTGACCATAAACTCTCCCAAAATTCCAATCTTTGCAGTCTGCATTTTTTTGGCACAAAAATCGAGGCTAGACGTTGACCTTTGACCTGTTGCTGTGACTTTCTGTTTCTGTTGTTTTGTGTTGATCGTTGACTGGACAATGTTGAATTTCGTTGACTTTGGTTTGACTATGGTAGAGCTGTCTTGAGGGTTGTGTGACACTTCTGGTTGGCTGACCGTGAGGAGACTTTGTTGGTTGAAGCATCCTGTTGACCGCCGTAACGCACCACAACACATATATTTTGCTGATCAAGTTAAGTGTATTTTGGCTTGTCTTTCATCGATCTATTGGTATGTTCTATCAACATTTTACTTTCATGTTTATGTGATTTCTATTTGGTATCGGGTTTAAAGTAAAGTTGCATCAAGCATAGAACATCTACGAAAATTTACAGTGAAGGATTGAGCCTACTGTGTAGCTCTTTGATGGACGAAAGAAGCTACTAGTTTGGTAGATTGGAGCTCAGGTGTTGTCTAGCTTAGAAGAGAAGATTGGATGAACCCGTGTTCATTGTAGTAGAAGCGACTTGCAACAGTGATAGGTGGTATCCCTCCCGGAGACTCTGTGTTGTCTCTTGATGGACTAAGGGGCACTAGAGAGCAGAACGAGAGCGAGGAACCGACAGGATGAGATACGACATAGAGATTGCAGCGAGATTGTTAGTTTGTATTCTTGTACTTATGGATAATTGAGGGTCATTATCCCTTGTATGAGAAGCCCTAGACTGCTGTATTATTCAGTTGGTTTAATATAACGAAGATCGTGTTGTTGTACATATTTGTAGAATATTTGGTAAAAAGTTGTCTATATTTGTGCATGTGTGATTTACTGCTTTATATTGTTCGGCTATGTGAAGGAGCTTTGTTAAGATTCTTGGTTTGGTAGCAGCAAATATTTTAAGATTCTATCCTAGACCCAAGATCGTGGAAATTCAACATGGTATCAAAGTGTGTTTGAGTTACTTTGGAAGACAATGAATCATCAGAGTGCACAACGAAGTACAACTTAAGAGGGAGTTGGTCATATTGTAGGTGAAAGGCTCACTACAATGTCAAAGTTGTAGTTTGGTCTTCAATATGAGGATAGGTTGGAGGGTTTTCCAACTCGAAGGAAATGATCAAGTTGGTCTTGCATGTCAACATGATTTGGGTGTCTGCCGATGTAGCCATAAAGAAGTCAACTGACCCAAAGGCGCTGGAAGTGTACGAAGAATTGGATACAAAGGCAAGATTTCATCCGAGATGGTGTGAAGGACTCCTTAATACCACATTTGTCTGGGAAGAACTCCGCTCATGAGATGTGGATGGCTCTTCAGAATTTGTTCCAAAATAAGAATGAGAACCGGGTACTAGTATTAGAGGACAAGTTGAAGTCCACCAAGATGTTGCAGGGCGAAGGAGTGACTTCATATCTAACGAGGTTGTCTTAGGTCAAAGATGAGCTTGCTGCTGTTGGTGTGACTATTTCAGATACTGATATGGTGAGGATTGCCTTGAAAGGGTTTACTGCAGAATGAAAGCCCTTCATCAAAGGAATTTTTTCCAGAGACAAGTTGCCAGACTGAAATAGGTTGTGGGACAACTTCATTCAGGAAGAGTTGCGAGATGAGGATCTTCATCCAACGATGTGGCACTTATAGCATGAATGAAGGGTAAGTAGAATAAGGACTTGAGTAAAGTCAAGGGTTTCAACTGTGGCAAGATGTGTCATTTTTCATTGAGATGCCTGATGAAGAAGAAGGGAGATGGCGAGAAGAAGAAAGAGAAGCAAGTTTCCAAGGTTGCCACTTTTGCTGAGATAGATTCTCTCACTAGGAGTTTGGAGGAGGAGGATTTTGCTATGATGTCTCATTTCTCGCAGGGTACTATTGATGAGGATGGATGGTATATGGATAGTGGTACGACTAAACATATGATAGGGTCACAGGAGATTGTAGCTGAATATGACTCGAAGTTGCACATGGTGTTGGGCGATAAGAGTCAGAAGGAGATCCGAGGATCTAGAGTTGTGCCATTCATGATGGAGACAAGACAGGTGATGCGGGTCCAGGATGTGCTGATTGTACCAGGACTCATATGGTGTGATATCTGTCTCGATGATCGAGAAGATGGGGTTTGAGGTCTTATTCCAGGATGGGAAGGCAAGACTCAGGCCCAAAGGATCTAGCTCTGTGGGTATTGTGCTTGGAGTTAGAGAGCATGGTCTATACAGGGTGTCGGGCAAGCCTATGGATCACGGGAAGAAGAAGCAGGAGGAGCAGGTGCAGGTTCCAGCAAAGCAAGTGTAGGTGCAGGCTTCAGAGGAGCAGGTACAGGTTGCAGAGAAGAAGGTCCACGTTCCAAAGGCTCAAAGGGAGTCGAGTTCTAGCGGGAGCTTGCAGATTCAGAGGGAAACTTTGTAGCCGAAGAAGAGCGCGTGGTCAGTGGGGAGCAAGGGTGCTCCTACAACTGCTAAGAAGGAATCATGGATAGAATGGAAAACATTTCAGGAGAAGAAGAAGTAGGATGCTTCCAGTTAGAAAATTATATATTACAGAGAAATGGAACACATAAAATATGCGGAAACACAAACATAGAAAACATATAAAACAAGAGAGACACAGATATATCTGGTTCACGCGACTTGGGTTACGTCCACAGAAACAACCAATCCTTCCTTTATAGTATCTAGCAAAATGAAGAGACACAACCTACAATAGATCCACTGTAATATCCTCTTCTTTCTCACACAGTCGCCCTTTCTATTTCTCGCTCAAAATATGCACACAATCCATAGCCGCAATACAATACCCTCATACAACAGAGGGGTTGCCTTCTAGGGCAAAAAAACCTAAATTAAACATAACTTCTACCCTCAGACCATCTGCCTGAACAACCCAAATTGACTACGAAATTACAATATTTTACAAGGCAATTTTACATCTGTTTTTAGCTTTGAGGGCACTGCCCCCGAAACACCTCGCCAGAGGGGGCTTCAAAATGGCGCCATTGCCCCCCTGGACCCCCTTGGACCCCCTGATTGCGATCAAACGATGAGCAACGTTGTTGCCCCGTTAAGAATAGGGGTCCAACACGACGATACATCTAAATAAGGAAGATAATTAGGCTTCACAACCAACACCAGCGAAAACGACACTTCTAGTAGAGGCGTAGTTCATACTAAAGGGATTGCTCCAACGGTGAGTCCTAGGAGTTGGGCGAGTGTTGTAAGTAGTGATGATGATGATGATTTACTTCCTAGTCTTGGAAGTACCTCCCTCACTAAGAGGGAGTGTTGATTTTGAGTAGCTTGGGAGGTATTCCAAGCCTTAGGGTTTGGAGGTGTGAGCTCCACAATAGTCACTTGTGGGCATGGAATCCAAGGTTGGGGTTTTGCACCCATCAATGTTTGGGCCAAAACCATGGAGCATTTTGGACATGTGAAGGATGGAGATGATAGAGGACAGAGAGGAGAATCCAACGCTTCGAGAATCGTCGAATTCCGAGATGTCCTTGATGAGGTATGAAATTTTAAAGTTGACAATGAATTTTTTGGATGCTCAAGTCATGTAGGCTTGAGGCAAAATTGGTGAAAAGTAATGTCTCTTCATGAAGTTGTTGAGCCCTCTTGTTTGGTATAAATAAGAGGTGAATGTAATTCATTTGATACACATCCAATGTGCATCCATTCATAGAAGATACACCTTTGAGATAGTCGAGTTAGGTAGGTAGGCAAATGAACTTGTTTGGGACTATTTTTATGGGTGTGTTTGTCTCTTACAGGGCTGCAATACTACAGGAGGCAACAACAGTTGTTAAGGGCATAACTATTGATGTTTTTGTGACTGTTTTGGGTGGATTTCTCTCCTAAATGGAAGTCATAGCCTTAGATGTAATTTTCAGGGAGGCTGCATGCCTGTTCCCTCTTGGAAAGGAGGGCCGTAAGGCTGTTAGAGGTTACAAGAAAGGCCGCAGGTAGGAACAGGAGCCTAGGAGCTGAGTTTGGGGTGCGGTTTGGCCTAGAACAACAACTAAGTGTGGGCAGATTAGTGTGGAGGGAGGCCGCATGTAGGAATTTATAGGAGTGTCAATGTCAAGGATATGAAATCAAAGACCTTGAGAAATGGACATTCCTATCAACCCTCATGCTTGATCTTGTTTATTTTTCCATTTAACGGCTTTATCATCATCGGAAGGTTTAGTTTCTTGTCCTGTGGCTATTCTATAAAGCCCCTTGCTTCTAAGTAAATCTACCATGTGAGGTAGCCGTTGGAAATAATTGGTGTTGTTAAGAATAACCGGGCATGCACTTTCCATTTAAAAAAAAATTGAAGCTGAAAAGAGCTGAAACTAACTGCTCCAATGGAAAGATTTCGAAAAATTAGGATGATTAAAAAAAATGGCCTGAAAAACGACTTTCGGATGAAGAAGTAATGCCTTTTGAAAAAACTAAGTTGTAGATGCCGAATGGTTACGGGAATGGTTTGAAATTTGATGATGAAGTTCAACTTAAAAAAAAAAAATCTCGCCCCTTTAACAAAAACTTCTTACAAAAGAAGCTTGAGAAAGAGACTTGAACCCAAGACCTCTATTCTCATAAACTAACTTCTCACCAAGTGAGATAGTAAAAGGATTCTGTAATTGTTTGAAAGGAGGAAGGGGTTTTATTTTTTTATTTTTTATTTTATTTTTATTTTGTAGTCTTCGGTGTGCGTGCTTTTTCCTGCACAAAAAACACAAAAATTTGAGCAAAGAAAAACGAAATGCAAGCCTTACGGCAGAACATTAGATTTTTGGTTAGCCTTACTAGCAACTATCTATTTTTTCACTATTTTTGATTTCCTGAGATCGCACAAAGACGCGGGGAAAGAGCATACGTAGCAAACAAAAATTTCCCTTCCTCCTGTTTTTGATTTGCCGAGATCGCACACAACGCAGAGCAAAGACATACACAGAGAAGAGGGTATAGATCTAGCAAATAAATAAAACCTAAAAACGAAAAAAATAAAGGGAACCTAAGTAAGCAAAACTATTAACAAATATATTTGCAAAACAGATACTTTATACCTCCGGGTCTAAACTAACATAACTTGGGCAACCAGAAACCTTTTCGCATGAAATGAAAGGGGTTCCTCACTGTAACAGACGCTCCTTACACAACAGAGCAGTTCTCCAGGCCCGAAAATGCTCAGAAATAGTAGATCTAGAAAACGACAGTCGCATGCAGTCAAACTGGCTTCGGATTTGGATCAACAATGGATGCGGCCCTCAAAATAGCTCTTTAGATTTAAACTGACATAACTTGGGCAACCAGAAACCTTTTCGCATGAAACGAAAGGGGTTCCTCATTGTAACAGACGCTCCGAACACAACAGAGCAATTCTCCAGGCCCGAAAATGCTCAAAAATAATAGATCTAGAAAATGGTAGTCGCATGCAGCCAAACCGGCTTCGGATTTGGATCAACAACGGATGCGACCCTCAAAATAGCTCTGATACCATGTAGGAATTTACAGGGTAAGTTCCTTAGATCAAAAACCAAAGGTCGCCACTCACAAACAGATCACAAATCAGTACACCAGTATTATCACGTGGTTAAAACCCTCGTAGAGGGAAACAATCCATGGCCTGAGCCAACGCGGCCACTTCAGGCAATTTATTAATATAAAAAAAAATTTACATATGTTTCTCTCATAAACGGTTACCGGACAAATGACCTCCATGCTCTTTAAATAGAGATCATGGACCAATCGGGTGTTAAGCCACGAATCAAGTGTCGTTAATATCGAGGAGAGAGTGAACCGTTGGATCACTACAAATCGTGACCGTCGGATTATGAGTTACAAATGTACATAGTAAAGAAACACACTTTACCTAACTCTACACTAGACTAAGTTATTCTTAACTATTTCCTATGTGTCGGAATATCCTATAACACCGCAGTCCAGGAAAGGGTTTTGGAGCAGTGAAAAAGGTTTGTTGCAGACTGTGAACAAACCCTAACCAAGGCACCAAACCTACAACAGTGACATCAACCCTTGAGGAGTGCAGAGGTATGGTATTTGTGTTGAATTGGATGTTAGAGGATAAATTTGAGTGTGGACAGATTTATATGCAGCTTGTGGGAGCCAATTGTTGAGGTTGACTTGGGTGATTGGAAACCTCAATAAGGAGCAGATTGTACAAAGATTGTATTTGGCATCATTGGACTGGTGGAGGGTAGCGCGTTGATGGCTCAAAGTAGACCTTGACAAGCAGTCATAACGAGAACTTGCCAGCTGAAGGTTGGATGAAGGATTGAGCCTAATGTGTAGCTCTTTGATGGACGAAAGAAGCTACTAGATTGGCAGATTGGAGCTCAGGTGTTGGCCAATCTCGAAGAGCATATTGGATCAACTCGTGTTCATTGTAGTAGAAGCAACTTACAAAAGTGATAAGTGGCAACTCTCTTGGAGACTGTATGTGATGTTTGTTGATGGACTAAGGGGCACTAGAGAGTAGAACAAGGGTGAAGAACCGACAGGACGAGATA
Source organism: Pinus albicaulis (assembly GCA_034641835.2). Lineage (NCBI taxonomy): Eukaryota > Viridiplantae > Streptophyta > Pinopsida > Pinales > Pinaceae > Pinus > Pinus albicaulis. The sequence goes on along the minus strand of CM076573.1, from coordinate 44,695,076 downwards.
CGACACAGAGACTACAGCGAGATTGTTAGTGTATCTTCTATCCTTGTACTAGTGGATAATTGAGGGTCTTTAGTTCTTGTATAGGAAGTCCTAGACTGTTGTATTATTCAGTTGGTTTAATATAATAAAGATTGGGTTGTTGTACATATCTGTACAATACTTTGTAAAAAGTTGTCTATATTTGTGCATGTGTGATTTTTTGCTTTATATTGTTCCGCTATGCAAAGGAGCTTTGTTGAGATTCTTGGTTTGGTAGGTTCAAAGATTTTAAGATTCTATCCTAGACCCAAGATTGTGGAAATTCAACAGAAATGTCGATTGTTTTGATTGTGTGACCCCATATATATTATATATATCCACGATCAAGCACACAAATATACATATATTCCTTTGATCTAGTGAAACCGGATTCGTTGGGGAGGGGCCAAGAATCCCGAATCCTATGTATCCGATACGATACGAAGGGATTCGTACCTGATTCTCTAGATTCGGTCGTATCCATACAAGGTACGTCGAATCCCGACCGTACCCTGTACGGATACGGCCGAATCCGGAGAATCGGGTACGAATCCCTCCGTACAGCCGGATCTAAGCACATAAATACCATCATAAAAAAAATTCTGAGCCTGTTTAACATTCATCTCCCTTGGTATTGGTGATCTGTTTGGGCTATTTTCTGATCTATGATTGGCTGCCATCACTTACATTTTCTCTTCTCACATCTGCCAACCATTCCTCACTGTTTATGACTGTCACAAATGTCTCTGAATCTCATTTATTTGTTCACACTTATGGTTGAAGGGCACACATTGTTTCTGCTAAGGTGAAGTATTTTGTTTCAAAATTTACACACATGAGTTCATTCTCTAAATCTAGCAAATCTTGATTACTTGAGTGATAAATCTAAGTGTTCGTTGGCACAACGAACTTAGTGAAGCAGCATTGATCATTTTGTGTACCACAGTGGCATTAATATTCCAAGTGTCGGTTGGCATTATCTTGAAAGCGTCATTAGAGCATTGATAAATCTGGTATCTTTTTTAAATTTGACAATTGTATGATGTATCAATGTATCATGTATGAGTATCTAAGATCTTAAATCTATGTTTGAATCAATGAATTTTTGTAAAAAATATCTAATTTTTAATATATATATATATATATATATATATATATATATATTTTTATTTTTTATTTTTTTTTAATAAAATAATATATAACGTATCGTATCTCGGAAGTGTCTTGTTCCGGGGGTCACCGAATCTCGAATCCTCGATCCATCGAATCCCGAATCCCCGTATTAGGTGACTTAACTTTGATCATATTACAGTGACATATATTCCTTTGATCATATTACAGTGTTTTGGGTAATTTTTGTGTGATATGGCATTTACGTTGTTAGTATGTTAACAATTTTTTGTAGGGTATGATCAAAACAAGAGATATCAAATATTGGGAAAATGTTTGGAAATCTATTTTGCCAGTAAACATGGGTTCGGGAACGAGGATGGGAACGAGGGCGGGTACGTCATTTTTGAAATAGGGTGCGTGGGTTCGTCGGGGGTATATTATAATTGATATATATAATATTATATTTTATAAATTATAATATATATGAATTTGTATATTTTTCAACTTTAAACAAGAAAACTAAAATATTTATGATTTAAACTATGCCATGTTTTGATGATGCTTTAATGTTGAAAAAATATGATGGTTTTCGACAATTGGCTTATTTCTTTTCAATGTTGACAATGAAAACCATGAAAACACTAACATCACATGGACCATTGGTGCATTTGGATATCCAAGGAAAGAAAATCACTGCACTTTTCATGTCATAACCATAACTTAAAAGTAAAGTGTAAAAGAGTATTGTCAATCAAAATCACCAAGTAAGCTAGAATAAACATTTCCGCAATATGTAAGTGGTTTTATGTATAAAATCAGCGTACATGTTTCCAACAACAATTCCTATTAGAAATTGCTATAAAATCTAGATTAATTTCTTGTGCCGTTCTCATTTTCCTTTTAGCATTGTTAGGATTTTGAATCTTGAATGTAATTTTTTGCTTTAATTACATGTGTTTGAGGGTACATTTCATTTTTTCACTAAAGGTGGGCAAGAGTCAAGAGTCAACTACCTGTGGAGTGCGTGACTCGCCTCTGTGGATTGTGGCTATGTGCATTGAATCACACTGTATGGATTTTGTCTCGACTCTCCTGCAAACCAGCGAACAATCTTCTCAAGGCGTCAACGTCTATGTGGAGGAAACCTCTAGTCCCTGCGCATACACCAACGATTTCCCTCAAACACCTCATCCTTTGAAACCAAATGCCTCCCGTCGAATGCTCGTCCTCTGCTGCTGTTGAAGGGGTGAAAAATATCAAAGCAAAGTTGGCTTAGCCTTTAGGTTTTTAGTATTTATAGTTTACCTTTAACTTTCAGTAAAATTTTAAAATTTTAACTTCTAACTTTTGTTAATTTTAATTTTTAACTTTCAATAAAAAATTTATTTAAATTTTTAATCCAAAATTGTCAACAAGAACCCCAAAGAACCCGATTTTGGGGTTCCAGTTACCCATCATTAGGGTTCTCTGTACCCGTCAAGACAAAAGAACCCAATTTTTTTTAATGGAGAACTCGGTTCTTCCTAGAAGGACCCGGTTCTCATGGGTTCTTCTCAGAAGCACCTGTACCCGAATCTGGTACTTGGGGACTCGAACCCGGTACGGGTTCGAGAACCCGTGCAACATAGTTGGAAACAAATATAATAAATTTTAAATATTAAACGAGCTCTTCTAATATCTTACAAAAGTTGTGACTATGCTAATAACATACATCTTGTACTAGTACTAATGATCGTATGGTCTAATGATCATAAGTTTTAGTACTATCGTATGGTTTAATGATAAATCATTAACATGGTTATGATAAATCATTAGCATGGTTATAGCTTTTGTAGGATATTAGTTGATATAGGGGATTTCAATTAAAATTGGTTTAATGAATAAACATTTGAAGGTATAAAATTAAAATGTAAATTATAATTTTATTGGTAGTTTTAAATATTATTACAATTTTATTTGTAAATATTGAGTAAATTGGTTTAATGAATAAATATGGCTTTGAGTGGATTTAATGGTTAAGAGCATATGTTTCCTCCCAAAAAGTCACAAATTAAAATCTAGAAGAGAAGAATATATACCCCTTTGTAGACTTTTGGTAGTGACATCGCTAGGCTAAGGTGGGTCCCTTGTCCTACAAACAAGAAGTGTTATATACCAATTTGATGTTTGTTTGATTGTGACCTATTGGAAGTAATGCTTCCATGTGTTGTCATGAGTTGCGATTAAGAGTTCCCAAGCGCCAATCTAGAAGTTATTGTTTCCTATATATGAGTTGTAGTCATGATCTAGATGTGTGGAAGTCAGAGATTTATGTCCTATATATGTGTAACTGTTGTGATCAATAAAAATATCAAAGTGTGTGTTTTGTGTTGTGTTTAATCGATCTCGCTAAATGTTTTCTAACATGATATCAGAGTTGGTTTAGCCCCGACTCTCTCACGAGAGGGGCTGAGATCATGCAATTTTAGTAATGATACTCCTTTGGACATAGATTAGTTTAATAGAGTGTTTGATCTATTGTTTGTGTGAGTCCTTTGTGTGAATATTTGATTTGTGTGTGGATTGTGGATAGTTGCATGCAAAGGATAATTGCGAAGATCCAATGTTGTTGCTGTTGTGTGAAGTTCCATTGTGGACAAATCTTTGTAAAAGAAGAGGAGATCTGCTTGTGAAGAAGCTAGATCAACATAGATTTGGTTTAATCTAGTGTGGATCTACAATTGAGAGCAATGTCTACATGTTTTAAATGGTGGTTTTCGAGATTCTCAGATGGTGCAAGATGTACAACTGTGATATGCAAGAGGAATGTTGGCATTTCTCATTCTAGATCTGAACTAATAAAATATTGTTTATCCAAAGATCGAGATCCAAACGCTGTAGATCTGATGGCAAATACCAATATGCAAAGTTATTATTATTATATTTGATCTGATCTGCACAGATCAATAAAAACAATCGTTGATTTTGTCTTTGTATGTTTTGGTGTTTTGTTGTGTAAAAAAAAAAAAACAAGTGAGAGATCGTGTTGGTGTTTGTGTTTTTATTGGTTATAAAAAGGGTTGGCGGTTCTTAAACTGGAAGCCCCGGTGTCTGAAACATCAATTTTTTTTTGTGTTAGTAAGGTCAAGTTGTTTGATCAACTTTTGAACACATTCAGTATCCAGACCTCCATTCTAGCAACTGACGGATAACCGAAAGCGAAATATCCGACAGATGGTGGTTGGTCCATACGATGGTTCATTACTTGACGACTCTTATCGCAGAAGCCTTGACGAGCCGAGGTGTCAATATTGTTGATCTTGCAAAGTTCATCAACAATGGTCAGAGGCAGTTACGTTTTAAATGGAGATCAAGTGATAGATCAAAGATGTTGTGGTGAAAGAGTTGTGTTTGCGAGATTCTAGAGTGGATGTCTGTGCCGATGAAGAGCAATCAGACATAGATTATCCTTGTTGTAATATGTGTTTTCAATGGTTTCCATGAAAGCATTAAGGGAGGGTATTGAAAGTAATGCTTTCATGTGTTATCATGAGTTGTCATTGAGAGTTCCCAAGCGTCAATCTAGAAGTTATTGTTTCCTATGTATGAGTTGTAGTCATGATCTAGATGTGTGGAAGTCAGAGATTTATGTCCAATATATGTGTAACTGTTGGATCAATAAAAATATCAAAGTGTGTGTTTTGTGTTGTGTGTAATCGCTTTTTGCTCTCTCTAAATATTTTCTAATATGACCTAAAAATTATATTATTATTATTATTATTATTATTAAAGAAGTATGAAACTTGGCTCCTTGGGACGGCCAAGTGAATGATACTATGGGATATTACCTCTTCCATTTGGTTTCAAATCCCACAGGGCAATCTTTCGCACATTGTGATCCTTGAGTAGGTTGCTTCGCCCAAATTACCCTAAAGAACTACTCACACACTATTGTTGAAAAAAATATGAGACTTAAAATGCGAATTACACAATTTTATTATAATAACTCTGTTTAATCCTTAGTTTTCTCGTAAGGAACACATGATTGGAATAAAATTGGAATGCTTAGCATTCCAAAATGATTGGTTTGGACTCTGGTCAATGGAACTGTCTATGTTACCGGATCTGGCACAGGGAGGTCCAGGATCCGCGGATTCGCGGATCGGATCCGGATCTGGATTCGCGAAAAATACAGCAATGTGGCGGATCCATACTTGCAGGAAACATATTGTAGGCTGAGGAAACAGATCCTGTGCTAGGTAGACGGATCCTGCAAATTTCAAGTGGAATTCTGTGGAATTTCCTTTGGGGTTGCCAAGAGTAAATCTACCACTTCTTCACACCAGCTCCCAAATAGATTCAACAACCTCTCTTTTTACCTGCCGCAAACAACAATTTGACTTGTTTATTTGCCAACAAAAATGTTCTTGTTTTCCCCTATGCTAAAAGAAAGGGAGCTCAGGATCCTTTTCTTCTATGTTTAAGTTTTGTAAAACAATTTATATTAACTGCTGGTATCCAATTTGCATACAATTCAAGTCTATTGAGAAGCTGGATACATATGGGCTTGATGCTTCAGGAATCCCAACTTATAATATACAAAAAGTCTATAAACTAAGATTTTAAAAGTCTACAAATCTTAGTTACAGTTATAAATTAGACTTATGTTTTAAATCGTATAAATTTTATATAAGCCGTTGGTGACCAACAACAGGTACTCCCACTTACTTAAATTTTTTTAAGTTCTAATTGTTATGTATTTTAATTTTTAATTTTGTGTATTGATAATAAATTTTAATTTGAAGAGAATGTAGATCCATTTGAAGATATGTAGTTAAACGTTCTGCACATTATGATATTAGTAGAGTGATCATGGATGAGACATTCATTTTTGTACTTACTATTATTATTTATGATATTATTATTTTTGTATGAAGGAGGATGCATCATTTCAGTGTTTCAGTCTTCATATTTATAATATATCTAATGGCTTCAGTTCTAAATGTTGTGATTTATAAATGGATTTGATTTTTGAACTCAAAATGTTTTTAAATTTTTAAAAATATTATTATATTTTTTTGTATTTATGTATCCTTGCCGAATCCGGATACTGGATTTAAAAAAATCTAGTGAAACCGGATCCAGATCCGTATCCGAATCCTGGTAAATTATGTAACCGTTGACTCACTTTGGCTGTTTTTGGATTGTTTTAATATGAAAAACAAAAGAATGGTACTAGCATGGCCATCATACTCTCAAAGTCCGTGCAATTATCTTCTTCAGTTACTAATTGCATTATAGAGGCTGCTAGTATGCAGGATGTAATTTTATATATCCAGATCCATATCCGAATCCGTATCCGTATCCGAATCCTGGTAAATTAGGTAACCGTTGACTCACTTTGGCTGTTTTTGGATTGTTTTAATATGAAAAACAAAAGAATGGTACTAGCATGGCCATCATACTCTCAAAGTCCGTGCAATTATCTTCTTCAGTTACTAATTGCATTATAGAGGCTGCTAGTATGCAGGATGTAATTTTATACAGTAGGATATCTCAGATCTAGATTGTTTTTGCCTTTACGACCTAAAATGTTCAGTGCTGGATTAGTGCAAAATGTATTTTATGTTTAGGATATTTTTTACTCTTAATACACATATTTTATCAAATAAATTGAATCTCTCACATCAAGTCGGGATTTAGTCTGCGACTATGGTTCTTTTGCCATTTCACATGCCTGTCTGGATGGCTATTGTGACGTGCATTCCATTGTTGTCTTTCATCAGCGGCATTTCTTTCTGACCTGTAGCCTTTTTTTTCATATGTTTTACTTTATGTATATAAGATACATATCTGTAGAAAACTTGCAATGTATTTTACGTCAAAGTAACTTATTTTGTGTAGATTTGTTTTTGTTTTACATTTTCTTACTGATATTTTAGTTTTTTTCCCTTAATATTTTTAATACGGAAACACTTTAAAAATTCATTTGTACCTTGAAAATCGAGTCTTGGTTAAAGCTTTCAAAGTCCACTGATTTTCTGGGTGCATCTTTGGAAGTTTTCATGGTCTTCCTTTTGCCAACTATTGTCTCCATTTAAGACCAGGTCAGGTCAGGTCAACTTATCTCGCGATTGTTGTGTGCTTGTCACATTGTTTTTTTAAATAAATGATAGTGACTTCATTTTGTAACGACATCTCAATTATCAGGTTGGTAAACGTCTTCGGAATGTCACAAAGCATCCTCGTGAAAAGATTCGTACTCTAGCTGTTGAGTTACTTGATGCTTGGAAGAAGGTTGTCACATCAGAAACTGTTCCTAACAATGGACACAAAGCTACAAAGGTGGAAGGTAAACAGCTCAAATCTGTTAAAGTTGAGGCCAATGCTAGTAAGGGAGAGTCTGTTAAGGTTGAAAAGAAACCCATGTTAGAGGCAGAATCCATTAGCAGTAAGAAGGCGTCATCTTCTTCAAATGGCCCTCCAAAGCTGACAAGTATGATCAAGTGTAATGATGCACTGCGTGACAAGTTTCGTGAGATTCTTTATGAGGCTTTGTCCAAAGTAGTCAGTGAAGCTGAGGGCGAGGATCTGGCAAGAGTAAATGCATGTGATCCAGTACGAATTGCAGTTTCTGTTGAGACAGTAATGTTTGAAAAATTAGGGCGGTCTAATGGAGCCCAAAAGTTTAAGTATAGGTCTATCATGTTCAACCTGAAAGATGGAAACAATCCAGATTTGAGAAGAAGAGTTCTTCTTGGGCAAATTAAGCCAGAGAAACTTATTGTCATGACAGCAGAAGAAATGGCCAGTGATAACAGAAAGCTTGAGAATAAACAGATCAAAGACAAGGCACTTTTTGAGTGTGAACGTGGGATGAAACCCAAAGCCACAACAGATCAGTTCAAGTGTGGTAAATGTGGCCAGCGGATGTGCACCTACTATCAATTGCAAACAAGAAGTGCAGATGAACCTATGACTACGTTTGTGACATGTGTAAACTGTAACAACCATTGGAAATTCTGCTAAGTTCAAGCGAGATTGATGGGTTGATGTGTTCGCCAGAGTTGGGATCTGGGTTTGCAAGATGCAGAGATTGTCTATTCCTTGTTAATTAAACTTTAATTGACACCCTTGATTGAAAATTGAGATTTGTGACATATTCACTTGAGGGTAGAGTTTAGATGATTTGTCAGGTTTTCTAAGATCCTTGCAGCAACTGCACATTATGATTTATTGTATTCATCTAACAGTTCTATGTATGACAAAAAGGGTGAGGGCATTCACAGTTATACCCGTGCAATGCTTGTCTCCATGTGTTCTCTGTTTAAGCATTTTGAAAGGACGTTTTTTGATAACGAAACTTGAAGAACTTGAAGATATATCAAATATCTTGCATTTGGTTTTCACCCCATATGAGGTCTTTCCGAGAATATATCATCGTATTGGGCTTTGGTTGTAATAATTTAATTCTGTAAATGATGTGGTTCATATACAATTTCTAAAATGTGCATACATATCAATCAGAAAATTGATATAAGAAACATAGAGCATTTCTCACCGTCTCGGTGATTTTTTTCCATTGTTTATGATTTCCTCTTTTTCCATTTTTATACTCAAAAGTTCTTGTATTTTTCTATTTTCCTTTCCTGCTATCTGTTAGTTCTTGAAACCGTCTGGTAACAAGGTAACTAGGAATTGGACCACTGTGGCATGGTCCAGTTCCTCTATGCTTTGGGCCAGTGTGAACTAGCCAGAGGAGTGACTTCCTAGGTAATCTGAGTCAAGATATAAATGCTAACTTGCCAAACAAACTCAGATGTGCAAAACCAGCTGTTGTACATTAGATTCTTACATAATAAAAGAGTGAACAGTAAGCTACTAGGTGAAAATCCACTATTTGTACCTTTAAATATGCAGGATAAACCCACATCTGCAAGTACTGCCGTGAAATTAGAAATAGATGCGATTTATTAAATAAATGGACTTCTGCTGGAATCCTAAGGGTTATGGAGTCAGAGGAGTAGAAAGTCGCATGGGTTAGATTCTTACATAATAAAAGAGTGAACAGAAAGCTACTAGGTGAAAATCCACTATTTGTACCTTTAAATCTGCAGGATAAACCCACATCTGCAAGTACTGCTGTGAAATTAGAAATAGATGCCATTTATTAAATAATTGGACTTCTGCTTGAATCCTAAGGGTTATGGAGTCAGAGGAGTAGAAAGTCACATAGGTTCTAGATCTAGATTATGCAATTCAGAAGATTCGAACAAGTAAGTTAATACACCTTATGAGTCAAAATTTGGCTGTGAATAATATTACACCTTTATTCCAGAGATGTAAGCACAATTTCCAGAGATTTCAGTTACATATCCAAAAAAACTGAGAAGATAAGATCCTTTTCAACTGCCTTATCACCACTGCCTAGAAACGAGATACAGTCCAGGCTTTTCCATGGAAGTAATCATTAACCTATCACCAAGGATGCACTGACTCAATCTCCAGCTGAAAAAATGAATGGAAATAATAAGATTCCAGCAAATTCATAATCAAACTCTGCAATGGGATTCTCAAGCTCTTATAAAATGAGCATGGGAATTTACAATAAAATTGGTCCCGAAATAGAACAAAAGTGAAAAAAATAGAACACGAAAAGTAATTTGCTAAAATAAACCATATGAGATTCCAAAATACCTCCATTAATGTGTATGTATCAAACTAAGAAAGCACCAAAAGTAAACCCAGGTCTAAAACATTCTTCTCAAGTGAAGCCCTCAATTCAATTCATGGTGATAACGAAGTGTTTTAAAAAGGAAAATCAATCCAAAAATGGTCAGGCTAGAGCGCATCCTCCTAGGTGATAATATCATTTTCTCTGAGAAAGAACTGCACCATAAATAAAACATTTATGTTCTCAAATTTGAAAAATCAACTCAAGAAACTATAAAGCGTACTATTCAGCCATATAAAGCGTATTATTCTCAGTCATAAAGAAACTATCCGAAGTATATCTGCTATTGTGAGGGTTTTTGGATTTATTTTTCAGTTTAATTTGTTAAAAATCTGTAGGGATTTTTTGGAATCACAAGTTTATGTTGTTAATCCTTCACAATTTTAACGATCCAAACGCTCCAAATTTTTTTCAAGGTGTTAAATCCATATAAATAGTGAAAAATCGATATCCTAGTGCTCCATGAGTTTTTCAAGATTTTCAAGATGCTGAATTCATATATAGAGTGAAAAGTTGATCAATTCCAGAAAACTTCCTAAATAAAGCGCACTACCTTTATTTTTTTCTATCAATGGATAATGTTTTGTCCAATTTTAGAAGCATTAGAAGTTTCCTCCACTCATGCTCCTTTTCCCAAATAAGAGATCTTCTAAGCCCCTGCCGGAATAAAGTTTGTTCTGCAGGCAAGTTATTTCGGAACAAATATAGGACAGCCAATAGAGAAGCATGCCCTCGTATGCATGCAACTGTATAGGGTCTACCTCAAGAATGCGTTCCTCTTATGCTATATCACAAATGCAGGACTGTTCTGGCTGTTGTGTAATTTAAGTGCTTAAATTAAAACTGTTGCTAACAAGTTACTGGAAAAGGCTGAGTATAACAACTGCTACAGGAATCTGGGAGGTAAAATCTGCTAGAAGAAACAAGTTTGGGTATGAAATTTTGCTATAGGAACTCTGGAACAGTGCTCTGATACCCTCTGCTGACGATAAAATATAGTCCCATTTATGTTTGAAAGCTGCCACAAAAAACGAGAACTCCAGGAATGTTTGATGCTGTTTATTTCGAGTGCCAAGTCAAGTGCCAAGTCAAGGGATGACAGTCTCCATTTCGATCTATAACTCAGCCAACAATCCCCAAACTGGTGTGCACCCTTATTGCTGCTAACAGGCTACAGGAGTGAGGCTTGAAGAGGAATGAATCTGAGCATAAAAATCTGTTACATGAAAACATCAACAGCTCCCTCTTCCCCATAATCTGTGCATGTACAAGTATGCAAATCTGAATATAACTGTTGTTGACCACTTCCAGAATCCAAATTTGAATCTATAACCTCGTTTTTGACCACTTCCGGAGTCCAAATTTGAATCTATAACCTCGTTTTTGACCACTTCCAATGCTCAGATCAGAAGGGAATTCCTTGGTGACTACAAACAAATTATCATTAGCTTTAGGGCGCCCTTCGCAAGTGGGAATGGTCCAATCTGGGACATAATCCACCATGGGATCTGGGCGCTATTCGCTGGAAAATCCGCTACAAAACTACGCTAATACAGATACCCAATGACACATATCACAGTGCCCTGCCTCTGATAATTTTAGCGAGAAAAAACAGTAAAGGGAGTGCTTTTGTCAATCTGCCAACACTCGTCAATCTCCCATTCTTTGTTATTCCATCAAAGCACCAACCCACGATGATTTGGAAAGATATACACAATTGGTATCTGGTAATTGTATGCCTTTTTTCCTTCCACAAAAGCTGACTGGAGTTTTCTAAACTGCTTTTCCTGGCTATCATCAAAACAACATTTGTCTTCCTTTGTTTCATGAAAAATAAATGCCAACTAACTAATCAGTTTCATGAAAAATTAGTTATTAGTAAGTGATGCACATGGAAAATGGGTCATAGCATTAAATCCTCCACATAGTTAATCCAGGAAAAAAGGATATTTCATAATATTAGGACTGCGCAAGACCCCTGCATGCTTAACTACAAATATATTAAACTCAATTATGTCTAAACATGGTTACCCTTCATCAACAATGAATTGTCATATTGTGGTAATTTGGTTTAAAAACAGTTGAAGACTGGAATTGTAGAGCATTATTTCCAGTGGAGTCCTCTCATCCTTTTTTTGGGTTTGAGGAGAACTTCATGTGATCCTTGGAATATTCAGATGGAAGGAGGCTTAATTTCTAACCACGATAGTGGCTGGTAGGGACTTGATTGGATTTGAACCTATGACCGATGACTTCCTTGTTGGCAACATGGCATAGTCAGATCATTCAACCAGTGGAGCTAACTCTTGGGATAGTTTGCTGACATACATATTATGCTAAACATAGTACATTGCAAATTCAACTGATTAAGCAAACCCTTGGGACTAATTTGCTCACATACCTATTGTGGTAAATGTAATAAATTGCATGTTCTATCTGTCATAAAGAGATTCAAAGCTACATGCATTAAGATCCCCCCCCTTGTATGAGACTCCAAAAGGTAAGAAGTTAACCCTATTATCCTTTTTTAAAAATCCATGTAGTTTATGTCTAACACAACTTGTATCAATTGACACATGATGGGCAAAAGGAGTTTACTGAAAATGATCAGTAGAAAGCTCCTTATGGCATATTTGGTAAACTTCCCCCTACTTTGAAATCAACTGTAAGACCAATTTTGGCCTGATTTTGTCATGACTAGTCATCCAGTACTGTGGTATGTATGACATGCCTCTAGCTATTTTCCTTCTCATTGTATAGAATTTTGTAATGCATGTAACATATTTGAAACTGTTCACTGGAAAAGTGGCAGATAGGCTTATGGGAATTGCAATTGCTGTTTATTTCTGTTTCTTTTTTCTTTTGTGTTTTGGTTCCCTTCTACTATCTTTCGGTCTACCTGATAAAAGCGCTGGAAATTGATAGGATGCTCAGCGTGCTTAGAGGAAACCACACAATCATAGTATGCACAGAAGGTTTAAAGAAGAGTGTCTCGCATAAGGCTTCTATTTGGCTGTGATGACAAAGTATGCCAATATTGCAAGTATTCGGAAATCCACTTGAAGATGTGCACACCAGTTCGATATTCTATAGATTCCATATTTAAACAAGTTGATCTAAATGTGTTATCTAAGGTATTAATTTTCCGATTGCTGATTCTGAGCTGTATCTGTGGCTTCGCTAGCCCATAGTCATAGAAACCTGGGCAGATGGTAGATCAATTTCGTCGTTGTTACGACTCATGAGAGCCAGAGCAATTATGGTTTAACATTGTGCGAAGCAATGTCAATCTCAGTACATTACACAGTTGATCATTGGGAGTGCATCAACAGCGTTCTTTGTCATGTAGTGGATTAGGCTATAGCTATGCATATCTCCAGAAGACATAAACTGTGAACAAAAAAGTGAAACTATTATTCTTTTCCTACAAAAGTTTACCATTTTATTATTGAGACATTTCTATTAATACTTCAAAACTGAAATTGCATCTGTTAGCCTTTTAAACTTTATAGTATATGATTACTTATGACACAGAAGAATGCTCCATCAGTAGTTTGCTAATTTTATCAAACTGGTTACCTATTATTCATCTTTTAAGACTTCTGCGGCTTGGTAAAGATAAATGTTTCACCATATTTCGGTTGATTTAAAATTTACAGAATTTCAGAAAATTCTCCCAACCTGAAGGTTGGAATTTTCGTATTGGCTATATATCTGAACACTAATCATTTTACTTAATATAATCTGTTTCCCGAGTCTTTTATGTAGAGATTGAATGCTTGCTTCAGTTTCTTGTTTCCTGTTGGAAGAGGGTTTTTCCTTGAGAAATCAACTTCCTGCTACAACTGTGTCTATTTCGCTCCCTTTAAAGTCTTCGCTGTTTGATTTCTTCACATGGAAAAGACCCTTCAATTCCCGTGGGCCGTTACTGTCCACTATCGTAGGTGGCTTCCCTGGCAAATCCTTTTGAACTTTATTTGCAGCCATTTCATTATCCTTTTTGACTATGGCTTCAGGAGGTACAACTGTGTCTAGTTCGCTCCCTTTTTAAGTCTTCGCTGTTTGATTTCTTCACATGGAAAGGACCCCTCAATTCCCGTGGGCCGTTACTGTCCACTATCGTAGGTGGCTTCCCTGGCAAATCCTTTTGAACTTTCTGTTCCATCATCATGGATGACCTTCCAGTCAAATCCATCCACTGGACTTTTTGTTGATCTTGCATGTCACCTTTTGCTTTGGATTTCAATATCATCACCCAGCTTGATTATCTTTTATTCCTTTGGATTTCAGTATCATCACCACCTTGATTATCTTTTATTCGTCCTTATATCCTTAAATATATGCTCTTCTTGTCTTCTCTGGAAGGGTTTTTATTTTTAAATATGCCCTTCTTGTCTTCTGTGGAAGGGATTTTATTTTTCTAAAGTTGTTCTTGGACAAGATAATCTAGATCACCACATTCCTGATGTCTTGGTATGGCCTAGAATAGGCGAGATTGAGAAGATACAAGGTCTTTTAATAGTGCATGAACAGGAGATATCTAGATGAAAACATCTCTTGGGTAAGAGGTTGCGATTAATTGTACTCTATTTTATCCGTGTTTTTTTTTTGTAAGCTTGGCAGGACTACCTCTTCAATATGTCCAATATATCACTCCGATTGGGGCGGGGAATTGAACCGGTGACTTCACATCAAGGAGTGCCTTAACATAGTACCCGTTCACTGTCTATCCAAGACCCTGTGGAATTTTATTTGTGTTTTTAATTTTTTTTTGGAAAATAAATAATTTGGGTATCTAGATGAAGATATTCAAAAATTTCGGGTTTATGAGAATTACTTGCTATGATTTTTAACTTTATGAAATTTTTGCCACACCGATTAACACAACTTCAGAAAATAGAACCTATCCTAACAATTTTCCGAGAATAGAAACTCAATAAAAAGGAAATTAAATCCACTAACTACTACTGGAGTTTGTTCCATGAAACTCAGTGACTACTTAAATGAATAAAACTGAAACTAATTTACTTTCACCAAGATATAGTGTCTCTTAACAATTTATACACAACATAATAAAAACATAGAGATAAAAACACAAGCACCAATTGACACTTTTTTTTTCAAGAAACCCAACAGGAAAACTTGCTTGATGTGGCTATTTTATTGATTGTCCTTGGAACAATTGAATCTGTTACAAAACAATCTGTCTCTTTTGAAAAACGTTCTGCTTCTCTCACAAAACTCAGCGAATACAATTGATCTTGACTTATCTTGATCACCACTTGATCTTGGTTCCTCCACACAATTGATCCTTCTATCGCCTCCTTGACTTACTTTGCAAACCCTGCTCTCTTCTCCTTGATCTTGCGCACTTGTGACTTCCTACTCCTTAGGCACAAGCTCTGCGCACGATCTTCTAAATACTTGCGCTCTTGTGATATCCTATTCCTCAGGGCACAATTCATACTCTCCACAATCAAGGCTCCTCGCAAACTTGTGCGTTGTCTTGTCACACAAACCTTTGTGCACAAAAGTTATGATTTCTTGTGCCTTCGTCCTCCTCTTTATAGACTCAATTCGAACATGCAAGGAGGCCCAACGTAATTTACAGCTCGAGTTGTGAATGCAAGTTAATTGAGAGTGTTACTGGCTCTCTCTCCAATCAACACTTGGAGTCTCAATTTGTTCTCCCTTCAATCAAGACTGAAGGCTAACTTGCTTTAACTGAATTGCTAATGCCACCTTGTTTTGTAGTCAAATTGATGAAGACTCCACTTAATTGAAGCTCCAACTCTACGCATGCTAACTTGATGATTATTGTAGTAAATTGGAAATAACTCATCCTAATTGAAGTTTAACTCATGAGGACAATTCAAGGTCTTCACTGGATAAGGCACAAGCTAAAAGACCTACTTGCTGCATTCAACACTCCCTCTTAGCAAGGAATAAATTCTGTGCAACTCAGGTCTGTCTTCAAGCTTCTCACATCTATTGTAGCTGCTCCCCTTCACACCAAAGTTTGTCTTGCTACTTGATCTGAAACCTAAGCTGAGAGCCTATCACATCCAGAAATCCTCCTGACGCTCGCTAGAATCTGACACATCCAACCCTCTTCAGTGATGTTCACTGCATGCGTGGTGCTAGCTCCACAACTCCCATTGTCACATCCATAAATCCTCTTGACGCTAGCTGGAATCGAACACATCCAACCCTCTTCAGTGATGTTCACTGCATGCGTGGTGCTAGCTTCGACCTTGTCTCTGAAACATGTTAATATTTCCAGAAAACCCTGCGACTACTTAGATGAATAACTGAAAACCAAAACTAGTTTACTTTCACCAAGATACAAAGTCTCTTAACAATTCATATATAGAGGAATAAAAACATAGAGATAAAAATACAAGCACAAATTGACACATTTTTTCTCAGGAAACCCAACACGGAAAACCTGCTTGCTTGATGTGGCTATCTTATTGATTGCCCTTGGAGCAATTGAATATGTTACAGAACAATCTGTCTCTCCTGAGAAAACGTTTTTGCTTCTCTCACAAAACTCAGCTAATACAATTGATCTTGTCATTTCTTAATCACAACTTGAACTTGGTTTCCACACAATTGATCCTTCTGCTGCCTCGTTGACTTGCTTTGCACACCCTGCTCTCTTCTCCTTTATCTTGCACATTTGTGACTTCCTACGCCTTAGGACACAAGCTCTGTGCACAATACTTGCGCACTTGTGATCTCCTATTTGCGCTCTCAACGATCAATGCTCCTCTCACAAACTCGTGAGCTATGTTGTCACACAAACCTTTGTGCACAAAACTTATGTTTTCTTGTGCCTTCTTCCTCCTCTTTATAGACTCAGTTCAGACATGCAAGGATGCCTAATTAACTTAAAGCTCTAGTTCTGATTGCGAGTTAACTGAGAGTG
This sequence comes from Pinus albicaulis, assembly GCA_034641835.2. Lineage (NCBI taxonomy): Eukaryota > Viridiplantae > Streptophyta > Pinopsida > Pinales > Pinaceae > Pinus > Pinus albicaulis. Next base: position 44,678,301 of record CM076573.1, on the reverse strand, counting down.
TTTCTCGCTCTCTCTCCAATTGGAGTTTGGAGTCTCAACTCGTTCTTTCTTCAATCAACAATCAGAGCTAACTTGCTCTATTTGAACTACGAACTGCCACCTCGTTCTCTAGTCAAACTGATGAATACTTCACTTAATTGATGCTCCAACTCTAATCATGCTAACTTGATGATTATTCCAATAAACTGTGAATAACTCATCCTAACTAAAGTCTAACTCATGAGGACAATTCAAACTCTTCAGTGGCTAAAGCAAAAGCCAAAAAACCTCACGCACTACATTTTCAACATAGTTATTCCCCCTCTAAGAATTTTATTAACACAACTTCCCTCACAAAAACAATAGTACAAATTTCAATATAAATTGATATTCTATATTAATTTAAATAATTAAATTTTAATATTATTAATATATAATCATAAGATATTTCATATTAATTTAAATAACTAAATTTTAATATTATTAATATATAATAATAATAATTTTATTTTAAAGTGATTTGTTGAATTTAAAAAGACATACATACTCTATCTCTTATATTCCATACTTACAATATCCACACAAATATCAACAAACTATTTCCTCAATTAAAATAACAAGTTTGAACCAAAAGAAATAATAAAGTAAATACTCTTCCAGAAAAATTCACGTACAAATTCTTCCAGAAAAATTCAGGGTTTGGAGGATCTTCTCTAGTCAGATCGAGGTTAAATAAGGCAAAGATAGATATTATTAAAAATACTATGATGTAATTAATATTTCAATTTATTTAAATATATTTTAATTAATAAAACATTAAAAAAATAAGTCAAATTGATTCTATATAAATTATTAGACAATGTAAATCAAAATAAATAATTTAATAAAAAATAATATAATCAGAATAATTATAATTGTAATTATATTTATTTGAAATTAATTAGAGGATATTACTTTCTAAATTTGATATTTTTAATTTCAAATTCAATTAATAAAATTTAAATAATTTTTTTATATAATACCGATTAACATATTTTTATATTATTTTAAATAATAAAATTTAAATAATTTTTTTATATAATATTGATTAACACATTTTTACATTATTATATAATTTTCATTACTTTCACTTCATTATTGTGAAATTATTATTTTAAATATAAATTAAATTAATATCAGAAGTTTTTGTTTTTGTTTTTTTTTTTTAATAATTAAAAAATATAAATAAAATAAGTTAATAATACAACTACTACAACTAATGGTTTTATCATGGCATATTAATTCAGTTCAATTTTTTAATGTTTATTTTTGTAATGCTAGATTTTTTTAAAATTATGTGCTTCTTATTTGATCGGTATAAACATGATGATGATGATGATGGTGGTTAACGTTCATTGAAACCAACTTTTGGTCTATCAGACCTAAAGAAAAGAGTTATTTAGTTTGATTTAAGATTTTATTCCTATATTTAAAAAGCTTGGAGAGAAGCCTCCCAAGCTCATTATAATTTTGACATCTTAAAAGGCTAGGAAGGTCAATATTGCAACAAAGATTATGAAATTGAGCTTTAATGTGGTTGTATGCGGGGCACTCTAAGAGGAATTGATTTTCATCCTCGATGTTCATATTCTCACAGAGATGGCATATCCTTTCCATCCATGGTGTTTTAGGAACTATCCAACAACCTGTTTCACTATGGAGCTCATGAGAGTTTGTTCTAATCTTGGCTATATTAATTTTCTTCTTTGAGCTAGTTAAAACAGAGAGATACTTTTGATCTTCTAGGGTGGGGTTGATGACCTCCTTATAATATCTTAATTTTCTTTTAGCTGCTAGATCTTTCTCACACCACATTTTTTCTTTGAACTTAGAAGTAACAATTTTTTAAATATTATTAATGTTTTGCAATGCAACATTCTTGTCGATCTCCCAATGGTTTAACCAGGCCCTGGTGTCTTTATACCAACCTCGTTTAAGCCTTAGGTGGTTTTGGCTGGAATTTAAAGCTAGCTTAGGAAGTCTATGGTCTCCTATGCTATTGAGCTTGTGCTTGTACAACAGAAGCCTAGTCATAGCTAGGTTCTCGATAGGGGAAAGACCCACTTCTATAAGGAGAATATGATAGGGTGTATTTCTTTTAATTTTAAGGTTATACGTTATAAAACGCTTCTGGATTTACTCAATCTTTCTCCAGGATTCTCTAGAGACGCTGCAACCCCAAACCTCACATCCATATAAGATAACAGGAGTGACTAAATTTTCAAAGAGGAACTTCTTTCTATCCCACATTATGAGGTTTTCTGTTTTACAATTATTTTCAAGACCAAAATAAGCTTTCCACCCCCCATTAATCCTTTTCTGAATGCTACAGTTCTAGTTGAGCTTGTGATGAATATCAATTCCTAGGTACTTGTAAGAAGACACTTCCTCCAAGTTACTATTGTCATACATAAAATTAGCGTAAGTGTCATTGGATTTGATAATCATAACTTTTGTTTTGCCTGTGTTAACAGGCATACCCATGGTTAGAGCAAAAATCCTTAAGAAGTCTAAGTTGCTTATCAAGATCAGATGGGCACCTTGCGAGAATAACAATTTCGTCAGCATAGAGAAGAAGGATGATGAATATCCCAGCTAAGATCGTGCCAGCACATCCTGCTTCCTCTAAACAACCTTCTAGCTTGTCGATGTAAATGCCAAATAGGGTAGGGGAGAGGGGGCAACCTTGTTTAACTCCAATATTACACTTAATATCTTTCGACCACCCCTCATTGCTCTTTAACTCGACAATTACGTTCTCGTATAACTTTATAGCGGCCGCTCTTAGCTCGAAAGGAACATTTAACTCTTCTAATCTATTCCATAGGTTGTTTCTAGGCGCCGTATCAAAAGCCTTTCTAAAGTCCACAACGTAATAGAAGAGATTGGATTTATCATTGCGGCATTCCTCCACAATGATCCTAAGCGTAACAAGGTGGTCCGTTGTTGAGTGCTGCCTTCTAAAACCTGCTTGGCCAAAGGTGGTCGAAATTAGATATCTCATCATATCCAATTAAATTAAATAAAAGAGCGAGTAAGGATGTATTTATGTGGATTATTTAAAATGGTCCAAATGTCCATATCTTGGTACACATCGCAAGATGAAAAAAGTTTTGGAATAGTTAAAGATCTTAAGAGGTGAACAAATTTTATTTTAGGAAATATGTTTTAAATTTAAATTAATTAATTAATTTTTATTTTTAATTTGTAGTTTTTTTTGAAGTTAGGTATTTTGCATAAAGTTAAATGAGGTTTATATATTAATTATAATTTTTTATTATTTTGTTCCAAAGAAATTAAACTAGTAATTTAAGTTAAAATTTCTGAAGTTGCTAAGACTATGTCTAGTTAAAGTATCTAGTAGATAGAAACTTAAAAAATACACTCACTAACATGAGATTACAAAAACCATTGCTAGTGTTGCAAGCAAAAAATTGAGTCATAAAAATTATTGGACAAAATCTCTAGGCATTTGTGCTGGCTGGTCACTACTGATGTTGGCTAATCTCCTCGGTAGAATAGTCAATTTGTTCCTCCAGTTGTGCCAATTTGATGGAATTCTCTTGTTGAGTCCTCCTGTACCGCCCTATGCGGCCTGCAATATTCAATTGATGTTTAACCTTGTGTCAACTGTGTGCCATGATCGATGAAGTGATGAAAGCGATGAAGTGATGAAAGCACATGAAGTGATGAAAGCACGTGCAATGCACCAAGTATAGTGGGAGCTAAAACACCCTTTTCGAGTAAGCTGACATCATATGTGGGGAGGCCTCCTTGGGACAATTTGTATTATTTTTTAATTAGAATACATAGTTTAACTAATTTTATCATATTTATTTAATTTTTATTGTCATATATTTAAACTAGAAATAAGTATTTAATCTATAAGGTGTATATCAATTAGTTTGAGTGGGGTTTAGTCCCCACTAGGTTTTAGGTTCAAATCTCATGGGGAGAGGTTGAGGATGGAAGCCACTTTGGAGGGAATTAAACTATCCCAAAGGAGAGTCCAAGCTCAAATCAACTTAGTACAATTTTGTTGATAACATCCCACTGTGGATTGATAGTTCTTCCCTCCAATAGAAAGACTGCAAAGGTTTAAGCTCAACCTAGTTATAACAAAAAAAAGAGACAAATATATTAACACGCAGGATAAATTATTATTATACCATATATATTAATATTATATTCGCACAATAAATTTGAATTAAAATTAGTAAAATTACGCATATTAATTTACATAATAAATTTGAGTTAAAATTAATAAAATTAAACATATTCAAACTTTTTTTTGTTATAATTTAATTTCAAATATTTTTCAAAATAAGTTAAATTTGTATACAAGATAAAACGAAATAAGATTTTTTTTCATTTATCATTTTTATTTTTTCAAAATTCCTTCTTTTTTATTTTTTAATCAATTGTATGTTTTTAAAAATCCATTTCATTTTTTTTTTTGGTTTTTTAATTATCATTTTCAGAACATACTACCAAATTATAACCTTCTTGCAAGCCCTTTATGGTTATCACTGGCTGATAGCTGACGCTGTAGAAAGGTCAACATTATTAGGACTAGCACTCGGCCTAGGACAATTCAGTTGACTGTGATAGTTTATATATATATATATATATATAGTTTTTTTTTAAATTTAATTTAATTTAATTATTATTATTATTATTATTATTATTTATTTATTTTTTTCGTGGAAAAAAATCTTTATTTCATAGTTAAAATAACAGACCGGCCCCTAGATTGGAGTTTTTACAAATGCTCCTCGAATTGTATGATCTCTTTATAAGAGAATTTTCCAGAATTACAAGAAAGGAATCCCTCTTTCTATGTTCACGTGCTGCTGTTCTTAAAATAAACAAATTTTTTTGGCCATAATACGAAGGTGATCATAGTCCTTCACACATTATATACTATCATATAATCGTTTGCTCTGAACGCATGCCATATATACTAAATAGAACCAGTAAACATACTTGATCTCCATAAGAATTTAAACCATGTGAATCTCCTCCAAGTTGGAAGAGAGATCCACGATCTTTAGAGAGCCCGGAGGAAGAGTGAGAGCTGCCTTGGACAGACCATCAGTGTCTGAGTTTAGTTCTCGGTACACATGTCTGAACGAGAGATGTTGAAAATCTTGTGCTAAGCGCCGAATGCTTTGAAGAATGGCTTGAAGGTGTGGAGAGTGAATTTGTGAGCGCTGAAGTGCCTAATCTATCACCATTTTGGAATCTCCAAAACATTGTAAAGAAACAATGGCTTTGCATTTGGCCACATGAAGAATTGCCCATAAAGAAGCAAGTTCAGCTTTACTGTTGTTGAAATTTGGTTACTGGAGGACAGGTGGTTCCCTAAGGCTTTGATCTTTGGCCTAGGGAAAAGTGTCCAAAAGAATTTAATTTTTCTCCTAAAGTGACTTTATAAAGTTATAAAGTCAAATATAATTTAAAAGTGACTTTATAAGTGATAAAATTACTAAAGTCTAATTTTAAAGTGATTTTAATAAAGTCAATGTAAAATTAGAAAGGAAAAGTGACTTTGGAAATAAATGACTAAGTGGGTCTTTATTAAAGTGAGGTGCATTAAAAAATAGAAAGTGAGATTTAAATGAGCATTTAATCTTAGCCCTAGATCTAAGTTTTTTCAGCCATTGGATTTAGGGATTCCCCAAAAGTCACTTAGGGTTAGGTTAAAGGAGGAAAAGGTCATTCATTCTTTCATGAGCAGATTGGGAGAAGGAAAGAAGGAGAGCTGGAGATTTTTCTGAGCAGTGAGAAGGAGGAGGGCATCAGCACTAACATTTAGCAAATCCGTACAGCAAGGGTAGAGCACGAAGTTCGAGGCAAGAGGGCACAAATTTCGAGGGAGGAAAGACATCATTTATTGTTGCATGTTTTTCGAGGATTGTACAACAGTTTGGAGGCACAGAAATCGAGGTCCGTACAAAAGGAGAGAGAGGGTTTTTTTCTAAAATCCATACAGCAAAAAATCAGTGCTAAAATCAAGGCTGTACAACAGATTTAAGGCAGCGGTACAACACAGTTTTCGAGGCAATCGTACAACAGCTTTCAGTAGGCCGTACAACACATTTTTCGAGGAGGACGTACAGTCGTACAACATAGATTTCAATGTTGTCTGTACAACATTTAATGCTAGACAATTTTCTGTAATTTTTGTTTTTGTGGGCACGAAAACTGAGGTGGAGTTTGGCACGGTTTTCGAGATAAGTACTGTTATGAAGTTGTTGTAATTTTTTTGCTGTGTAAATTTCTATCTCACTGTAAAAAAAATATTCAGAAAATAAAGAGAAGCTTTCGAACTGAATTTCCCCAAGAGTTGTAGGGGGTTTTTCCAGGGTCACCTTGACCAAAAATCACTGTGTTAAAATGTGTTGAATGGCTGTTTGTGTCTGCTGATTTTTATTTCTGCAATTTCCAGCATTGTGAAAAATTTCGAGAATTTGTGTTTTCAGAAAATATTTATTTTCCAGCTTGTTGATTGTAAGGTTATGGGAAAGGGCATTTAACTAATTGGAGAAATAAGGTCAAACTGAAAACCAGGGTGGGAAAACAAAAATCTCTACATGGTATCAGAGCTTGGGTGCTGAAAGTGTAGTTTGGGACAGTGAAGGAGAAAAATACAGTCTGTTGATTTTTCACTCAGAAAATTCCAGCAAACTAATTTTTCACACAGAGAAATTTTATCTTTACTACAGCAGTGCTATTTTGGTTTTTAAGACATCAAGGATGTCATTGGGATTGAGGGTGGAGGATAGGTTGGATGGACATAGTAACTACAGTGTTTGGAAGGAGAGAATGCGGAGTATCTTTGAGGAGATAGAAGTCTGGGATGTCATGGTGCATACCGCACAACACCCTGTTGTTGTGCCTACTGATGGTGTTCAATTGGCAGCGTATAAAAAGAATAACAAGGGTAAGAGACTAATTCTAGAAGGAATCAAAGACCATTGCATTCCTCATGTGAGAGGAAAGAGAAATGCTCATGAGATGTGGACAACATTGACCAATCTCTACCAGAGTACCAATGAGAACAGGAAAATGGTCCTAAGGGAGAAGCTGAAGACCATTAAGATGGGTAACATTGATAGTGCAGCTGAATATCTCACAAAGATTACTAATGTGAGAGATGAGTTGGCAGTGGTTGGAGAGGTCATTCCACCCACTGAGTTGGTGCGGATTGCAGTGAAAGGCCTCCCCAGTTCATGGCTGAACTTTGCTGATGGGGTTTGTGCACGTGAGACCCTTCCCACTTGGGAGAGGTTTTGGGATGATTGCATACAGACAGAGATCAGGAAGAGTCAGCTTGGGGTAGCCAAGCCAGTTGAGTAGGATGAGGATGTAGCACTGTTGGCAGGAGGCAAGAAAGGCAAGGGAAAGAAGCAAACTTCCACAAGAAGTGGTGGGGGCAAAGGCAAAGGCAAAGGTAAACAGGGCAACAAGCAGAAGGACTATTCCAAGGTGAAGTGTTGGAATTGTCAGAAGATGGGATACTATGCAGTTGTGTGTCCGGAGAAGAAGAAGAAGGGGAAGAACCAGAACATGGCAGCATCAACAGAGGTAGAGGACTTCATGGATCGCTTTGACCCGGAGTTTGGTTTATTGCTTGTGAGTCCACTAGTGCAGGATCACCTGCCATGGAGGTTCAGAGGGAGCATGCATTTCCCTCGACTAGCAGAGCATCTTTGGGTATTTGGTATGTGGACAGTGGGGCTTCACGTCATATGACAAGAGTCCGTGAGTACTTCTCAAAGCTTTCAGAGAGTGTCACTGATATAGAGGTAGTACTCGGCGATGACAGAGTTGTTATAGCAGTCGGTGTGGGGACACTGACATTTGATAGGGAACCCAAACCTTCCTTGAAGGTGTCAGATGTTCTTTATGTGCCAGGGATGAGGAAGAACCTCATATCCGTCTCAGCTTTAGAGGACAGAGGATATGAGATATTGTTCAGGAGAGGACATGTGCTGATATATCCTAGGGGCGCTCCAGCTGATTCAGCTAGAGTGATAGGAGTATGCCATGCAAAGGTGTACAAGTTTGCATTTAAGCCCCTTTTGGCATTGAGCAGTAGTACCAACATCAGAGCTAGCAGTTCTGAGCTGTGTGAGATTTGGCACCGCAGGATGGGGCACATGTATCATGGAGCCTTGAGGACTTTGCGGGAGATCACTACAGGTGTGCTAGATTTCAGTACTGATCACTTTGATACTTGTAGAGGATGTGCGATGGGCAAGTTTGCCAAATCCCCTTTTCCCAGCAGTGACAACAGAGCGACTGGGATACTTGATTTGATTCATTCCTATGTGAGCGGTCGGATGTCTCATGTTTCCTTGAGTGGATATGAGTATTATGTATTATTCATTGATGATCACTCCAGGAGGACCTGGATTTATTTCTTGAAGACCAAGAGTGAGGTCTTCAAGCGGTTTCAGGAGTTCAAAGCTTTTGTGGAGACTTAGACAGGTTGGAAGATCAAGTCCCTGAGGTCAGACAATGGAGGTGAGTAAACCCTTGGAGAGTTTGTTTACTTTTGTGTGGAGGCAGGCATTAGGAGGGAGTTCATTGTTCCTTACAACCCCCAGCAGAATGGGGTTGCAGAGAGGAAGAACAGATCCATCGGAGGGGCCGCCAAAGCCATGTTGCATGATCAGGGGTTGCCATTGTTTTTGTGGGCAGAGGCCTGCAACACTGCTGTTTATTTACAGAACAGGAGTCCGCATCGTGCCTTGAGGCATATGACTCCGGAGGAGGCTTTTTCTAGGAAGAAGCCTGATATTGGTCATCTTCGTATCTTTGGGTGTATTGCATACTCCTATGTACCCAAGGAGAAGAGGACCAAACTAGAGCCCACTACATAAAAGGGTGTCTTTGTGGGCTATAGTGAGACTTCGAAGGCCTTTCGGATTTATATTCCCGCACATAGGAGAGTTGTTGTCAGGCTGGATGTGAAATTCGAGGAGGACAAGGCCTTCAGGAGGTCATGGGAGTTAGAGTATCTGGATTAGCCAGACCCTCAGCAGCAGCTGAGTCAGTCATAGGGATCCAGTGGGTAGGGATCGGGAGGATCCAGAGGTACATCGATTATGGTGTCAGGTCCGTCAGTGAGCAGTGGCTCGTAGAGTCAGAGGGGTGGTGCTTCGGGCAGCGTGCATAGCAGTCTGTAGAGTAGTTCACTAGGGAGTCCACTAATGGACAGTTCACACGGTACTTCAACATCTATAGGTTCAGGTGCAGGCAAGAGGACATTAGATAGATAGTCAGGAGTTCAGGCTCTTGATGATGAGGAGGAGGAGTTTCATTCTCCAGTGGGAGAAGTGTGCTCAGGGAAGAGGAAGCCCAAGTGGCTTCAGGATACCTTGAGAGAGGCCACATCTGTTGCTGGGCCTAAGAGGCCGGTCAGAGAGAGCAGACCACCTGAGAGGTTTTGTAGCTATATGGAAATGGTTGCCAACATCCTTGACTCTGAGCCTTCTAGCTATGAGGAGGCAGCTAGCCAGCAGGTCTAGAGAGAGGCCATGCAGGAGGAGTATTCTTCTATCATGAAGAATGATGTTTGGGAGGTGGTGCCGAGGCCTGAGGGCAAATCCGTGGTTACCTCCAGATGGCTTTACAAGGTAAAGCATGCTGCAGATGGCAGCATTGAGAAATTCAAAGCGAGGTTTGTGGCTAGAGGGTTCTCCCAGGTAGAGGGAGTAGATTATGAGGAGACCTTCGCCCCCGTGGCTCAATATACCTCGATCCGCTCCATTATATCGATAGCAGCAGAGATGGGTTGGAAGATCCACCAGATGGATGTGAAGACCGCATTTCTCAATGGCTTCATATAGGAGGAGGTGTACATTGAGCAGCCACAGGGCTTTGAGGTGCATGGGAAGGAGTCCCATGTGTGCAGACTGAAGAAGGCCCTTTATGGCCTGAGGCAAGCTCCCAGAGCTTGGTACTCCAGGATAGATACTTACTTGCAGAAGATGGGTTTCACAAAGAGTGAGGCAGATCCGAACCTTTACTATATTGTGATAGGTGAGGAGCCTCTCATTCTGGTGCTGTATGTGGATGACTTGGTCATTACAGGTGCAGAGAGACTCATAGAACACTGCAACAGAGATCTTGCGGCGGAGTTTGAGATGAAGGACATAGGCTTGATGCATTACTTTTTGGGTTTGGAGGTGTGGCAGGAGGAGGGGCATTTCTTCCTGGGGCAGGGGAAGTATATTGTGGATATCCTTGGCAGATTCCACATGGAGGATTGTAAACCCATGTCGACACCGATGATCACCAACTGGAAGAAGCTTCATGCTTCGGATTTTGAGTTGGTGGATCCCACATTGTACAGACAGCTGATTGGTTCCTTGATGTATTTGGTCAACACTAGACTAGATATTTGTTTTGCAGTCAACACGATGAGTCAGTTTATGTGTGAGCCTAGGAAGGTTCACTGGGTGGCTGCAAAACACATTTTGTGGTACTTGCAGGGGACAGTGGATTATGGTCTGGACTACAGGCAGGGGGATGGAGTGAGATTGGCAGGTTACACTGATTCTGATTGGGCAGGTTGTGCTTCTGATAGGAAGAGCACTTCAGGGTGTTGTTTTGGGTTGGGTTCGGCAGTGGTGTCATGGTTCAACCGGAAGCAGCAGTCAGTAGCATTGAGTTCAGCGGAAGCAGAGTATATGGCAGCCAGTCTAGCTAGTTGTGAGGCCATCTGGCTTCGCAAGATGTTGTTTGGCTTATTTGGTCAGCCGTTGAGACCTTCAGTGATTTACTGTGATAATCGTAGTTGCATTAAACTCACGGAGAATCCAGTATTTCATGATAGGTCAAAGCATATCGGGATCAAATATCATTTCATCAGAGACTATGTTCAGAAAGGAGCTGTGAAGCTTGAGTATATTCCCACTGATGAGCAGGTTGCAGATATTCTTACCAAAGCCTTACCACGGGCAAGCATGTCTACTTCAGAGACAAGATGGGTGTGGTGAGGAACACCTTCCTCGGTAAGAGGGAGTGTTGAAATTTGGTTACCGGAGGACAGGTGGTTCCCTAAGGCTTTGATCTTTGGCCTAGGGAAAAGTGTCCAAAAGAATTTAATTTTTCTCCTAAAGTGAATTTATAAAGTTATAAAGTCAAATCTAATTTAAAAGTGACTTTAAGTGATAAAGTTACTAAAGTCTAATTTTAAAGTGACTTTAATAAAGTCAATGTAAAATTATAAAGGAAAAGTGACTTTGGAAATAAATGACTAAGTGGGTCTTTATTAAAGTGGGGTGAATTAAAAAATAGAAAGTGAGATTTAAATGAGCATTTAATCTCAACCCTAGAACTAAAGCTTTTTCAGCCATTGGATTTAGGGATTCCCCAAAAAGTCACTTAGGGTTAGGTTAAAGGAGGAAAAGGAGGAAAAGGAGGAAAAGGTCATTCATTCTTTCATGAACAGATTGGGAGAAGGAGAGAAGGAGAGCTGAAGATTTTTCTGAGCAGTGAGAAGAAGGAGGGCAACAACACTAACATTCAGCAAATCCGTACAACAAGGGCAGGGCACGAAGTTCGAGGCAAGAGGGCACGAATTTCGAAGGAGGAAAGACAACATTTATTGCTGCACGTTTTTCGAGGACCATACAACAGTTTGGAGGCACAAAAATCGAGGTCCGTACAACAGGAGAGAGAGGGCTGTTTTCTGAAATCCATACAACAGAAAATCAGCGTTGAAATTGAGGCCGTACATCAGATTTAAGGCAGCCGTACAACACGATTTTCGAGGCAGCCATACAGTAGCTTTCAACAGGACGTACAACACGTTTTTTTTGAGGAGGCAGTACAACACAGATTTCAATGCTGTACGTACAACATTTAATGCAGGACTGTTTTCTGTAATTTCTGTTTTTGTGGGCACGGAAACCGAGGTGGAGTTTGGCATGGTTTTTGAGATTAGTACTATTATGAAGTTGCTGTAATTTTTTTGCTGTGTAAATTTATATCTCACTGTAAAAGCAATATTCAGAAAATAAAGAGAAGCTTTCAAACTGGTTTTCTCCAAGAGTTGTAGGGGGTTTTTCCAGGGTCACCTTGACCACAAATCACTGTGTTAAAATGTGTTGAATCGCTGTTTGTGTCTGCTGATTTTTATTTCTGCATTTTCCAGCATTGTGAAAAATTTCGAGAATTTGTGTTTTCAGCAAATATTTATTTTCCAGCTTGTTGAATGTAAGGTTATGGGAAAGGGCATTTAACTAATTGGAGAAATAAGGTCAAACTGAAAACTGAGGTGGGAAAACATAAATTTCTACAACTGTTTGATCCATGACCCAGAGCAAAAGTGATATGAAATTTGGAGACTGGGGAGATATGTAGGACTGCTCCTACGCCTGTCAAAGGAGGAGAGCCCTGCAATGAACCATCAAAAAAAGCCCACGAAGAGCCTTGATCGATAATTGGAGGCACCACGAAGCGAGGTATGGACTCCTTGGGCATGCATTTGTGCTCGATTTCCCACTGAACAATCATTGCCGCAGTCAGCTCTTCAGGAATATATTTTCCATTGAAAATAGCCATGTTTCGTGCCCACCATATGCTATAGGTGAATAAAGAAGGAAAGGTTGAATAAGTGCTTACCCCGAGCTCGTTCCACCATTGCTTCATCCTTGATTCGAAGGAGTCTGCCGAGGCCAGTCGAGGAGCATAAATTGATGAAGTAGATCAGAGCCAAACTATTTCTGCATAAGAACATAGGAAAAAAATATGAGAACTTGATTCAGCTGCGCAACCGCAAAGGGAGCATCAACTTGGGCCCACCCAACCCCGATGCTGTAAATTGTCCCAGGTTAGGAGACAATTCTTGAGAGAAATCCAAAGAACTAATTTAGATTTTAAAGGGTATGGAGCTTTCCACAGAGGATTCATCCAAAACAATGATTCCCCATCGGACAAGGATTCCTTCGCGACTTTGTAATTGAGCTTCGCAATGTACGAACCATTTGTGCCGTTCTTTGACCAAACCAGCGTATCCTCAACTTCTAGATCAAGGTGTATAAAATTGCTCACAAGTAAAGAAATAAATGAGTTCCATTCAGCTGCCAAGATTGATGGAAGTCCCAAAGAGTGAGCGTCCTTCCATCCAGGAGTTCCCCAAGCCTACGACATGTTTGCAGCAGCGTCCGCGATGGTATGGATGTGGTTTTGTTTAAGGAGAGAGCGCAACCTTCTGAGAGATGGTAATTATCTCCCAACCCAACCAAAGGATCCAGGCCAATTTGAACGAATTTACCATTTCCAATATTCCATGCCATCCATTGACCAATGAAAGGGAAGGCCGTGACCAATGCCTTCCATCCAATGGATGCATTTTTGTGGGATTTGATTGGTGATATGAACCAAGATATAATTGATTGACCAGGGATGTATTTTACACACATGACTCTGCCCCAGAGAGATCTAGGATTTACAGTCAGTCTCCATAAGGATTTAGGAACAAGGGAAAGACAGAAGGTTGGAAGGTTTTTTATACCCTAGCCCCCTAAATATTTTGGAAGGGCAAGAGCCGACCATTTAACCAGAGCAATACCTTCAACTTTTTTACTTGCAATCCATAGAAAGGAAAAACATTTCTTCCAAATTTTGTGTAGGATTCCTTTTGGGATTGAAGCAATGGTGGCCCAATACACAGAAATGCTTTGAAGAATTGATTTGGGAAGAACCAAACTGCCTCCCTGGGAAAGAAAACGATTTGTCCAATGCATGATTCGTTTCTCAACCTTCTGGTAGAGCCATAAGCAGTCCCAAAAACTATATGAGTTCGGTTTTAAAACGAAACCCAAATATTTAAAACCCATATCCCAACCACATGTGGGGAAGGGGAGAGAGCTTGATTTGTGAAAGATTTTGCTCTAGGACGTTATTGTGAGCCAAACATGACTTATCAATGTTTATCTGCATCCAAGTAGCTTTTTGAAAAAGACACAAAATATCTTGCAGAATCTTGGCATTCTCAATGGTGGCATCACAAAAAAGAAGAATGTCATCCACAAAGAGGATGTGGGTGAGGGACTCGATACTTGCTATGTGAATACCTTTTAGACTTCCGGAAGATTTGGCATTTTTTCGTAAACGGCTTAAAGCTTCAGCAATCAACAGGAACAAGAAAGGAGAGAGTGAACACCCCTGTCTAAGACCCCTAGAGGAGCGAAAGAAATAAGAGGGTGAGCCGTTAATCAAGACAACAAAATAGGCTGAGTGGATACAACCCATAATCCATTCCATTACTTCCACTGCTATGCCAATTTGTATGAGTAATAGTCCGAGAAAAGTCCAATTTACCCTGTCATATGCTTTAGACAGATCCAGCTTTAGAGCAAAGGAAGGATTTTTGTTAAGATGGACAATGTGAAAGGTTTCCTGAGCCAAAGAGATTGCATCATGTATTTGTCTCTTGTATAGGAAATTGAATTGTTCTTCCGAAATGATGCAGCTTAAGATCGGCTTTAAACGCTGAGCAATTATTTTGGAGATTAACTTGTAGATTAGGTTGCAGCAAGAAATTGGATGAAACTCGTCAAAATCCTTAGGCGAGGGATTTTTGGGAATCAGCGCAATGAAGGTTGAGTTTATTGAGCCCAACACTTTTCCGGATCTTTGTGATTCCTTTATCACTAACAATAAGTCATCCTTCAATAAATCATAAAACCAAGAAAAATTTTATCGTTAAACCATCAGGGCCGGGGCTCTTTCCCTTTTGGAAGCTTTTAAGGATTTGTTCAAGCTCAACTTCGTCCACTTCTTTAGTAAGGGCTTTATTCATTTCATCAGTGATCAGATGGGGGAACAATTGTAAAACCTGTAGAATTTCATGAATGGGGCATCCCTCTGGCATTGTAAAAACTTCTTTGAAATGATGTACCCCTGCCCTGGCTTTATCTTCAAAGGATCGAACCATAACTCCATTTTTGGATTTTATTTCAAAAATGGAATTTTGATTTCTTCTATGAGCTGCAAAACAAAGGGAATATTTTGTATTGTTGTCACCATCTTTTATCCAAGTCACGCGACTCTTTAGGCGCCATAACTGTTCTTCCTTTTTAAGTAGATCGTGGCGCTTCAGTTCTAAAGATTTTAAATATTCCATTTTCTTTTCAGTCAAAATACCTGAAGTATTTTGTTTAAAGAGATCACTTATCTCAGATTCTGTGGATTTTAATATAACTTGTTGTTTTGCTCGAAATACCCCTGCCCAGGTCTTAGTAACCTTCTTAATCTTTGAGACATTATCATCCCACATCTGCATGTATGTTTGAGTCTGAGAGGGAACCAAATGAGTCCAGGAAGAAACTAGCACGACCTTATAATTGTCCTCCAACAGCCATGCAAGATTGAATTTCAACGGGGGAGGAGGCTTAGATTCGGGAGATTCCAATGTTAACACAATGGGCCGATGATTAGAGAGGCCACCAGTCTCAACATGTGCCTGCACCCAGAGATGTGAAGCTAAAAGAGATTATGATATTAAAAAATGATATAACCTATTTGCTATAGTGTCATTATTTTTTCTATTATTACGCCATGTGGGCTCCAATTTAGTGGGCTGAACATCGACTAAGCCATGGCTGTCAATGATGGATAGAAAAAAAGGGGAAAGAGGATTGGGCCTTGCTGAAGGCCCCCAAATCTCATCCAGAGAGAGTGTGATATTTAAATCGCCACCCAAGATCAGATTATTAAAGTTCCTAACTTCAGAATTAAAAAAATCCTTCCAAAAGGTCCTCTTGTTAACACAAGGACCATACATATTAAGGAAAGAAAGGGTGCAGCCAGATTTTGGATCGAAAATAGATGTCCTAATAAAGGAGGGAGAACAGGTGGATGAGAGGACAGTAAGTGACAGGCTTACAGCAGTGATAAGGCCCCCTGCCAAGCCCGAGGCATCCACATAAATAAAAGACCAATCAGTGAGCCATTTCGATAAAAGTTCTTGAGCCCGAAAGCCTGGTAATTTTGTTTCTTGGAGGAATAAGACATCAGGTGTGACAGATTGCCATAAACGTTTGAGGGAAAGCTGAGATGGGGCACCCCCAAGACCCCTCACATTTAAGGAAAGAATGATCATATGAGGCCCTTTTTGAGGGCGTTCCTTGCTTTAAGAGCCCTTTGTATAGTTTTTTGTTTGCCAGCATTGACATCCAGCGAGGCTTGATTTTGTGCTATGGACAGTGCGGACTTGCGTCTGAGAATAATCTTTGGAGGCGACGCCAAATTAGGGCCGCCTTTGATAGAGTGACTAGGACTAATTCGGGAGGAAGAACGAGAACACAACTAAGCAGTGTATGGGCTAGAGGAAGGACGAGCATTGGCCGAAACAAGGGAATCCATGGGAGGAGGCAGATGTGGAGGAGAACGCGAGGAGGGAAAAACGGAGGAAGGAACATTGGAAAGGGTAACCATAGGAGCGAGAACGTGAGGAGAGCAGGGAGAACAAGAATCACTACCTATACAATCAGAAACAGGAACATGTTCTGAAGAATTAAAAGGAGGAGCTGAGACATTCATGGGTGTACCTTTGTTCGAAGAGAAGGCGACAACATTCTGTTCGCAGGGCGAAACAATTTTATCCTCCATAGGGGACGCCATATGAGTAGAAGCAGGGAGAATGTCCTGTTTGTTGTTCAATTGTTCCTTTTTCTTCCACACCTTTTTGTAGATTGGTCGGGAGTGATCAGGACATTGACAATCCTGATCCACATGACCAACCTATCGACATAAAAATCATCTAAAGGGCAACTTCCAATAGTCTAATTTCTGCATCCATTTGCTTCCATGCATTTCTAGGACAATTCCTTCGTAAAGGCCGTCATGTACGTCAAGTTCTACTTGTATTTTTTCACATCGCCTATCGAATTTTGTGTCCCAATCCTTTTCAAGAGCGACAAAGGTACCGAGTTAATTTCCTATAGCCTCTAGGATATTTTGATGCCAGAAAAATTGTGGAAGACCGGGTAGAATTACCCAAACTTTTTGCAAGTGCTGAGGGGATCGTTCCGCATTAAAATTAATATCCCAGTTCTGTAATATTAAACCTGCCGGACCCCAATTCCATACACGATCTAGGAGTTTTAATTTTTCTTCCATTGAAACAACCTTGAACAGGAGCCAACCCCGAGAAAATTGATGAAAAACAGGAGAGTATCCCAAAAGCGGCTTCCAATTTTCCTCCAACCAGCTTTGGATCGATTCCCTTGAGACCATCCGCCTGCAGAAACGTCCAACCAAGGCCTTTTCCAAATAATTTGAAATTTTCGATAGAGGGATATCGACCTCAACCACCAATCTAGCAGCATCAATTTTTGGCCCGATGCTCTTCCGTCTGCAAGCACAATGAAACTGCGATGAACAAGGCTCTTCAATAGCAGGACTAGAGTGCAGGTCAGGAGGAGAGGGGATGGACGAGCCATCATGCACAAGGGTGGCGATCGGAGAGTTGGATAAGTCAGGAGGACAAGGCACAGTGAAATTGCCAGCCTGAGTGGCCCGTAGCATGAAATCAAATTGCCCGGGCAATACTTGTCCTGACTTGAGGTTGTAAGATAAATCAAGCTCGTCATCATTCATGGCGGCGATGGTATGAAGGCACGTAATTCGCTGATGAGAGCAGATAGAAATGGAACAGCATGGCGATGAGACGTGTTGCGATACGGAGCAAAACAAAAGAGTCGGTAGTGAGGAAAGATAGTTCACCTATTAACCCCTATCTTAAAATAAAAACTACCCCACCCAAAGGAACAAGCCGAGTAAGTTACATGTGAGATCCGTAAAGAGATATATAGTCTAATTTATAGATAAAATAGTTTTTTTTTCAGAGCATTTTCTTCAAGTATTTTTAACCAAAATTTCAAGTTTTTGTTGTTTAATGTGTAAAATTCTAGTGTTCAAAAGAAGATTTTTAGTGTGTTGATCTATTTATACGTTAAAAAAAACATTCTTTCTTGAAATTGTTTTACCAAATTCCAGTGAATTTTTTTATTTCATCTCTAGTTAAATTAGGCCTATATATTTGTGTATTTAAATTTATTTTATTGTTTAGTTATTTGTTTATTTTTGGCGTCCATTAATACAATATTTTCAAAAAAATTATAAAATTTTGTAAATTTTATTGTAAAATTAAATATGAGAAAAAACTTAAAATTTTGATCCTTATAATTTTATGCATAATGAGATGTTTTTAAAGAATTTCATTCACTTATCCTAATAACATGTTTTTTAAATATTTTCATGTATATATATTTTCTTGCAATACAATCATTAATATTTTTGCTCATAGGTGTGCCTATTTTAGAATAGGATTTTTAGATATTTAATTTAATTCTCAATAATTTTTTAGACTTTTAATTTAATTATCAATAATTATTTGGTGGATGTGGAGATAGTAGTATACACAAATCAAAGGTTGAATTTTATCTCCAAAGTAGATATGCCATTCCCCCTTTAAATTAAAAAATATATATTACTAAACTTTCTTGCAATGCAATCATTAATATTTTTGGTGATAGGTGTGTCTATTTTAGAATAAGTTTTTTAGATATTTAATTTAATTATCATTAATTTTTTAGATTTTTAATTTAATTATCAATAATTATTTGGTGGATAGTAAGGATAGTAGTATACACAAATCAAAAGTTGAATTTTATCTCCAAAGTAGTTATGCCATTCCCCCCTTTAAATTAAATTGATTTATTATTATTATTATTATTATTATCCAATTTTAAGGTCACGTCCAAGCCACACACCAAATTGGTGTATGAGACCCCCTTGTTTGTGGGACAAGGGACCCACCACCGCGCAACGATTTGACTGCTAGGTCTATGAAGGCATACATACTCTACCCCCTTCTCGTTTTGAACCTGTGACCTCTTAAGAGGAAACACATGCTCTTAACCATTAGACCCACTTAAAAATAACTCATACGAACAAATTCCATATGAAGCGAGTTATGGTTTTTTGGGTATGTGGTATATATAAGCCATGGTCTTGGCCCATGGTCTGTAACAAAACCTATTTCCAAATTAAAAATCTCCATGGTAAAGTGGGGGTAAATGTTTTAATGTTTTTTATGAATTGACGCTTATGGACAATTACCAATGATTTAATTTATATTCATATGTTAGTTATAATAATGATAGCTTTATGTTACTACTTGGGAATGTATTTAACTTGGAGTAAATACATATCATAGCAAATATACCATTTTTTCATTGATGCATTTGATATGAATTTCACCATGATCCAAGTTCCCTGCATGATGGAACAATGCCCATTAAGTTTTTGCCCAATTTTGAATCAACCCAAATCCTTGAAAAATAATATTTCCTTAAGAACTTTGAGTTATCATGTTGACAAACTCTAGAAACCAAACTAGACAACTTCTACTTCTATAACCTACCTCTACAATACATTCTTTAGTGCTAGATACTTCAATGAGTAAAAGCAATGACAAAATTAATAAAAGGTGGTTAATGAATGACTTTGCCTAAACATTTCTTATCAACGTTGTTAGGCATTGGATAATCCAACGCTCCTCGTGTGTTTCACGACATGTGCTTAAATGCGTCTCGAGATCCGTTAACTCTAGCGATGCGTCTGTTTACTAACATTTGCGGGTTTTGGTGTAATGACAATCATAATTCCAACAAGTGGTATCAAAGCCAAAGGTGTCAAGTTTGAATCACACCCGACTCGCGCTGGGGGGAGATTATTGGGCAGTGGATAATCCAACGTTCCCCATGTGTTTCATGACATGTGCTTAAATTCCTCTTCAGAATCCGTTAACTCTGGAGATGTGTCCGTTTACTAACACCTGCATGTTTTGGTGTAATGGCAATCGTGATTCCAACAAACATCACATATTGGTTAAGTAGGAAAAGAAAGCTAAGATGTTTGGATCTCAACAAAAATAGGTGACATAGCCAAAATGATAACAAAGAAGGCTAAATATTCTATGAATTTGAGTTCTCATCACATTGTGCAATTTTTCTTTCTTTCTTGTAAATTAAAATATATTACTATGAATCAAAATTTACATTGAGGATTGTAAGATTCGCTTCAGTATCTCCCCAACGAGACCTTACCATTTCCAAAAATGGACCCATCGATGGGTCAAGATAGACATAACATATTATTGCTAAAATAAAACAAGTTCATATTATGATTGCTTCCAATCTGAATAGAGCCATTTATTGAGAACAAAAAGAAAACAAATATGACATACATTATGTTAGGTCTCTATAATACTAGTGAAACTCACTATTGTTATTTTTGTGCTCCTTAGAAGCCCACTATTGTTATTGTTGTGCCCTTACATTGTTATTGTTATGTGAGCCCTAATTATATTGTGACCCCTTAGACTCCTATATATACCAAGGAGTACTTCTCATTTGAATAATCTAAAATATTTTCATTTATCTGACGTGTTAGTGTCAATATTTGCATACTGCCCTCAGTGATCAAAAATAATCTTTTAATATCATTTTAGGAGTCTCACTCAGAAATTTTTGTCATTCCACCTAGGTCTTCATTCAAAAATTTACTCACTGATGGTAGTCCTAGTCCAAAAAACATCAGTCCTCAAAAAATTATACTTGCCGGCCCACCTTCATGTCTTGTTGAGAATACTTCAGTCATGAAAGTCCATTTCATCACGTCATTATGTCAGTCAGGTCACCATGAATCTAGTCACTCAAAGTCTTCATTAGGTCTCTAGGTTTTTATTTTTCCAAGGTCTAGATAAAACACCATTTCATTGCATAAGGTCAAAAAAATAATGAGATTGATCCAAATAACACCCCTTTACCATCTAAATAGGATATGTAGACATGTAAATATGGTTTCTAAAGTTGTAATTTTGATTTCAAGTGTGAGTTTCATTTTGAAATGTAATTTTATTTCAAAAAACAAAGATGTAATTTATTTTATTTTATGTTCTTTATATGTAATAAATACTCAATTTCCCAAAGCTGCCAACTCAGTTCCATATGCCAAACACATCAAATTCCAAAATATGAAGAGTTCCTACTCCAACATGATCAATCTGCAAAGAAAACAAAAAGAGTTAAAGGGTATTTTGCAAAGTTTTAAAAGTGAAATTAAACATTGCAAAAGTGGGTTTCAAAATCATCAAAATAAAATCCCACAAAGTATTTGAACCCAAAGAGCATCAATTCAAACTTCATTTTCTCTTGCCAACATCAAGCAACCTCAAAAAAGCACGAAAATTCAAGAAGGAAGGTGAAATTTGCAAAACCAGGGTGAGGGGATGCGCCCCTGGGTTTGGCACTGCGCCCCTGCATTGTGCGCTGCGCTCCTGGGTTATGCGCTGCGCCCTTAGCACTGGAATTTCACCCTTGCCTGCAAACACTTAGGAGCTCCAAAACTTGTGCTATCACCTTCAAATATCCAGCCAAAGTGCTCCACAACCTCCAACAATCAAGTAAGTTACCATTTTCACCATTCCTCTCCTCATCAAGTCAATTCGTTTGCGTTTGAGATTCTTTAAAGAGTTGGTGTCTATTTTCGAGCTTGAAACCCTAGTATCATTCCCTAAATCCAAATTTCATTTCAATTTCACTTCCTAGCACTTTCATTCCCTTCCCACATCATAATTACCCTATCCTCACTTCCTATATCATAATCCCCTTTCCCTAAGCCATTTTCCTTTGAAACCATAAGACCTAGGCGACTCATTTTCCTAGGCTCCCAAAATCCCTAACTTGTAATAAAATTCCCTATCCCAAACCCAATAACAGTAATACTCCCAGTCACTTCCCTCATTTCATAAAACCTTTCCCCCATCTCCCTAAATTTCCCCATCTCATTCCCACTTCCTAAAACTCATTCTTCACTATCATTCCATATCCCTAGGGTTTTCACACTAAGACACTATGGAAGAAGAGAAAAAAATAAGCTACGGTGAGGGAGAAGAAAGAGAGGAGAGGAGGCCACACAATGGAGGGAAAACCCTTAGACTTGAGCCAAAAAATACCATAGAACTCGTGGCATCTCCCATGGAAGTGACATGTTTTAAACATGTAGGATGTTTTGAATTCTGTCATAGAGTAAAAAAGGTCCAACATCATCCTATGTTGAGCAGGCTATTCATCTCCAATCTCCATGACAACCAGGTAACCCTTGTTGGTGTCACTTTCACCTTGTCCACTGACATTATATCATCTGCCACTAGAATCCCAAACGTTGGGGAAAAATGGTTCAAACAAGAAGACTTGGAGGAGCATTATTTTGAGCCATACATTAAACCTAGGCATAAGAAAGAAAGAAAGGGGAAGTTTACTTTCTCTTACCTCTTGGAGAGATATGCCCCTATGATGAAAATCATCATGAGATAATTTTCTTGTGAAGGTAGGTTCTCAAGACTTTACACTTGTCATATTTGGCTACTCATGCACTTCACAAGAGTCAGGATGCTCAACATACATTATTACCTCTTCTAGAGCATTGACAAGATGTAATATATTATCTAAAGGAGAGAATATGAGCACCCAATGAAAATTCTCTTTAACCATTCCCTCATCAAAATCATAGTCCTCCATCACCTAAAACAATTGAACATTTCATGGAGTACTTTCATAGCTAATGACATATTTACTGCTCCACCTATCCAACATGCCTAAGATGTACCTTCATCATCTCATCCTTCCACATCCATTCCTCCATATCAACCCACAGTTCATGCATCATCACTAGATCAACCTCCTTCACCCATTTCACCATCATCATCTCCATTTCATATTGAGACTGGGTCGCTTAACAGAGCTGAGATCAATGAGCCTAAGAAGGCTAATGTGGATGAGACAGAGCCATTGGAAAAAACATACCAGAGAGGTCACATGCATGTGTTTTATCCACACATAGTAGAAGGGGCCTTGCCTTCTACATCAACAAAGTAGGCAAAAAAAGGGAAGCAAAAGATGAAAGAGGCAGAGATTCAGGCAGAGATCAGACACGAGGAGGAGGACCTCCATGAGATAGAACAAGGTTTTGACCTCGTTAACCTAGATGAGCATGATGATGGTGATATCACTAGCACAATCATCAAGGAGAAAGAATAAAAGATTAAGGAGCTACAAACTAATCTTGACAAGTCTAAATTTTTCATTGAATTTATTGAGAAGGAGAATCGACAGCTGAAAAGAAAACATGTCATTGATGAGTTCATATTCATCAAAGCTCAAAGAGAGGCAGAAAAAGCCAAAGTATTTCTTGAAGAAACACTAGAAACATATGGTGTGACAGATGAGGCAGAAGAACAAGTGAAAAGGAGAAGGCCTAAGACTAGAGGGCTGAAAAGAGCTCTAGCACTAGAAAGGCAAAAAGGGGCTAAGCTTACTAATCAACTCACTCTGAATGAACAACTTGCAGTGGTAGTAAATGAGAACCAGGAGCAATGGCTTGAAAAATATAACCAACAGTTGGAGAAGCTTATGGAGAAGGAAAACATAGATAATGCTGTATTGAAAAAGAAGGTCAAGCACTATGCCAAAAGAGATAAAACTGCAAAGGCCAAGCTCAAAAGAGCCAATGCAAAAATTGAGGCTTTGACCATGCAAGAAGAGGAAAGGAGGCTTGAAATATTGGTTTAAGCCTCACTTCATGCCTAATCACATCATCAACAACAAATTATCAAAATTTGAGAAGTTTTTGGGTAAAATTTTGAAGTTTTTGTGATTTTTTGCAAACCTAGACAGTCTTATGACAGCTAGACTGTCAAGGTTGCAGTGCCTAGAGGCACTTTTTGGCCAAAAGGATACCACCACAAGATTCAAAATGACAATACATTCCAGAAAACAATGTTTTGAAGCTTGGTTTGGACAAATGGTAGGTGAAAATATGAAAAAACCATCAAAAAATAAATGTTCTGCCTCTTTTTCTGCCTTGGTACTGCGCCATTCTGAGTCCAATTTGGACACCGGGAAGGCCTCCAAAACTTCCTTGCAAAATGGCACTATGCGCTTGACAAATTTCTGATTTTTTCATTTTTTACTGCAAATTTGATTTTCACTTGGGAAAATGAGGATTTTACTTATGTAATTGATGGAAGTGAATGTAAATATTATGTTTTTACTGTTACCTAGGGTAAATACATTAGATGAAAACTCATGATGAGGTGTAATGAATCAATTAAGTTAAGTTAGGGATGAGTCAGTTTGAGCACCCTACACTCTAGGTATTCAACTCAATTTTTGGGGAAATGCTCCTCCCCTCATGGATTCGACCCCTGAGGCTGAAAGGAGTTTGTTTGAGGCCTATATCATGTAATTTTTCAGTCATTTCATAGGTTGGAATCAATTGGATGTTGGTATATTGATCAGAGACTATTGTAATCATTTTGGCAGGAGCTTAATAAAAGTGTTGGAGCTATTTATTTGGGACTTGTGGTATGGTTGTATATCTTTGTTTCTTCTTATGTCTCATTATGTTTGAATGTGTTGTCTTCATAATCAATTTCACTTCTATTGTATTATCACTTTCAAGTTGATAAGCATAATTCATCTCACATGCTTTGTTTTGGGAAAATTTTCATAGTCTGTTCATCTTCTTTCAGTTTCAGAAGAATTCATATTTTATGTTCTTCCTTGCTCCTCACCTGTCTGAATCATTCCATCCCAAGAACCCTAATGTGCAAGCCTTCCTACCTACCTTGTCCCATTGAATGGACTGTAACCCTAATCTTATTTTCCTTGACCTAGCCTATTTGACCTAATATCCTCATCCATCAACCCAATCAAATCAAATAGAAAAACCTTCTGCATTTCATACCTAGCCTAAAACTCTAATTTATCCAACCCTCTTGTCTATGAATTTGTGGAGAGATCCCTCTCCGATTTGGTAGGGCTAGATACCAAGCCAAAAGGTTTGTATGTGGTTGCCTTTGTTGGTATTTCTTTTCCAGCCTTAGAAATATGGTGGAGTGATAACATACTGGTGCCGTTGCCGGGGAACGAAAGATTTATTTTCCCTGGGTGTATGACAAGAAATTTTGGAATTTGATCCTTTGGATGATAGGGTTAAGTTTCAGAAAGGCTGATTCAATAATTGCAGTGCTAATATTGTAGAGCTGGCTTCTAGAAGGTATACCAAAGAAAATCCAGATTCTGATCCAGTTGATCCAGTAGATGATCCAGAGAAGATCTTTCGAAAGCATATATATCAAACTACAAACATTCAGTCAGGACCAGTTCCATTGGTAAGATCAGTTTCTCTACCTGCTAAGCTACTTTCTCTTGAAGATATACCATATGATATGAAATTTGAATTGTTATTGTTTAAATCCAAGTTTGAAACCTCTTTATCCGACATAGTATTCGATCCTTTAAGATTATTTGAGGTCAATTCATTGTCTGAATTAGACCTTAGTCCTCTAAAAGATTGGTTTTTCTAAGAGATTAAGCTCGAATCTGACCTTGACATCGAAGATTGGATCCAATTTTACCATCAAGAGAAAATTTCTGTCTTAGTTCAACCTAAAACTCAATCGGTTTTAGTTTTTTCATCTGCACCTTCGACCTCATCATTCATCCCTGCTACTTCAGTACCTACAACTTTTGTTCCTTACCTATTCATTAAATCCCTCCTGTTGTCAATCCAATACTTCACTCAATAGGAATCATGGCAAGATTTTCCCCACTTATCTTACCATCCCAATTGAATGACTTACTTCAGGGTTATGGCCAAAGACTCCCGTTGTTTGATGAAAAATCCACCATATCTGCAAGACAACATATTGTTAAGGTCACTGACTTCATATATTTGGAGGAAGTTGATGCTGACAAGGAAAAAATGAGGATTATAGCCCAAAGCTTCTCTAGAGATGTCAAAGTTTGGTTTAGGTCTCTCACTGCTAATTCCATTGCCACACTAGACCAACTTACTGATTTGTTTATAGCCCGATGGGAAGTAAAGAAAAATCACTTCCAATTGCTTGCTGAGTATGAGAACATTTAAAGAAATCTCAATGAATCTGTCCAAGATTTCAATACTCACTTTAAAAGGATTTAAAATTCAATTCCTGTTGAGATCAAGCCTCCTCTAGGCTTAGCTCTCATATTTTATCTAGATGAATTTGATCCTGACATGGCTTACCAATTAAGGGAAAGAAATCCAACCACACTAGAAGATATGCAAAAGAACACGATCAACATTGAAGCAAATCTGCTGATGAAGAGAGCTACATCTAGGAATGAGAGGAGAGTTACTATTAAATATGAACCATCCACCTCATCTTCCGATGCTAAGATGGATACTTTGATAATAACTATTGAATGGATGGTCGACAGGTTTTCCATCACGTAGAGACAACATGAGGTCAAAAATTTTAACTATAGAGGTCAACAACAACCTCATTTAAGGATTAAGCAGAGAGAACAGTAGGCTCCTAAACAACTACCACATCAACAACAACAAATCAGGACACCCTTGCAGCAAAATATGCTCAAGGAGAAGAAGAAGACAAAGACACAATTGTTGAGGAAAACCTCCTTTTAAAAGCTAATGATCTGCCTATGTTTTTGACCGAATATGAGGAGTATTTTGAGAAGAAAGATTAGCCTAAATATGAATATTTTATCCTTGCTAATGATCATGAATTAGAGACTGAATCAGATGATTACTAGCTAGGGTACTTGAATGCACTTAGTTCGCAAAATAGGCAGATGTCATTGAGGAGCATAGATGTGCAGATTAATCCCATTCAGAAGAGAGAATCTCAGTAGAAAGACACTCAAACAAAGTAGAATCCTCCGAACAATTAGAGTAAGGGAAAAGAGCCTGTGATAAAAAATCATAACAAATCAAATCAACCATCCATGAGTTCAACAAATAGGGAAAATGAAAACCAGAAGAAAGAAATCCCATCAAAGGACCATGCTGGACAACAAGACATCGTCATTAAATAGGTAGAAAAAACTAATCCCTTCAGTTTAGATACAAAAATTTCAAAGTTAAAAGTGTCTATTCCTTTAACCGAGCTTGTTAAGAATAACCAGTATAATTTCCATGTTTCCAAGATGCTTAAATTAGATCCTTTATCTGACATGGTAAATGTTGAAGATGCTCTGCGCGAACTCATTTTTGGTCCTGCTATTGACGGTCAATTAGAAGATAGCGAGGTTCCTCATTTTTACTTGAGTATAAGAATCCACCTATGCATTTTACATAATTCCATGTTAGAATCTGGAGCCTCCCACAATCTAATGCCAAAATCCATAATGGATAAGTTGAGCCTTGAAATCACTCGTCCCTACCATGACTTATACTCTTTCGATTCAAGAAGAGTTCACTGTATTGGCCTGATTAAAGATTTGGTAGTCTCCCTAGAGTAGATTCTGACAAAGAATGTTCTAATGGATGTGGTGGTAGCTGACATACCACCACGCTTTGGCATGCTGCTGTCAAGATCATGGGGGGAAGAATTACGAGGCACATTGCAATTAGACTTTTCTTATGCAACTATCCCTGTTTTCGGGAAATTCAGAAAATTTTACCATGAAACTAAGATGAAATATATGATCACAAGTAAAGAAAAGCCTGACCATCATCCGATAAACATTGTACATACAAATTTAGAGTCATTCATTTTGTTTAATGATAACAACTTAAATGATGTAGATAACCAACTAGTAGATGTAGAAGATGTTCCTAATATCCATAATTGTATTAGAGAAGTTATAGAAAAAGAAAATATGAATCTGCCTAGCTCATTAGAAAAGAAATAAAAGGAAGCATTGAAAAATTCAAAACAAAAATCAGAGGAAGTAGTGAAAGATCTAGAACAACCATTGGATAAAGTGGAAGAAATTTCGGAAAAGCATGAAGAGACAGTTCAGAAAATTGAGCCAAAATAGAAATTTGAGTTTCAACAATTGGAGGATGAGAATGCTTTATGGTCCATTGACTTTGATGGTGCCCTGGGGAAATATGGGGCAGGCATTGGAATCTAGGTCCGCAACCCTTTTCATTAGAAGAACAAGGTACCTACAAATGTTAGATTGTGCTTTTATAAATTAGCTTTTGATTGCACAAACAATGAATCCGAGTATGAAGCACTGATTAAAGGCCTAAATATCTTGAAGAAACTGGGTGCAAGAAGGATTGCAGTGTATGGTGATTCGGAAATTTTGATCAAGCAAGTTAAAGGTGAATATCAAGCTAACCATCCTCGAATGAGACAATATAGGAATGAAATACTTGATATTTTGAAAATGTTTCAGGAGTGTATACTTACAGTGGTGCCAATGAATCAAAATCTCATGGAAGATTCATTGGCTAAAGCTGCAAGAAATTTCAAAATCCCCATCTTTTCAAACATAAAATTTGAGATTCATGTGAAGCACCGGACTACTGTTCTCGATAACTTGCGATATTGGCAAGTTTTCTGGGATGATAAGCAAATAAACAACTTTCTCCAAGGTGAAGAAAAATTTGAGAATTTTTATATAGATAATATTTATGATAAATATGACCAAGATATAGAAGCAACTCAGATGGATATACTACAGCTGAAAGACAACAATATTCCAAAATGTCTCATACCTTTGGAAGAATTGTTTGACCAAGATGATGTAATAAGGAAGCCGACATTGATGCCTACGGAAAAGGGTGTTGAAGATGTAAATATTGGGACAACCGACAAACCAAAGGTGGTGAAACTATCCAAGTCCTTATCTCTCGAGGTAAAGGCTGAATATGTTAAATTACTTTCTAAATTTTTCTGATGTTTTCGCATGGGAATATGCAGATTTAAAGGTGTACGACAAGAACATAATTCAACACACTATTCCGATCAAGTCCGATCAAAAGCCCTTTCATCAAAAGTTGAGAAGGATAAATCCCAGGTTGTTGCCATCAATTGAAAAAGAGGTAAATAGACTTTTCAAGTCTGGTATCATTGTCCTGATCAGATTCTCTGATTGGATTTAAAATTTGGTCCCAGTGAGAAAGAAGACTGGAGAAATCCGGCTCTGCATATATTTCAGAAAATTGAACAAAGTGTCCCTCAAGGACAACTATTTACTTCCGAAGATGG
Organism: Pinus albicaulis; assembly: GCA_034641835.2. Lineage (NCBI taxonomy): Eukaryota > Viridiplantae > Streptophyta > Pinopsida > Pinales > Pinaceae > Pinus > Pinus albicaulis. The sequence continues at coordinate 44,649,179 of CM076573.1, read as the reverse complement.
ACCATATACTTCAAAGAGTTGTCGGTTCTTCTCGGATGTCACTGTTGGATGGTTATTCAGGCTACAACCAAATTTTGGTGCACGAAGATGATCAAGACAAGACAACATTTACTACACCTTGGGGCACCTTAAAATATGCCAAAATGCCATTTGGTTTGAAAAATGCAGGGGTCACATTCCAGCGGGCCATGGACATAACATTTGCCAATGAAAAAGATGTTTTCTTGGTTGTTTACTTAGATGATTTGATAGTTTTTTCACATTCTAATGATGAAAATTTGCACCATTTGAGAATCGTTTTCAAGAGATGCAGGAAGTTCGGAATATACCCAAAGAAAATCCTTTTTGCCATGGAGGAGGGAAAAATCCTTGGTCACATCATCTCCAAGGGTGGGATCCGGATTGACCCTTCCAGTGTTCAAGCAATTCAACACATTGATTTCCCTCGCAACAAAAAGGAAGTACAAGAATTCAACGGTAAGATGAATTTCTTATGTAGATTCATTCCTAATTTAGCGGAGCATCTTAGAGAATTGAAAAACATGTTGAAGAAATATAGTGATGTGAAGTGGTCCGAAGATGCCCATAAATCTTTCCATTCAGTTAAGTTTGTCTTGACTACTGCCCCTGTTTTGATAAGTCTTGATTATACTAGTGATTTCATAATATTCACATTTTCTTCTAAGCACACTATGGTAGCAGTCTTGATGCAGAAAAGGGATAAAACATAGCTACCAATTTCATTTTTCAGTCGCAATATCATAGATGCCGCCCTTCGCTACAACATCATAGAGAAACAGGCTTTGGATTTGGTTAAAGTGCTGAAAGATTTCAGAGTTTACATAGTACATTCACACACTCTTGCCTATGTACCTAATGTAGATGTGAAAGTTCTCATGTAGAAAATTCCACAAGGTAGGAGAGGAAGATGGATAGTAGCTTTACTGAAGTATGACCTTGAGATCAAGCCCACCAAGCTGATCAAAGGTGAGGGCTTAGCCAAGCTCATGGCTGAGTCAAATATTCATTCTCTTGACATCAACTTGATTTTAGATTTGTCCGAAAATGAAGAAGAAGTGAATCTCATTCAGGTATCCGATATCTTTTTGTCATCTCCACGATATTATGATATTTTTATGTTTTGCAACACCTAAACCCTCCTGTAGGCATAAATAAGAGTCAAGGCAGATCTTTGAAACTCAAAGCTTCAAAGTATTGCATACTGGAAAATGCACTTTACTGGAAGGATCTCGGAGGTGTGTTGCTAAACTGTTTGGTAGAAGAAGAATCTAAGGAAGTGATGAATGACTTCCACAAAGGAGATTGTGGGGGCCACCTATATTGGGAAGACCACAACCAATAAAATATTGAGAGCGGGATATTATTGGCCGACACTTTTTGCAGATGTTTACAATGCAGTAATGAACCACCATGAATGTCAAATTTTTCAGGGCAAGAGAAAGATTCTCCCGTTACCACTCCAACCTATTTCAGTACATGCACCATTTCAGCAGTGGGGCCTAGATTTCATAGGCAAGATTCACCCAACATCATCCGAACAACATAAGTGGATATTGACAACCACATAATACTTTACAAAATGGATTGAAGCAATCCCAGCCAGGTAAGAAACATATTCTGCCATCATTCAGTTTTTAGAAACTAATATTTTGTCCCGTTTTGGTTGTCCTACTACGATTATCACAGATAATGCGACAACATTCAAGTCTAAGAAGGTGACTGAGTTTTGTGACAGATATAACATTAAGTTGGGAAACTCTATAGCCTACTACCCTCAAGGTAATGGATTGGCAGAGTCCTCTAATAAATTCTTAATCAGTATCATTAAGAATATGTTAGAGGCGAATAAAAAGAATTGGCATAAAAGCTAATTAATGCATTGCAGGGAGATCGGGTGAGAAATAAGAAGTCTATTGGTATGTCTCCTTTTCAAGTTGTGTATGGTGTCGATACTGTGTTTCCTTCATCATTAGCAGTCCCGTTAATGAAATTTCTGCAAGAATAAGGAATTGAGAAAATGACATACAATGTCGTATTAATCAAATGATATACCTTCAGCAGACAAGGTTTGAAGTATTTCAAAATACTTCAAAACTTCACAACAGGATAAAGAATATCTATGATCGGAAAACTAAGGAAGATAACTTTAAGATAGGAGATGTGGTACTCCATTTGGATTCTAGAAATGAAGAGAAGGGTAAGCATGTTAAATTTGAGAATTTATGGAAAGGGCCATATCAGATTTCAGCTTGTTGGGGACATAATGGCTATTTACTTGAAAAGATGAATGGACATGAGTGTTTAGGAAGACCAGTTAATGGTAGGCTCCTGAAACAGTACCTTTTCTGAAACAAATTTCTCGATCATTTTTTCCATTTCATTGTAAATATCAATTACATTTTCTGCAAGTGTGAAGTAGAGAATCACTGGAGTTCGGAGCCCGAGGTGAAGGCCATGGAGCTTCACTGATTTCCTACCATTTTCAAAAGTTTAGTTTTAAGTTAAGTAAGTCAGTATTGAGTCAATTTTCAGTCATTTAAGTTTGTATTGAGTTAGTCTATTTTTCCGAGTTATTAGTTTTCAGTCATGTTATTATTTGAGTTTTGACCATATTGGCCCAATGGATAAGGCACTGATCTGCAAAATCCATAATTCTGTGGTTCTTGACACCTCTTTCAAAGATATCATCCCCAATAAGGCCAATGTTAGTGTTAGTTTTTGCATACTTGTTGGCGAAGAAACAGGTCTCGTAGGCAAGACCCAGGTTCAGGGGTTGGGGCCAACAAGGGAATCCACTGTAGTCTAGAACCACGCCGGCATTGTCACCCTACTCCGGGAGCAGAGAATCTCACTCGAGGCGTGCCGCGTCCACATGCAGAAGGGGAATAGATCGATAGCAGTGAAAGGATACGCAACTCATGATTAACATAGAATTGATTGCATAAAAATTAGTATATACACAAGAACATTCAGAGAGAGTACAGGTATTAAGCAAATAAAATTTTAAGTCATCACAACCATCATGAATGCATGTGACTCACACAATAAGACAACAACCTACAAGTATATTGATAATCTTCAACCAAGCCCATAGTTACATCGCTTTCACAGGAAGAGCTTACAAGTCTGTTATAAACGTCTCATAGAACAGAAAGGTAGGTAAGAGAAACCTAGGAACTACAAAGAGATCATGCTTGGCCTGGGTTCCCTCTGCAGCATCTGCTCGATCTCCTTCAGTCGCTCTGCATTCGTCCCTTCCTTCAGCCGGGTGACGGCTATTTATTCCCCCCCCATCGCAACTGTTAGTTCCTCTTGCGTTCTTCTTCAGCTGCTTCCGGCTTCTCTCTTGTTGTTTGTGTGTTTTGCTCTCTGTTTTCTGCTATATATTATCTTCGTCTGTACTCATACATTTTCTTTCTTCAGCTATCTCCTGTTCCTTCGCAACTTCGGTAGCTCCGCTACTCACCGTAGTTGTGACTCGATTGTGGCTGCCATGTGTCGTTCCGCAACCCCCAAAAAGCCATTCTTTATTCAAAATTCAAAATATTCAAACCAAGTATTCAAAACAAGGGCCCCAACAGGCCTCGACCACAGTTTCTTGACTCGTCCCGAGTCAATCGCAAATCACTGTCTCTATCTCCATCGCCCCGTTGGACCCCGTGGCCTGTTCTTGCTGTGCTCCTTCCGTCTGCTGTCCAAACAAGGGCCCCAACTCCGGGACTTTGTTGAACCCTGTAGCCTTAAGCTCAATGAAGGTCATCACAACTTGCTGCCACTCCTGCACCAGTGAATCTGTTTCTGCAGAAATCCTAGTGACAACGGCCTCCTCTACGCGGGCCGGTACAGCCCCGAACACCGTGCTAATTTGGGTTTCGGCCTCGGCGGCTAGCTGTTGCATTGTCCTGGCGCTGAGTTGGAGGGGCGGGCGAAGCTCACGAATTACCTATTTGGCCATTGCTGAGCTAGACTCTGTTTGCTGGATCTGCACTTCTAGAGCATCCACCTAGGCATATACCTGGTCCAACCGCGCGGGGTCCGTGGCCTCCTGGATTTCCCTGGAAATTTGCTGGAGCTGCACTGAAATTAGCTGTGTTTTGATGGTAAGGGCCATTGAGCACTCCTGAAGACCCTTCAGGAGGTCGTAAGCCTCGCGCGCCGTAGATTTGAGAGTTTCTTGCATTTGAGTGGCCTGGCCCTGCTTTTTTGCAACCTGTGCTGAATAGACAACCTCTGGATCGGGCAGCGCTGGTCGTGTGACTAACACTGCTTGAAGCTTCTCGTTTTCCCTGTGGAGGCCATTGAATGCGATCCAGATGTGGAAGGCCTATGCTACGATACTTGTCTCTGGGACATCGATAGGAAGCTGAGTATAATGAGCCCCGAAAGTTGGCCATAGCTTTGAAAACACCTTGGTGGCGTCGTTTATCTGACCTTTCAGCTACTCTTGTGCCGTTATGAGCTGGTGCGCTGTTCAGTAAGCGCAGTTATCTGCTGCTGTTGTTCGGCGCACCACTACTGTAGTTCAGAATGTAGCCTTTCGGCCTGATGGGCCGCCCTCTGGATAAAGAAGTACAGCTGAGCCGTATCCCATGTTTCTAGGTTGGCGACCCCCGAATTTCTTTGGTCCCGCTGCCTTTCCTGCAAGGGCTGCCCACTGGCAAATGATCGATTAGAGTGCTCTGGAGGGGATGACGGCGGAGACTGATGAGGCGCTGAGTTGGCCATATTCAAGTCCGGCCGTTCTTGCTGATCTGTATGGGAAGTTTGTGAAGGTACAGTAGGCTCAGGCTGAGCCTCAGCTGAGTCAGCAACAATTTGTGCCATCTGGGTAAATATATCATATAAAGAAACTTGGGGTTCCCCAACGAGGTCGACCGGTGGTACTACTGCTGCAGTACTGGAGTGAACCTCGGCCCCGTGGTCCCCAGTAAGTAGTTCCCGGATGATTGGGTCTGACACTGTGGCGGATGAATTGGATGGGGCGGATGAAGTGGTAGGTGGAGGTGGAACGGTGTGTGGTGGCAAAAGGCGAATGTTGATGAACTCGAAGGGGTCAATGAGTGGTTCTTCTTGTATCGGCACTCCTGTACTCGGTGGCTGGGGTGGATCCTCCTCAGTGAGGTCCACCACCGGACTCGACTCGATGATTTGGGCCCGCTTGGCCTGAGGGGTTTCCAAGGAGTCAGTGGTCTTGTTCTTTTCCCCCTCCGGGGTCATCGTCAGACTTGGAGAAGTAAATAAAACAATGGGGATGGGGGAGGTAATGGAAGTTGTGTGGGAATGCGATGTGGATTGAGAGAACTAGAACTCAGAGAACAAAGGAAAAGTAGCAGCACCGCTTGAGACGACCTTGGTCGCCACATTAAAACTGCGTACCTGAGTGTCTAAGCGGTAGATGAGAGGGGTGAGCGGCCCGGTGGGATCCTGTTGTGCCACCTCTGCATCTGTCTCGGCATTCCATTGCTACGGTAGCATGTGATCAAAGTTGTAAATGGGTACCCCGTTGCGGATTTCCATCGCGACCCCCGGCCACGAACAAACTTCATTGTGGAATGCGGTATCTTCCAGCTGGAACTTCAGTGGCCACATGTGAAATGTGTCCTCTGGCACACAAGTAGGTTGGATATAAGTATGCCTGTGACTGACCTTGAACCATACCTGTTCATTTTACGCATCTAGCAGGTTCTTGGGCACCCTTTGCTTGCTGGTCGTCATCAAACCATACCAGGTCCGAAATGCCTCGGCATTAACTTCTTTCGTACTGGGATCAACCGACACCTTCCACGGAACGAACTTTATCGCTAGAGGCTGGCCCTCTGGAATCTCCACTGGCAACCTGACCAAGGGAGTGTGCCACTTCCACATGGCAAATTCAACTATCAGATATCTGTAGATGAAGCTTGTAGCCCGCTTGTAGTTTTCTTCGCACGCGTCAAGCAGCTCCTTCAACAGGAAGGAACACCAGTTCAGTTTGGCGCCCTGAACGTAGTGCTCTGCAATGGATATAATGTCCAAAGTGCATTCGCCCTTTGTGTAGTGCCTCATTGTCTTGCTGGCAATGAGGTAGCATGAAAACTTGATCTCGGGCTTATTGATAAGCTCCATCTTTGCTCCCTTCCCTCCTCGTCGTGTGCCGTATTTGACATAATAGTCGGCATCTCCCAACTTCCTCGCTCGCTTGGAAGTAGTCTGACATGTAGTCGAGACATCCGCGCCATTCTACGAAAGCCCTGTAAGCTTGTGGATATCCTCAGCATGAATGGGAATTTCCTTATTCAGCCACAAGGACCCATTCTGGATGCGACTGAGTAAGAACCTGGTGCATTGCATAGTCGGTCCTGTGGTCCCGAAGACCGGAAGATTTCTTAAGTTCAGAAGAGAAGATTGCTGTAAGCCTCAGAACTCTGGTATAATTCTGTTCGCTGAATGCCCAACTTCTGTGAAGTAATGTTCCATATACGCATTCCATTTGAGTGCAGGGAACTCGACAGAGTCCGAGAGATTGGCATCTATGAGGGCCGCATTGTCGTATTTCCCGACGAGGGACTCTATTTTGTGAATTCTGCTATCGAGCTCTGGTTCCACGACTGCTGGGTGGGCCTTTGGCATCTTTGCTCGACGTTGATACACCTGTAGAATTTGTCTCGGCGTCTTCTCTCAGCGCTGTGCTTCTGGATACTTCTGCTGCTCTGGTTCCGCTTCAATTGCCAATTCTAACTGTTTCGACATTCTCGTGCTTTTTCCCATGCAAGTTATGCTATTACCTGGCACGAGTGAGGTTGATGAGACCCCATGACGAGTTAATTCCTACTGGCATTCGTCCCGGCGATAATCGTACGATCAATTGCCGGCTAAGGTGTAGTTTGACAGTTGCTAACAGTGGCATGGGGAAAGGGGCGGACGCGACAGCTGAGGTTACTTTGAATTATGGCAAAACGATTATTGCAGTGTTACTTCTAATTATGGCAATTTATGCTGTAAATATAGGCGATCTTACGGACTGACACAAGTACTGACTGACATGATATGGACTGACACAGACACATTTGCTAGTCCTACGGGGATGACACGTTGGACACGCCCCTCCCCGACCACAATCGGTTGAGGTGCGGTCCCCACAACAGAGCGGTTATTGACGACCTATGCATGAACAAGAAATACTACCTATGCTCATCCCATTGCGGGAGAGTTTATTAAGCTACGCTACTCTACGGCTTGTCTCGGTTGCGAGAGTTATTAATAAAAAAATGAAAGGACTTACTCGTGGTAAGGTTTCAAGCGTGCGCCATTCCCCCACCCAGGTAAAATCATACCGTCCAGCTGAGCCAACCGAACGACACCAGAATCTCTAATCTCGACGACGAAGTCAGGTCCCAACCAGTGCATTTGCAGTTTTCCTGGAAACTTCTGAAACTTTCTGTCATATAAGAGGACCTTTCCGCCAACCTGGAACGTTTTGTTCTTGATGTGGCGGTCGTGCCACGCCTTTTGCCTGTCCTTCTAAACCTTCTGGTGAAACTCGACCAGGAACCGGGCCTCGTCCAGTTCTTGTTATTCATGTAGGCGCTCCTGGAGTGATGCTTCTTTCGAGAACTTGAGGGATGTGGCAATTAAAAGACTTGGTACAGTGAACTCTACGGGAATCATAGCTTCCCGACCATACACCAATTGGAACGGTGTCTGATTGGTCAAGCACTTCACCGTAGTCCGGTAGGCCCATAGTGCAGCTGGTAGCCGCTCATCCCAGTCATCCCGCTGGGCGTTGCAGATCTTTGTCAACCCCTTTTCAAGAATTTTATTGAACGCTTCAACAGTACCATTGGCTTGCGGGTAGTACGGGCTACTTTTGTGATGTTGAATCATAAATGTGTCCAGTAGCGACTTGACCGTGTCATTAATGAAATGTGTACCCTGATCTCTGGTTAAACTTCGCGGGCAGCCAAACCTGTTAATGATGTGTTCAAAGATGAACCGTGCTGCTGTATCCGCCGTGCAGTCTCGTACCGCCGCTGCCTTGGCCCACCTGGTGAGGTAGTTGGTTGCGGTAATGATGTAGTGGGCCTTGGAATGCCTGGCGACCGGGGCTATGGGGCCTATGAAGTCAACAACCCACTTCTCGAACGACCGCAACACATGTACTGGGTGTAGCGGAAGGTCATCCCTGTGAGAGGGCCTCCCCGTTCGCTGACAAACATCGCATATCTTGACGAATGTCTTACAATCGGCATGGACTGTCGGCCACCATAGTCCATCTTGGAGCACCTTCCTCGTGGTGGGTTTTGGCCCCACATGCCTTCCCGCAACGCTACTTTTGCATTCCCACATCACGGCTTCACGTTCGTGGTCAAGTACACATCTGCGCAGAACCTCATCGAGGCCCAGTTTGTATAGCTGGCTTGCAATCAATTGGTATTCGGCGGCGCGGAAGACCAAGTTCCATTTTTGGAGCGGGGTGTAGTGTTAAGGGCACTGCCCCGTGGTCAGATAGGCGGCAATGTCGGCCAAGTAGTCCGGTACAACTTCGAATCAGAAAAGGTCAACATTCGGCAGCTGATCATCGAGAGGGTCGTCGTTCTCCCCCGTCTCCAACTTGGATAAGTGATCAGGCCCGACGTTCAACCTCTCGAGCTTGACGATCACCTCAAATGTGAATTCTTGGAAGAGTCGAAGCCAGCGACAGATCCATCCTTCCAAAACAGGCTTATTGACCAGGTATTTCAATGCAGAGTGATTCGTAAGAACTTGAATTTTCCTCCTAGAAGATAGTGGCGGAACTTCTGGAGTGAGTACACCATGCCCAGGGCATCCCTCTCAGTAGTGGTGTAATTCCTCTCCGCATTAGATATTTTGCGGTTGGCGAAGTAAACTGGGTGGTCAACTGTCATCTCCCCTGGTTGCACCATGACAGCCCCAAGTGCAATACTAGAAGCATCAATGTGCACGTGGAACTGCTTATCCCAATCTGGGTGAACAAGAATAGGCGCCGTGGCCAGATTTTCCTTTAGGGTGTCAAGGGCCATCCAACACTCCTCTGTCCATTGGAATATTTCTGACTTCTGCAGCAGCTTTTCTAAAGGAGCAGTGATCTTTGTGTAATTTCGGATAAACCGCCTGTAATAGCCGGTGTGCCCTAGCAGTGCCTGCAACTGCTTAACCGTTTCAGGAGCTTCCATGTGGACGATCACGGCCACCTTGGCGGGGTCGATGCAGATCCCATGCTTGCACACCATGTGTCCTAACAGCGTGCCGAAAGGAACTGCAAAAATGCATTTCTTCAAGTTCAAGGAAATCTGCAACTGTCGACACCGATCGAACATGATATGCAACAGGGTGGCGTGGTTCTTCAACAAACTGTAGACAGTCCAGTCATCCATGTAGACTTCCAGGAACTTGTGGATATACTCCCGAAAAGTAGCGATGACGATCCGGGAAAACACGGCTGGGGCATTCTTCAATCCGAATGGCATCACGTGGTGTGCGAACGATCCCCAATCTGTGGTGAACGTCGTCTTCGTTTTATCCTCTTTTGTAATACGCACTTGATGATAGCCCGAAAAGCCATCCGTGAAGGAGTAAGCTTCATTCCCCGCAACGTGATCCAATACTTCATCGCTGAATGGAGCGGGAAAGGGATCATGGATGCAGGCATTTTTCAGACTCTGGTAGTTGACACAGACGCGTATCTCCGATTTGTCCTTCTTATTCTGAATGACGATAGGGCTCACCCACTCTGCTTCTTCCACTAGAAAGATGAGACCTACGGCCAACATCTTGTCAATCTCCATCTTGACCGTTTCTTTGATCCGTGGGTTCAACTGATAGGGTCGATGCTTCACGGGCTTGGCGTTTGGTTTCAGCACAATACACATTTCTCCGAGGTCACCTTTGATACCCTTCAAATCTGCAACAGAATAAGGGAATAAGTCTTCGTATTCCTGGAGGAGGCTGAAAATTTCCCTTGTCATCTCCTTGTCCCAGTAATCCCCAACTGTAGCCAGTTTGGGTTTTTCCTCCGTACCGATGTTCAGCTTCTTTGTCTTCAACGGGAGTAAATGGATGCCTTCAGTAGTCGGTTCTTCATTGATGTTTCGCTCGCCTTCCTTCTCTTCGAAATATAGGTGCCTTAGGTCCTCCAGACTATCATCGTCTGGACCGCCACCAATCCGTTGGAAAGCCAACTCATGCCTGGCCTCAGGACGTGACGCAATGGTGCTCCCGTCGGTCCCTGAGTCGCGGAGAAACAATACGCCCTTGATAGCTTGTAATGCCAGGGACACCAGCTCGGTGTCTCCTTCGAAGGAAAAGCATCGAACAAATTTGTTCGTGAATTCCTGCCAGGAGATGGTTCCTCTTTTCCGCTCTTCCTCTAAGTACCAGGCCTGGGGGATGGTATCTAAGGAGTGGATGAACCGATGTACCCACAGCTCGTGCGGGTATCCTAGACTTTGCCACTGCTCCTCATAGGTCCTCAGGTGGGCCCGCGGATTGGAAGTCCCTTGGTACCTGTTCCTGCTTCGAGGGCGTTAGTCTTCTTTAAACTGCTCCCTCAAAGACTCCGCCACACAACTCCACCGTGACAGGGAGTTGCTGTGATTTTTCCACCACCTGGCTGATGTGGACTATAGTGCTACGTCTAAGAGTGGTATCCGGCTTCCCTCTGGCACCATGTCCTCGACCTTTGCAATAAAAGTATTGACAACTTGCATGTTCTTCAGGGTGGGGTATTCCCTGATCTCAGCACCAATCCAACGGACTCGGGCAATGGTGGCACACCTCAGTGTGCTGGTCTCGTACCCCCTCTGCTACTAGTACTCCCAGGCTAGTTCCGATCCCAGCTCTGAGCTCTGGACACTGCGCCAGCTGACAGAGCTGGTTGCGGTTGGGTTAATATAGTCCTCCCTCTTCCCTGCGGTCATCTGATAAAGGTGGTCCAACATCTGAGCGTCCTCCCAGTTGTCCACAGTTTCTGTATATCGCAGCCCTTGATACGGGTCCAGAGGCTGAGTGACCCAGACCTCTCCATCCTCAAAGATCATCAGTTCCTTTTTGAGGTCGATGATGGCGTAGTTCTCAAAAGCCCAATCGATGCCTAGCAGGGCAGGGTAAGGATCCTTGTCTCCCATAATATCAATAACCTCAAAATCCGTGTAAGTCTTCACCCCTGCAATGTCGATCTTTACGCCTTTGAGTCGGCTGATCGACACAATGCAGTACTGGTTCGCCATTCTGAGTTGGATTGGTGAGTAGGTCAGCCGTGGCCATCCAAGAGCCTCCCACGTCTTCCGTGGCAGGATGTTGACGTCAGACCCTAAATCAAGCATGGTGTCGCTGATTTGGAATCCCGTAACCTGCGTGTTAAGCCGGAACTCTTTTCCCGTTTGTCGCTTGTTCCGGTTGACCCACTGCACGTACTGGGGTGATGTGTCCACAGGTTCCCTCGGTCCTGGATTCCCCTGCAGTACGTCCTCCAGGGTACGCTTGAGCTGGTCCCGCATCGAAGCATTATCAACAATATTGAGGAACAGCTGAAGCCATTCCTCAATCAAGGTCCCCGTGGCGCGCTGTTCTTCGAAGCCAGTCGTCGGGGGTACCTCAAGGCATTTGGCTCCCCCAGCTGAGCAAAAGCCTCCACCACCTCCTTGAAGTACCTCTTCTGTGCGTCCGGCCTGATTAGTGGTTTCGGGGAGGTGGGCCGGATATCCCATACCGACTCCTTTCTAGGAGCGTCCTCCCTTGTCTTCTTGCCACTGCGCGTCACGATAGCTACATTATGCATGGCCGGAGTCGCGGTTCCTCGCGGCTTGGAGTTTACCAAATTCGTGCCCCTCTGCCGTGTCCATTCCTCCCACTTCTTGATGAGTTCTAGACAATCCTCTATTGCATGGGCGTTCACGCGACACTGGGAACACCATGGACGTTGGGGAAGGGGGCATTCCCGGGCCACGTGACCCTCCTAGTCACAGTTGTAGCATTTCAGCGGACCCTGTCCCCCGGTGCGTCCTCTACGCGTACCGCCTCCTCTGCCCTTGGAAGCCTCATTCACCCTATAGGAGGGTCGGTCCAATCGGTCTGCGAGGGCGTTGAGAGCCCTGCACTGCTCAGTGTTGTGAGTCGTGGAAGCACAAAACTCACAGTATACATTGTTTGGGATGGTGGAGTACTTATGTAGTATTGGGCACATCCGAGGTTGATGCCCCACTGTCCGACAAATTTCACAATATTCCGTGGTGGTTGGGTTTGGTTGAGGTGGGAACCCCGCATAAGGCTTTTGCGGCTGGTATACCCCCTACGGATTAATCGCCATGCCACCCACCGTGGGTGGACCCCCCTGGATTTCCGCGACAGAGGGTCCCACACCCGTGCCACGCAGCCGGGGACACTCGGTTGCGATGTGGCCTTCAACCAGGTAGTGAGTGCACCAAACGTTCAACCTGGTTGGTCTTATAGGCTACATCTCCTTGAGCTTTTCAGTCAGATTAGTGATCTGATGCTGAAATCCTACCAAGGAAGGATCCTGCGGGGCTGGCCCTCCCCGATATTCCTGAGGGTAGCCTGCCATGGCCTCTATCTTCATGGCCTGCTCCCGGAGTGTCCTGCGAGTTGTCAATCTTCTGCTGAGTGAGGGGGGTTCGCGTCAAGGGAAGCAGAGCTTTGACGAACCAGTCCCTCTGATGTTTTGGGTCGATTGGGTAGCTGAGTTTCCCGATCGCGTCCTTGAATCGACGCATCAAATCCCATGCAGTTTCTCCTTCTTTCTGCTTAATCTCCTAGAGTTTGGACAGACCCTGTTGGTCTGTCTGGGGAAGTTTAAATTCCCAGACAAAATCCCGCATAACGTCTGCAATTTCTGGATTAGGATGGGCCTCGGACCACTTGATAAACCATCGTAGAGCCCTTTCTCTAAGCGTGGTTTGGAACTCTATTAGCTTCCCTACGTCTAGCGTCTGTCGAGCCCTCCATATGGCTTCGCAGAGATACCAGTGTTGCTCTACATCATCGTTGCCTCGCCCAGAGAATTCTGGATACTGGGTGAATGACCCAGCCATATTTACTTGCGGAGGGTTGACTAGGATAAATCCTCTGGGTCTTGGTTGTGTGACTGTTTCGCTGGGAATGCAATACTACTAGTGACGCTGCTATTAACGTGTGTCGCTGTCGACAATGGACTGCTGTGCAATTGACTCAATGCTTGTAACTTAACGAAAATATTACTTAAAGGTTGATAGAGTACCAGGGGAAGGTAGGGATCCTTGTCGTGCAAATTTTTGGAAGTAGGGTTGCCTGGAGAGATAAATGCCGTTCGCTCTTGAAACAACCGTTGCGTCACGATGTACCATTCACCATCGAAACTTTCTTCGGGCTGCACACCTGCATCGTCTTCGTCAGTCATCGTCTCCCTTTCTCTCTTAGCTGGGCTCCCATGCACCCACCGCACTCCCACAACGATCCCTTCCCTTTCCAGGGTATCCGCCTGAGTGTCCATAATTCCTATCCTCTGAGGCGCCTCCTCTTGATTCTTCCTATTGTTTTCCCGTCGTCTTAACTCCCGCATCACCCTTTCTTGCCACCTGTCGGCGATCTGCGCTCGCCGATGTGCACGTCGCTCCCTCAATCTCCTTGTGGCCTCAGCATCCATCCCCCACTCCCCCGCTTCACACTTCACGTAGCATCTGTCCCTTCAGCCCTTCCCCCAGCACTGGAGGTCTATGCTTCCATGCTCGAATTTTGGAATTCCATCAGCCCTTCGTCCACCATCAGGGCCTTAATCCACAGTGAAATATCCTTAAGCAGCTTCCCTCTTAGCCCGAAACGGAAGATAGCTTTAGCCTTCGAGAAGGATTGGTAGCACTTTGCAGCAAAATCTACAATATATCCGTCCAAAGTGGTCTCTACCCAAAAATCCACCGCGCGGGCCAACTCAGTATCTAACCGATGCAGAGCCACCAGATCCCCGTGCCCCCACTTGCGGTTTATCTTCTGTGAGCTATCCCTAGGCACCTTCATCTGTAACCTCCGCAACCAATTGTAGAGGTCGCTAGGGAATTTTCCCCAGAGGATATCACTGGCAGAATCCAAGAAAAGGACGAGATCCTTGAGCACCCTTTCCTTTTGATTCATCAACTCCGCTTGCTGAGAAACGAACTGGTCCATATGGTTATCCCACCATCTCCGTATCTCTCCTTCGAAGACCCTTGATACCATGATCTAATTCCCCTCATAACATGCAGGTCCTGGCAACGGAACCATTTGTTGACGAAGAAATAGGTCTCACAGGAAAGACCCAGGTTCAGGGGTTGGGGCCAACAAGGGAATCCGCTGTATTCTAGAACCACACTGGCATTGTCACCCTACTCTAGGAGCAAAGAGTCTCACCTGAGGCATGCCACGACCACATGCAGAAGGGGAATAGATTGATAGCAGTGAAAGGATCCACAACTCATGATTAACATAGAATTGATTGCATAAACATTAGTATATACGCAAGAACATTCAGAGAGAGTACAGGTATTAAGAAAATAAAATTTTAAGTCATCACAACCATCATGCATGCATGTGACTCACACAATAAGATAACAACCTGCAAGTATATTGATAATATTCAACCAAGCCCATAGTTACATCACTTTCATAGGAAGAGCTTACAAGTCTGTTACAGACGTCTCATAGAACAGAAAGGTAGGTAAGAGAAACATAGGAACTACAAAGAGATCATGCTCGGCCTGGGTTCCCTCTGCAGCATCCGCTCGATCTCCTTCAGTCGCTCTAAATTCGTCCCTTCCTTCAGCCGGCTGACATCTATTTATTCCCCCGCCATCGCAACTGTTAGTTCCTCTCGTGTTCTTCTTCAGCTGCTTTCGGCTTCTCTCTTGTTGTCTGTGTGTTCTGCTCTCTTTTTTCTGCTGTATATTCTCTTCGTCTGTACTCATACATTTTATTTCTTCAACTATCTCCTGTTCCTTCGCAACTTCGGTAGCTCCGCTACTCACCGTAGTTGTGACTCGATTGCGGCTGCCATGTGTCGTTCCACAACCCCCAAAAAGCTGTTCTTTATTCAAAATTCGAAATATTCAAACCAAGTATTCAAAACAAGGGCCCCAACAATACTTCCCCTAGTGATCAAAAATACTATTTTCATATCATTTTAGGAGCATCACTCAGATTTTTTTGTCATTCCACCTAGGTCTTCATTCAAAAATTTAATCACTGATGGTAGTCCTGTTGCAAATTTAAAGAGGTTACAGTTAATATAAATTCTCTTCTTGACAATTACTTGTGAGCATGTTTGATTATGTATTCTTCTTAGTTAGTCTTTCATCAAGTCAATTACCAAAATATACATGACACAAATGTTTAAGAAGAAGTAATACTTTCATTGTAGGAAGGTAAATCATTGATTTACCTTCCTTACATTATACTCCAGAATTCATATTAACCCTTCATACAAACTCATGTCCTGTTCCTTCATATATCAACATTTTATGTTCTTTCTGTTTCTTCATACATCCGTATTTCCCATTCTTACTGTTCCTTCATACATCCACATTTCTTTGTTCTTACTGTTTTCTTTTATCCGCAAACTATCTCTTGGATTACTGAAAAACTTATATTCTGAATGAACCGCAGATCAGCTTATATATATAGCAGTGTACTCTTTGATTTTAGTCTGACTCATCAATCTGTCTTTGGGCCGACTTGATCATAGTTTGTAAGGCCGACATGAAAAGCCTTTTCATGAGGTATTTTATTCATGTGGATTCTAGTATTGATTAGAGAGATGTCTTCACTGTATTAGGAGCTTAACTTCCAATGCTTTTGATCTTGTATTCCAGCTTGCTTGAGGGCTATTTTGAGAGCTTCATTACACGGTCTTGGAGTGTATTCATCTGACCTGGATTCTTCATGATTTTGACACTTAATCCCATTTATACCTTTGTCTCCTTCTTTTCATAATTACATAGTCAACATGAAGACTGACCTAGTTATACTTTCAAAACTCCCTCTTAAATAGGGAGGTATTCATACAGGTACATAATTACATTCAAACTAAAGAATCTCATAAGAAAAATCAGATTGGTAATTGCATATGTATAGCATCTTTTCAACTAGCATTTTAATAGTGCAAGGCCTTGACTAACAACCCCATCTCTTCAACGAGACAATGGGCTTCAATGCTGGCGAGACACATGACTTATATACACCTTCGTCATTGTCTCTCCAAGGTACATACCCCACCCGGGTGTTCCCAAAGTATGGACCTTCCTGGACTATTCTTCTCTTGGGTAGCTAGCCCTCAAAGAATATTGGTCCCTGACTACTCTTATCTTGAATGCCCTATCGCATTCTCAAAGAGCATCAAATGCCATATGATTACCTAATCCTCCATTCCGTCTTCCCAAGACTAGAATGATGTGTCTATCTCTCCCTCCATGGGAGGACCTTATTCCAAAAGGGAATGTACTCATTCTTATGCAAAGAATGTATCTAAGCTCATCCTTAGGAATTACCAATTTTCTTCCAAGTAAGAAACTTACCATCAGACTCCCTCTTAATCAAGGATCTCAAGCAGCAATGGTGAGACACCCAGCTGCTCATGAAGAATTCCTGTTCTCGATGTCATGGATTTCGATATTGAGGAATCTCCAACTTTTAGCTTCATAGGGCACAGATCATCTATCACTTCAATTCTTAGTCATGTCAGCTATCAAAGTGATTCATCAGAATTCCTTTATCTGGTCCATTGTTATGTCATGCTGCTTTCCTTCAAGTCATTTCCAAGAATCATACATCCTTTCTCATGATTAGAAGCCCTGCACAGATTCATCCAGATAAACATATTCATATTAACTTTTAGAATGAAAGTTACCTTAGTGATGATCTTTCACCATGACATCTTCTGTAGGCATCGACTTCCTTCGTACAGATTGACACATCTCCTAATGATATGCTTTTTCCCAAAGGTCTTTTTATTTACCAGACTTCCGTCAGAGTCTACATATCTTTCCAGGAGATCTTTTAGTCACATCTTGACATGGTTGCATTTCATGATCTCTGCACATTATAGGGACTTATAAACTTTCTAGTTTCTTGTTCATATACAACCACCTGATATTTCATGAGGACATATTATGTTGATTTCATTTGTCCGTGTACTGAGAGATACTCCTCCATAGATCATACTTCTAAATACATAAGTTTATTACCTGCAACCATATGACATGACTTCACAACATCTAATGTTAGTATATAAATATATACATACCTCTTTACCCTTTTTCCCTTGAGTCATTCTATAGAAATTTTTAGAAATGAAGAGCTTCATTCCCTTGGCTTGTTTCATCAATATGTCATCACATCCCAGAAGTATGTTTTAACAATGACCCTTGCTCTTGGATGACTACTTTCTTAAAGTTTGTCAAAGATATTTTCCCAGAGCTAATTCACCAGAAGTTCCTGCCATGCTTAGATCAGGATGCTACATTGCTTCCTATCATATAACCAACAAAAATCAATTTCTTGTTTGCGTTCTTTTCATTGAACTTCTTTTCTTTAGCTTCCCCCATTCTTTTTGATGATATGAGCTTCCTTTCTTTCTGATATTGAGATTGTCCCTTTAGGATCATCTTTCTTGTAATTTCCATGATCTAGCATAGAGACTACAAGTTGAATAAGGTAATTTACTTGTCTATTTGTTATGTTGTCCATATTATCATCTTTTCCAGATCTCATAGTTGAGATCTTATGAAGATATCCTTCATCATCACTATTGTGTAAATCTAGATGGTCTAAGTGACATAACCTTATTTATTGCATAGAATAGTTCTTTCAGCTTATCATATATTCTCTTGATGTCTCCAATCCTTCATAGACTTTTCATGACTTCGCTTTCTTCCTCCTCATGCAAGGGTTCCAGCTTATAGATTTCCCTGCAAAAAAAAAATCATTTAACCAAATTTTATTATAGAATGAAAGATACTTACATGATCAGTGAAGATAAAGCCCTCAACTTGACTTCTTCGATGGTTGTTGAGACAAGATGTGTTCGTTATTTTCTTCTTTTGGATGATATGCTTTCAAATGAAAAGGATTTTCTTTAATGTAGATCATTACTCCATCATAGAGACCATTAAGTTGACACCAAGGCACAACACTGAGATCTTTGTGCCTACTTTTTTTTACTATGATAGCACTGAGAAGGCACAACACCCTTTCATGACACTGTACCATTCCACTGCCACCGAATATATCCAAAATTATGACAATGTTAGTCATCTTGTAATGCCTTTCGAAGACTCAGAGAATCCCGATCTCTATTGTGCCATCGAAAATCATAGAGGTGTGCCACCAAAAATCTCAGAGAAGGATTTTCTGAATATTGTCTTCCGCACTTTTGCCATATGCTGTCTTTACAAATATATTTACGATGTCTTTACAAATATATGTACCCGCACTGTAGGGGGATGTTTGATTAAAATACTTTTAAAATCTACTGGCGTTATTATCTTCTGCACTTTGCTGTAGGTTCCACACTGTCTCGTATATTTATACGCTGTCTTTGCAAATATATATATACGTTTTTTTGTATATATATATATATATATATATATATATATACGCTGTCTTGATATGTATATGCATTGCTGTCTCGATATATATACGCAGTCTTGATCTATATACGTTATCTTCAATAACGTTGTCTCGATACACACTGTCTCGTATTTATATATATATGCACTGTCTTGATATGCATACACACTGTCTCGGTCGACACTTTCCTGGTTAACGTTGTCTTTGATATTATTCGATCAGTCTTCATACATGTAAATTCCCGTATCCGCACTTAGATTCATAATAGTGAATTCAATTAATATTTCCTGCGATGATGGTTTACTCCGTGATCTATATGCGGTGAATGATATTTGAAGCTGTCCATGCAAATTTTCCCTTAATTCTAAAACTTCTTTCTAATAACGTGATCTCCTTTTACCATAGCTCTGATACCATGTTGCGAATTTAAAGAGGTTACAATTAATATAAATTCTCTTCTTGATAATTACTTGTGAGCATGTTTGCTTATGTATTCTTCTTAGTTAGTCTTTCATCAAGTCAATTACCAAAATATATAGGACACAAATGTTTAAGCAGAAGTAATACTTTCATTGTAGGAAGGTAAATCATTGATTTACCTTCCTTACATTATACTCTAGAATTCATCTTAACACTTCATACAAACTCATGTCCAGTTCCTTCATATATTAGCATTTTCTGTTCTTTCTGTCTCTTCATACATTCATATTTTCTGTTCTTACTGTTCCTTCATACATTCGCATTTTTCTGTTCTTACTGTTTTCTCTTATCTGCAAACTATCTCTTGGATTATCGAAAAAATTATATTCTGAATGAACCACAGATCAGATTATATATATAGGAGTGTACTCTCTGATTTTAGGCCGACTCATCGATCTGTCTTTGGGCTGACTTGATCATAGTTTTTAAGGCCGGCATGAAAAGCCTTTTCATGAGGTATTTTATTCATGTGGATTCTAGTATTGATTATAGATATGTCTTCACTATATTAAGAGCTTAACTTACAATGCTTTTGATCTTGTCTTCCAGCTTGTTTGAGGGCTATTTTGAGAGCTTCATTACACGGTCTTGGAGCGTATTCATCTGACCTGGATTCTTCATGATTTTGACACTTAATACTATTTATACCTTTGTCTCCTTCTTTTCAATATTACATAGTCAACATGAAGACCGACCTAGTTATACTTTTCAACAAGTACTAGTCCAAAAACATCACTCCTCAAAAATTTATACTTGCCAGCCCACCTTCATGTCTTGCTGAGCATACCTCAATCATGAAAGTCCATTTCATCATGTCATTATGTGAGTCAGGTCACCATGAAGTCTAGTCACTCAAAGTCTTCATTAGGTCTCTAGGTTTTCATTTTTCCAAGGTCTAAATAAACACCATTTCATTGCATAAGGTCAGAAAAATAATGAGTGATGCAAATAATACCCCTTTACCATATAAAGAGGATTTGTAAACGTGTAAATATGGTTTCCAAATTTGTAATTTTTATTTCAAGTCTGAGATTCATTCTGAAATGTAATTTTATTTCTAAAAATAGAGATGTAATTTTATTTTATTTTATGTAATTTTATGTTCTTTATATGTAATAAGTACTCAATTTCCAAAATATACCAATTCACTTCCATATGCCAAACACATCAAATTCCAAAATATGAAGAGTTCCTACTCGAACATGGTCAATCTGTAAAGCAAACAAAAAGAGTTAAAGGGTATTTTGCAAAGTTTTAAAAGTGAAATTAAACCTTGCAAAAGTGGGTTTCAAAATCATCAAAATCAAATCCCACAAAGTATTTGAACCCAAAGGGCATCAATTCAAACTTCATTTTCTCTTGCCAACATCAAGCAACCTCAGTAAAGCATGAAAATTCAATAAGGAAGGTGAAATTTGCAAAAACAGAGTCAGGTGTTGCACCCCTAGGTTTGGTGTTGCGCCCCTGCATTTTGCGTTGCGCCTCTAGGTTATGCGCTGCGCCCTTAGCACTAGCGCTACACCCTTGCTTGAAAACATTCAGGAGCTCCAAAAATTGTGCTATCACCTTCAAATCTTCATCCAAAGAACTCCACAGCCTCCAACAATCAAGTAAGTTACCATTTGCACCATTCCTCTCCTAATCAAGTCAATTTGTTGGTGTTTAATCTTGTTTAAAGAGTTGGTGTGTATTTTTGAGCTTGACACCCTAATATCATTCCCTAAATCCTAATTACATTTCAATTTCATTCCCTAGCACTTTCATTCCCTTCCCACATCATAATTACCCTATCCTCACTTCCATATCATAATCCCCTTTCCCTAAGCCCTTTTCCTTTGAAACCCTACGACCTAGGCTACTCATTTTCCTAGGCTCCAAAAATCCCTAACCTGTAATAAAATTCCCTATACCAAACCCCATAACAATAATACTCCCTGTCACTTCCCTCATTTCATAAACCCTTTCCCCCATCTCCCTAAATTTTCCCATCTCATTCCCACTTCCTAAATCTCATTATTCACTATCATTCCATCTCCCTAGGGTTTTCACACTAAGACACTATGGAACAAGAGAAAAACAAAAGCTACAGTGAGGGAGAAGAAAGAGAGGAGAGGAGGCCACACAAAGGAGGGAAAATACTTAGACTTGAGCCAATGAATACCAGAGAACTCATGGCATCTCCCATGGAAGTAGTAAGTTTTAACTCTGTATATAAATTATCTACAAATGAATCTTAAAACAAAAAATAACAATAGCGAGAGCATAAAACATAAAACAAATAAACACAGAGATTTTCCCCTGGATCTCAAATCGGGACGACCAGCTTGATTTTTCATTATATTCCTTTTAGTGTTACAACACACACACACACACACACACACACACACACACACATATATATATACACATGTCGAAGCATACATAAACCCCAATCCATTAACCCTGGATTAGAACATAACTGTAGTTCCCTTGACTAGATCTACAAAATACCAAGGGCCGAAAACCATCGTCCCCCAAAACCATGTGAAAAATCATGAACAAAACCATGGGTGGGTTCGCTTATGAGTGGGTCCACACACCAAAAAAACACATACCCAACATTCTCCCACTTGTTGTTGCACTGTTTTCCATGAGAAACACGAGAGAGCTTAGTCATTATCCTAGCTCACTGCTTACCAGCATTGTTCTCTCAACGAAGAACTTTTGAGTGCTCACGGACTTGATGATACTGTCTGCAACATTCTTCAAAGTGTCCACCTTTACCAGCAACACCCTTTTATCCTCAACCATATCTCTCACAAAGTGATATTGAACATCAATGTGCTTTGTCTTTGAATGGTAAGCAGGGTTCTTAGCCAAGAAAATTGCAGTTTGGCTATCACAGTCTATCCTTATAGCTCACTGCACCAACCCCATACTTGAACACAATCTCTGCAACCAAACTGATTCCTTTCTTGCATGAGTGGCTGCTATGTATTCTGCCTCTATAGTTGAAAGAGTCACTACAGACTGTATTTTACTCATCGAATTGGCTGCACCTCCAAATAGGCTAAACACATACCCACTTGTAGATATTCTTTGGTCCAGATCTCCAGCTCTGTCTGCATCAACAAAACCACGAATGTCCAACACTCTTTCCAATCCTGTTCTTCCCTGGTAGCACAAGCCATAATCACTAGTGCCATGCAAATATCTGAAAACCCGCTTCACTGCTGTCCAATGCTCCTTCCTTGGGTTTGACATACACCTGATCAATACTCCCATTGCATGTGCAATGTCTGGTCTAGTACAGACTATTTCATACATCAGGCTACCCACTGCACTTGCATATGGAACACGGGACATATCCTCCTCTTCTTCTTGTGTCTTGGGACACTGTTCAACAGACAACTTTACACCTACAGGAATATGAACATTCACCGGTTTACTATCCTGCATATTGAGCCTATGCAATATAGTCTCGACATACTTCCTCTGGTTTAACCAGAGGTTCCTCTTTGCCTGATTTCTCTTAATTTCCATGCCCAAAATATAGTTTGCAGCACTAAGATCCTTCATGTCAAATTTGGAGAACAGTTGGGTCTTCAAATCTTGGATAATTTCTTTGTCATTTCCAATAAACAACATATCATCCACATCCAAGACAAAATAAATAACACGGTCACCAATTAATTTAAAATAAACACAGTGATCCTCCTTGCTTCTGGTGAAGCCAAGTCCCCATATATAGGTATCCAATTTCTAATACCACATCCTTGGTGACTGTTTTAACCAATACAGAGACTTCTTTAACCTGCATACTAGTTCTTTCTTCCCCTTCACCATAAAGCCTTGAGGTTGTTTCATGTAGATCTCCTCTTCTAGATCCCCGTGAAGAAATGCTATCTTCACATCCATCTGTTCTATTTGAAAATCAAATGCAGCAGCAACAGATAAAAGTAATCTAATAGAAGTAACTTTGGGAACAGGAGAAAAAATATCACCAAAATCAATTCCCGACACCTGGGAATAACCTTTTTCTACCAACCGAGCTTTGTTTTTCTCCACCTTGCCTTCTACATTCATCTTCTTCTTAAACACCCATTTGCTCCCGATGGGCTTCCTTCCTGCCGTCAACTCTACCAGATCCCATGCCTCATTTTTGTGCAAGGATTTCATTTCATCAACCATGGCCTCCTTCCAAAGTTTTCCATCCTCTGAATCTACTGCCTCCTTGATAGTTCCGGGACCATCATCAGTTATAGTTAAGGAAAATTGAACAAAAAGCAGATGGACTATACCTTTCTGGTTGCCTTCTTTCCTGAACTGATCTTCTCATAGCTGGAGTTTGTGCTTCTTCCTCTTCTGAGTCTTCTTCTGTTGCAGAGTATGTTTCATCCTCCTTTAGCTCAAACTCTATCTTCTCAGGTTCCTTTGGTACAATTTCATGTTTAACAACATCTTTCACCTCTCTAAATAATACATCTCGACTATACACAACCTTCCTTTTTTCTGGGTTCCAAAGCTTGTGACCCTTTAAACCATCCTTATACCCAATAAAGATGCATATTTTAGATTTATTATCCAACTTGGTCCTTTTCTCCTTTGGAACATGTACATATGCATCACATCCAAATACCCTCAGATGTGAAAGAGAGGGTTTCTTACTAGTCCATACCTCATGTGGAGTCTTATCCTCCAACAATGATGAGCATAAAACATAAAATAAACAATAGAGAGAGCATAAAACATAAAATAGATAAACACAAAGATTTTCCCCTAAATCCCAAATTGGGACGATCAGCTTGATTTTTCATTATATTCCTTTTAGTGTTACAACACATATATATACATGCCGAAGCATACATAAACCCCAATCCATTAACCCAGGATTAGAACATAATCATAGTTACCTTGACTGGATCTACAAAATACTAGGGGCCGAAAACCATTGTCCCCTGAAACCATGTGCAAACTCATGCATAAAACCATGGGTGGGTCCGCCTATAACTGGTTCTGCACACCAAAAAAATATAACACATGGGGCTAGTCGTGGAAATAATATAACACATATTCAACAACACATGTTTTAAGCATGTAGGATGTTTTGAATTCTGTCAGACAATACAAAGGGTCCAACATCATCCTATGTTGAAGAGACTATTCATCTCAATCTCCATGACAACCAGGTAACCCTTGCTGATGTCACTTCCACCTTGTCGACTGAAATTATATCAGCTGCCACGGGAATCCCAAATGTTGGGGAAAAATGGTTCAAACAAGAAGACTTGGAGGAGCATTATTTTGAGCCATACGTTAAACCTAGGAATAATAAAGAAAGAAAGGGGAAGTTTCCTTTCTCTTACCTCCTCGAGAGATATGCCCCTATGATGAAAATCATCACGAGATACTTTTCTTGTGAAGGTAGGTTCTCAAGACTTTACACTTATCATATCCGGCTACTCATGCACTTCACAAGAGTCAGGATGCTCAACATACCTTATTACCTCTTCCTAAGCATTGACAACATGGAATATATTGTCCAAAGGAGAGAATCTGAGCACCAAATGAAAAGTCTCTTTAACCATTCCCTCATCAAAATCATTGTCCTTCATCACCTAAAACAATTGAACATTTCATGGAGTACTTTCATAGCTAATGACATATTCACTGCTCCTCCTATTCAACATGCCCAAGATTTACCTTCATCATCTCATCCCGTTGGAAATGTTGTCATTGATGGCTTAAAAGATGGAGTGTAAAAACTTTGAAACTTGATAATTATATATTATTATTGATAAAAGATGAAAGATGATTACAATGGGAATCACCGAGGCTTTAAATATAGCCTCATGGTGTCCCTTGGTGAAGAGGCATGATCTTTGATCATGCCCTTTCACTTAATAAAACCTAATATAACTATATCTAACTAACAATTAATAAAATTTACATAACATTGCCCCTCTCTTAAAGATGCTTTGTCCTCAAAGCATATGTAATGATGGACAATGTTGACGAACGCCTGGGTTTCTTGAGCGGCGGGCTCTTGCTTCCCACATTTTAAAAAGATCGTGGAGCATATTCTCGAGTTCAATCTTTTGTTGATCTGGATAGTGAAAATATCTGATATCGACAGGGTCGGATCCTGTCTTGACTTTTGGTGACTCTTCGTGGCTCCCTTTTGAAGATAACATTTTTAACTGATGACATTGTACTGTAGATGTTGGCGCTCCTATTTGAATCATCTTCGTCATCAGAGAGGAGGATACGACTTGATCTTCTGGGGCTTGGAATCCATACAACCTGTGTTTCTGCCCTTTCCACTTAAAACTTATAAACTGCTTCTGATGGTTGGCAGAATAAGTACTTAGAGTTTGTAGCCATTGAATTCCTAAGACCACATCTACTCCTCGTAATGGAACTGTGTAGAATGGAGATTCTAAATGAAAGTCTTTAATCTGCAATTTGACTTTATGGCATTTTCCTACTTGTTCAATCTTCTTACCATCGGCCACCATTACCTTCATATTAGGCATGGGAAAAGTAAAGAGGTTGAGTCTTTTGGCCATGGTTGAATCTAGAAAATTATGCGTGCTGCCTGTGTCTATTAGAACCATTGCATTGTTTTTCTTAATATGTCCTCTTAACCTTAGGGTTTGAGGTTGTGATATCCCTGTCATAGCTGATAATGACACTTGCGGAATAGTTTCGCCATCCACTTCTGGAGAGAACTCTAAGTTGTCTTCTAACCCTTCTATACACGAATCAGTACTGTTAGCGTCGTTAGTTGCTTCACAACTGTATAGATTTTTCGCTTTTCCATTAGCACATCTGTGCTTAGGGTCCCAGTTTTCACCGCAACGTTTGCACTTGTCCTCTCGCATTCTTTGTTTTTCCATACTAGATTTTTCTTCTTCACGAAGATGGACAGGGACATATTTTGTGTCATCTATATTTTCAGATTGAGGAAACCATCGTCTCGAATATACTTTTTCTGGTTTTGATAATCTTTCAAATTTCTTTTCTACAACTTTTGCTTTTTGCCTTGCTACTTCTACGGACGTAATTTCATGTAGTTCTAGCTCTTCCTGTATGTGGATTTTAAGTCCTGAGATGTAAGACTGGATTAGACGAGATTCCGACAATCCTGGTACTTGTGTTGCCAAGGTCTCCCATTCTCTAGTGTACTCATCCACATCTCCTTTTTGGCGTAATTTGATAAAGGTTGAAAAAAACTTTTCTTCTTTTATGCCTTGAAACCTTTTGAAGAACGCATCCTTAAATTTCCTCCAACTGATAGCGAGCGTTGTTTTTTTCCACCACATATACCAATTATATGCTTCTCCTTCCATTTTCATGGAAGCATGCTTAAGTTTTTCATCATCACTAGTAATGTCATAAATCTCAAAATATTCTTCTGCTTTATTAAGCCATGCAACACTATTTTTTTCATTACCATCAAATTTGGGTAGGTCGATCTTGGCTTTGCGCTGATATGCTAATGGTGGAACAAGAAGGGGATATTGATTAGCGAATGCGTTCCATAGCTGCTTATTTTGAAAATCTGCATTACTATCTTCTTGATGATGTGGGGAATCGGTTTTTTCCTGATGCTCTTCTGAGTTCCCTGAATCTGCGGAATTGTTTTGTTGATTTTGTTCCTTGTTAGGAGATATTGGGGATTGTGTCTGACTTAATTTATCTATCTTATCATTTAGCTTATTGAAGAGTTCGCTCTGCTTTTCTGTGGCCTCGTGATGATTTAGCCACATTTGTCTTTCTATTCGATTTGTTGTATCATGAATCTTTTTGATGTCGTTGGAGTGCCCTGCAACTGTACCTTCCAGATCGATTAACCTCTTTCCGAATTCTTCAGAATTATTATTAATTTGTTTCTCAAGATCTCCCAATTTCTTCTGGAATTCAGCCATCGACATCGATGAAGACATTGAACGTGTATGAGGTGGGGAATATTTTTCTGCCAGTTTCTCTTTTCTTCCTTTTTTTTTTTAAATTAATTAATTAATTAATTAAATTAATATTAATTAATTAATTTAATTAATAATAATATTTTTTTTAAATAATAATAATAATTTTTTTTTTAAATTATATAATTATTATATATATATATATATAATTTTTTATTTAAAAATTATATAATATATAAATAAATTATATAATTATTATACAAAAATAATAATTTTTATTATTCTATTTTTTTTAAATCTAATTTTTATATAAAAATTAGATCTGTTTATATATATATCACACAGCAGTTAATGCAAATTATATATATAATTTTTTTTTTTTACCCCAACGTATCCACCGGTTAACGATTAAATATTTCCACCATACGACTTTGTCAACAAATACGACTCTGTTAACCGTTGCGTTTGAAACACCGATTTTAATGTGGACGATCAACGGTGAGTAATAATTCGACGGTGTGTGTGGTGACCTTGTTTTTAATGCGTCACTTGTTCAAATCGATTTTTTTAAACAAACGATGCTCAGACGAAATTTTTTTTAAACAAATCGAATTTGTCAACCGTCCACCTGTTTCACGATTTTTTAAAAAACGTAATTTATTTTATCTGCGGCTACGGTGGGCAACAAGAGGCTTCGAAATGTAATTGTAGAGGTACGTGTTAAGAAAACGATCGACAAATGCATGAGATTGTGGTGGGAGTGTGGGCGAGGATAAGGGAGAGCGGAATGGGTAGTGACTACCGAGGTGGATACTATCGAGTGAGTGTAGGTTTTGGGGAGAGAAACTCTATCCGTCGAAAACCTCGTATTTGTAGTGTCACAAGCGTAACTTCCAACAAATTCCCAAACCCCAGACGTGGCTTGTTCGCTGATCTTTTTTTTGGTAGATGGATAGAACCTGTAAGGCATCTTTGCATTTGTGTCAGCGTAAGGAGCAACGTAGGATGAACCTCATGAGTATTGTTTGACTACACAAATTCGTGACTTTTTCAGATCAATAAGGCTTTTCAATTGCACTTAAATTAAATGGTCATTAAGTCAGTCAAGTAATTTCACTTGTTTTAAAAATCAGAATTCGAATTCGTGAATTCCCGTCATCACACAGATCCCGAAGAGCGATGGCTCCGATACCAATGAAGTGTAAAAACTCTGGTAAACTTGATAATTATATATTATTATTGATGAAGATGAAAGATGATTACAATGGGAAATCACCGAGGCATGGGGAATCACCGAGGCTTTAAATATAGCCTCATGGTGTCCCTTGGTGAAGAGGCATGATCTTTGATCATGCCCTTTCACTTAATAAAACCTAATATAACTATATCTAACTAAAAATTAATAAAATTTACATAAAGGAGGTAGCAGAGGCAGAGATAGGAAAAGGATAGGAAATAGAAACAAAGGAGAAGACAACAGAGAATAATAGAGGGAGAGTATATTTAAAGAGACAGGGCAACAAAAAGAGATAGCAAAAGAAAGGCAAAGGAGACAGACAAAGAGCTGGAGAGTCAGAGAGGTAGCAGAGGCATAGAACATACTTGGTTCTAATCAGTACATGACAAGCTCTGAAATAAACTCTGTAAGTTGGGATTTTAATTAAGTTCTGTGGACAAGTTTTAATTGAGAAGCATTTGACTTATGTTCTGGTGGAAATTGCCTGCGTATTATGTGGGAAGGACTCCATAGGGTAAATGCGTTTTTATTCTTGTGAATGTGCAATACATCGATGCATACATTAGATGATTGGCATGTTTTGCAATAAACCACTGTTAATTGAATTGATAAGAACAAGGTTTGCGGACGAGATAGATCTAAGTAAGAATTTTTGAGGTTCGATCTGCATTCCTGTGTCAAAGTCACAAGTAATAATGTTTTTGGTTGATGTTGTTGAAACTGGAGTCACCAAAAACACAAAATGACGTTCATCGATGAGAAACTGCAGTCGAAGTGTAGTGCAGAAGGCACTATAATGGCTTGTAGTGAATCAGGGTTTAAGTTACAATTTGAGATCACAGTTTATGGAGCATTCGAAAGAGGTAGCACGAGATTGAAGGGAAAAGGTTTGAAACCATTCGATAAAATTGAACAGTGAATAGCGTGGCCAATTCAAGTAATGGACCAACGCCGTAGAGCCAAATCGAGATCATGGGGGATTGTTACATCTCAACGGAACCATGCAAGGAAATAATAAACAAGAGAAATGGTGTAGAAGGCGGAACTTCGGTGGCAGAGCGATGGAGTAAGTATAGCCATGGAACAATAGAAAAAATCGAAATCGAAGTTATAAATAATGAAATGGAACCTGGAGTGGGGAGTAACCGGAACCATGAAGGAATGAACAATAACGACGGCTTGGAACACCAGACAGTTTTCATCGCACCGCTTTTGTAAGGAAAGCAGTATTTCCAAATCGAAAGCGAACAAGGCCCTCGGTTGACACGTGGCCTTAAGTGGTTTCGAGAACCCGCTCTCATCGCGAGTTAAATCCCGTGCATCTAACTCGTGCGATTGCCGTAGGATCGGAGGGTTAGAGCGTGATAAGACATACGCCGTTGGATGAGAATGGGAAATGAACTGCTGTGATCGACCACATATATGTGTTAAGCTATGGGCCCGAGGCAATTAGATAGGTTATTGGTTAGGGTTTAAGCCTTAGTCGAGGTGTATATTAAATTTATAACAGCTGGTTCGATGATATGAAGTTTTAATAAGCCGTGGCTCGAATCAAAATTGTAATTATGACGTAATGCAATACAGTGATGATAAATGTAATATGAAGTGTTAGCGGGGATGTAGCAATAAGGCACCAACCATATAACTTAAACATATGCACTGTATATGACTGTTGTGCGAGGGTTAAAAGAATAAAAAGGAGAGGTATACATATGTGTTATGCATTTGTCGACGATTAAAAGGTTTTAATGATAAAGAAATGAGCACAATATTTTGATTTTTTTTTATTAACCAAAGCCAAAGTTTATGTTAGCGAATATACATATGAGTGCCTATACAAAGGTTATTAAAGGTTTGAAGTTGAGAAGTAGAACCTCCACAATGAATAGAGATTGCCAGGATAAGACATATTTTTGACCCTTTTTGAATGATTAATTGATGCATGAAAGTTTGAGAGTTATTGGGAACTAAAATTGTAAAACATGTATATATGCAGCAGATACACAAATATAGTGAACTTGGAGAATATGGACCTGACAGAGGTAAACAAAGATTGCAGAGTTGAAGAGATGTGCAACAAAGGGATTCAAAAGTGCAGTGAACAGATGGAATATGCACAGAAATGAATTTAACAGGTATACCCGCACAAGTGCATAGATTTGTAGTAAACAGAGGTATGCAGGACAGTTGCACGACAACAACAGAAAGGAAAAAACCAACAAGCCAAGGGCTGAGCGAAGTTTATGTATTGAAACTGAAAATGTAAATGTTTAATTGTTTTTATAATTGTTTGTGATGCAAAGGAAAGTATCCTAAGGAAAAGAAAAATCCCACTGTAACATGGAAACTTGTACATATTGTTATATTTTTAAAATGAGTTGGACAAAGGAATGAGAAGATAGAAGCCAAAGAGTCATGGATGTTCACTCCAAATTCATTGTGAATACAAACAGTCATGTGATGAACTCTATATATAATATCAACTTGATATGCATAGAGAGGTTAGAGAGAGTAAGGATAGAGAATGCAAAGTATAGAAGATTGAGGCAGAGAAGATAAGGAAGAGAGGAGCAGAAAGAGATGCTACAGAACAGAGCTGATATCTGAGGTAAATCAACAAACATTTCTTTTGATAAATTGAGGAAGTTGGAGCTTCCCTATCAAGTTGAAGCTTGATATATGTCGCTTGTACCCGATCGAGGTCGGAGCCTCCCCGTAGGTTGGTGCCTGCAGAAAAACAATGGTGAGAGGGAGTTGGAGCTTGCCTTTGCATCACAACAATAATAAGATGTGGTTTTCTCCCTTTATGGGTTTCCACTTATATTTGCTGTCTCTATATGTGTTGCCTGTGTGCTGAGATGATTTACCAAATCTGCTTAATGTTTGCTGCTCTCATACTAAGTTTGATATCACATTAATTTAATACTTGCTGCAACATATTAAGACTGTTCATATACGAAGGTTGGTTATAAAAGTAATATGTAAATAAGCTGATGAAAAATTTAAAAATCTCATGTATGTGTTAAACTTATTCACCCCCCCCCCCCTATTAGTTTAAATAAGAATTCAACACATCCTTCCACATCCATTCCTCCATCTCAACCCACAGTTCATGCATCATCACTAGATCAACCTCCTTCACCTATTTCACCACCACCATCTCCATTTCATATTGAGATTGGGTCGCCTAGCAAAGCTGAGATCAATGAGCCTAAGAAGGTAAATGTGGATGAGATAGAGCCATTGGAAAAAACATTCCAGAGAGGTCACATGCATGTGTTTTCTCCACACATAGTGGAAGGGGCCTTGCCTTCTACATCAACAAAGCAGACAAAAAAAGGGAAGCAAAATATGACAAAGGCAAAGATTCATGCAAAGATCGGACATGAGGAGGAGGACCTCCATGAGACAGAACATGATTTTGACATCGTTGACCTAGATGAGAATGATGATGCTGAGATCACTAGCATAATCATCAAGGAGAAAGAAGCCAATATTAAGGAGCTACAAACTAATCTTGACATGTCTAAATTTGTCATTGAATTTCTTGAGAAGGAGAACCAACAGCCGAAAAAAAAACATGTCATTGATGAGGTCAAATTCATCAAAGCTCAAAGAGAGGTAGAAAAAGCCAAATTCTTGCTTGAAGAAACACTAGAAACATATGGTGTGACATATGAGGTAGAAGAGAAAGTTCCAAGGAGAAGGCCTAAGACTAGAGGGCTGAAAATAGCTCTAGCACTATAAAGGTAAAAAGAGGCTGAGCTTGCTAATCAGCTCACTCTGAATGAACAACTTGCAATGGTAGTCAATAAGAACCGGGAGCAATGGCTTGACAAAAATATCCAGCACTTGGAGAAGCTTCTGGAGAATGCAAAAAGAGATAATTATGCATTGAGAAAGAAGGTCAAGCACTATGCCCAAAGAGAGAAAATTGCAAAGGCCAAGCTCAAAAGAGCCAATGCAAAAATTGAGGCTTTGACCATGCAAGAAGAGGAAAGGAGGCTTGACATATTGGTTGAAGCCTTAATTCATGCCTAACCACATCCTCAACAACAAATTATCAAATTTTGAGAAGTTTTTGGGTAAAATTATGAAGTTTTTGTGATTTTTTGCAAACCTAGACAGTCTTATGACAGCTAGCGCTGCGCCCTTGTTTGAGGCACTTTTTGACCAAAAGGAGACCATGACAAGATGCACATTGAAAAGTAAATTCTAGAAAACAATGTTTTGAAGCTTGGTTTGGACAAATGGCAGGTGAAAATATGAAAAAACCATCAAAAATTCAATGTTTTGCCTCTTTTTTCTGCCTTAGCGATGTGCCTTTGACTAGCCGTGGGAGAATCACTTTTTGACAGAGAAAATCAAATCCATTTAGAAAACCAAAGGTAGATTTGGAAAGTAGACATGATAAGATTTCCAAAAATCCATCCTGAGCCGAATTTGGACTCCAGGAAGGCCTCCAAAAATGCCCCGCAAAATGGCGCCGCGCCCTTGGCACTAGCGTTGTGCCCTTGGCACTGATGCTGTGCCCTTGGCAAATGTCTAATTTTTTTTAGTTTTTTACTCCAAATTTGATTTTCACTTCGGCAAATGAGGATTTTACTTATGTAATTGATGGAATTTAATGTATATATTATGTTTTTAATGTTACCTAGGGTAAATACATTAGATGAAAACTCATGATGAGGTGTAATGAATCAATTCACTTAAGTTAGGGATGAGTCAGTTTGACCACCCTACACTCTAGGTATTCAACTCAGTTTTTGGGGAAGTGCTCCTCCTCTCATGGATTTGACCCCAGAAACCGAGAGGAGTTCGTTTGAGGCCTATATCATGTAATTTTTCAGTCATTTCATATGTTGGAATGAGTTGGATGTTGGTATATTGATTAGAGACTCTATTGTAATCATTTTGGCAGGAGATTAATGAAAGTGTTGCAACTATTTCTTTGGGATACCCGTGGTATGGTTTTCTAGCATTGTTTCTTCTTATGTCTCATTATGTTTGAATGTGTTGTCTTCATAATCCATTGCACTTCTATTCTATGATCACTTTCAAGTTGATAAACAAAATTCATCTCACATGCGTTGTTTTGGGAAAGTTTTAATAGTCTGTTCATCTTCTTTTAGTTTAGGAAGAATTCATATTTTATGCTCTTCCTAGCTCCTCACTCGTTTGAATCATTCTATCCCAAGAACCCTAAATTTGTAGCCTTCCTATCTATGTTTCCCCATTGAATGGAATGTAACCCTAATCCTATTTTCCCCGACCTAGCCTATTTGACCTAATATCCTCATCCAACAACCCAATCAAATCAAATAAAAAACCCTTCTGCATTTCAAACCTAGCATAAAACCCTAATTTATCCAGCCCTCTTGGCCGTGACTTTGTGGAGAGAGCCCTCTACGGTTTGGTAGGGCTAGATACCAAGCCAAAAGATTGGTCTGTGGCTACCTTTGTTGGGATTTCTTTTTCAGCCTTAGAAATCTGGCAGAGTGATAACATATTTAGGGAGATGGGGGGACCCATCGATGGGTCAAGATAGACATAAAATATCATTGCTAAAATAAAACAAGTTCATATTATGATTGCTTCCCATCTGAATAGAGCCATCTATTGGGAAAAAAAATCAAACAAATATGACATACATTATGTTAGGTCCCTATAATACTAGTGAAATCCACTATTGTTATTGTTGTGCCCCATAGAGGCCCACTATTTTTATTGTTGTGCCCTTACATTTTTATTTTTATGTGGGCCTTAATTATATTGTGACCCCTTAAACTCCTATATATAGCAAGGAGTACTTGTCATTTGAATCATCCAAGAATTTTTCATTTATCTGATGTAAAAGGAGGTTTCCCCCTTGAATAGGCTTATTTTCAAGTCGTTGATCTATCTTTTCTTCTATTTTGTGATATGGTTACATAAAATTTAGTATCAGAGATTTGGATCCTAGGTTTTCACTATTTCAAACAAGCCATCTTAGCATTTTCGCTATAATTTTTTCTGCGAGGCTTTAGAAGTTGAAATTGTTACCATGTAGAGGTGAAATCTTCATGGAATTCTAGATGCAATTTCATACCTTGGTTCGCTATATTTGCATATATATGGTCTAAGGAAGTTAGATTTTTTGTGTGCTCTAGAATTCAGTCTCAAACAAGTGTCTTGGGGAAAATTGCGGTAACTTTCATTTCGGGCATCCAAATTGAATTTCATAAAACATGTCTAAAAGTGCACAAACTGCAATTTTTTGGGTACAATTTTTAGGGTCAAAGGTTGAAACAGTGACACGTGGAATTTCCTACAAGTTTTCTCTACTGAACCAATCCATAAGCATGTCATCATGGGAAATTTGACCTAATTTTATCTTGAAGAAACCAATCTCGGTCTAACTGGTGGGATTAGAAATATGAAACAAAGTCGATCAAATTTCGAGAAGCTTAGTAAAGTCCACAGGACACAATTTCCTACCTTGTGAGGCCGAAATCATAGAAATACAATAGTTACAAGTTCAACCTTACTAACAAGCTCAAAATCAAACTCTAAAATGCATTAGAGGAGAATTTAGCCTAAAAAGTGGCCATGAAATTTTCACGTAATTTCCATGTCATAATATGTAAACCAATTAACATCCTTTAAATTTAAAAATAGGTACATGTAAATATTTTGGAGGGAAAAGAATAGTTTTTTTTTATAGTTTATCTCTTTATAGGTTTACTCAAATTTCAAGTGTAGAAACTCGTTGGTGCAAAATTTAATTTTGCATCCAATGACTACCCATCATTTTTCGTTCTTAAACAATTTTTTTTATTGTATCTTCAATTTTTATCAATGTGGGTCTTCTTAAAAGTATGCATGATGGGTACTCTGTTGTAACCAAAATTTGCAAGGCGAAATTTTGGTCAAGGAAATATTTTTCTATTGCTGGAACTAGGGTATAATTACCTCCAATTTTATAAGCATTTAAGACATACTAGTTGAATGTTATTTTTGTCACCATCATTATTGGAGAACCATATATTTTTAGTGCAAAGCAATTAGGAAAAATATTCAACGGTTTTTGATGTACTATCTTGAAAGATGTGGAGTTTTTAAGGAAATAATCAAGAAAAGTTGAAGCATGTCCCGCTTCTAGTTGCAAGGGAAGTTCTGTTGGAAAAAAAAACACTCAAGTTTCCTCAAAATATGTGTGGTATCACATGGAAGAAATTGTGGAAAAAGATTCATCATCATGAAATTTTCTCAATTGTAACAAGTAAACTATTCTGAGATGATGCACAACAAGCTGCAAAACTTGTTGGATAATTTGAAACAAGATTTTCGGTCGAAACTGAAGGAAAGGGATGAAAGAATTCATCTCTACAATAGTTTGTGGAGCGATGTTGAAGCAAAAATGGACTCTATGTTGTTTGAGATGAAACTAATCAAAATGGAGTTTGAAATGGAGAAGCTAAAGAAGAAAAACAAAGGTACACTGGAATTTAGCAATAGAGAGACTGAAGCTTCTGCAAACAAATAGGTTGCAAGTTCTGGGAATTGTGCGCCAGAGAATTTAGATAAAAAAGGAAATCGCATTGACTATATAACCACACAAATTTCAAAGGAGAAAATGCGTTGGATGATTTAAATTTAATTCCATAAGTAGATAATGCATTAGAGGCAGATGACAATGGTCATTTAATTATTATTGGGAAGCTGCTTGTAAATATCCTTGCTAGGGAAATCCCAATAGAAAATTTGCTGATTTCTCTATACCACAAGAAGAGTCAAATGCTGTGATCACACACATAAAATGCAGGCATCTTCAGGTCATGAATTTCGGGCTCAAATTTTGAGCAAATTGTTTCAAATTTTAAAAATCCGCGATTTGGGTTTTTTTAGAATATCCCCAATTGACTTCAACATGGGAAGTTTTCAAAAAGTCGAAGAGGTTTAAGAGATGTCGCCAGTTATTTTGGAATGTATATGCATAGCATTTGTAAACATCTGCATCAAATTAATTTTTTTTTCTAAGCAAACTAGATGGACGGACAAGATTTCTTCAGTTCCAAATCAATGGAGTCATGGTGGCACAAAATGCACAAAGCTTAAGATGAGGAGTTCGCTCGTAATAAGTGGAAATGTAAAACCACTCATCTAAAAATATACAACTATAGTTGATTACAAAATCACTATCCTCATTTCTGGAAACTGATAAGAGGTGATCTCGTAGGCATTTGGGATTTCCAAAAACTGTGCGTGGTTTTACATGCGACCCACATATTTTATTACGATCCGAATCTCATTTTATATGATTTAAAACTCAGAGATATGTTTGAATTGTAATGTAGAAATCATGATAAAAGGAGGGATTTTTGTTTATCATTGTTCACATATAAAGGATATAAATTAGTATTATATCTCTATATATATATATATATATATTATGTTATATAGATATAATATTATATTTACAAAAACATTCCAAAAAAGCGCTCATGTATTTAAAAGAAGGATCTATTATTAGTGAAAAGAGACAGTTAGGTAACTGTCTATGAGTTAATTCCATAACCAATTCTGGGATAATTAGAGTAGAGGAGAAGATAAAAGTGGAGAAATTAATTTTTGAAGGGGTTCAAATTTAGAAAAGGCATGAGGACATTTAATGAAGGAGTCTCTCAAAAACTTAATAATAGTAACTAGTTTTGATCCCAGCTTTGGGATGGTTGTAGTTGTTGTTTCCCCCCTTGTTTGTAGTAGTTCATTTATGGTTTTCTCCTCTTTTTGAATGGTGTATGATGCACCTAGTTGTATCAATTTAATATTTCATGAATTTATTTTTTAGTATCGATGCACTTTAAATTTGAGACCCTTAAAGGGTGCTCCAAGTTCCATAAACTCACTCACACTATCTCTTATGTAGGTAATTATTTCTGTAGAGGTTTGAATTTAGATTCTTAATTGCCTAAACTTAAACCATGTCCTTATTTATTTTATTTCTAAATCATTTTTTAGCTCAAAGACCCTCCAATCCTTAGTGTTTCTGGTCATTCTGGTTTTGAAGACTAGGGTTTTGAATTAGAATATTTGTTGCTACTCTCATGGAAAATTCATCCAACCACTGATTGTATTAGTTTTTCATCAATATCAATATGTATCGGGAATTGGTTCCCCCACATCCAGGAACTGTCTCCGAGAATTACAACATACTCGTTTGATACATAATTTAATTCTGCATCCAATGATCATCTACACTTGAAATTTGAACAAACCTATAAGGAGATAAGCCAAAAATACAATTAAAATATGTTGTTTTATTCTTTTCCCTCCAAAATTCATAACTCTTATTTTATTATTTTAACTATTATTTTATTATTTCTCCTTAGGAGACCACTTTTAGGCTAAAATTTCCTCTAATGTGTGTATTTTAAAATTTGCATAACTTTTATTTCAAAAATCAGCTTGAAGTGATTCAAAGGGAATATTGAAGCGTATATATCATTGATTGGTTACAAAATTCCCCTCAAACAAAAAAATTATACACCCATTAATCCCTCAAAAAGCTCTACTATGACGCATGAAGAGGAAAGAATGCAACATGATATATCAAAATTACAAGACCAAACGCAACAAATTTCGCTCTCACAAAGAGCAACTAAAGTTGAACTAAAAAGGGACATGTATGGTTTGAAAGGGGACATGGAGGGTTTGAAAGTAGACATGGAAGGTCTAACAAAGATGCTACATGAAAGGCTTCCTAATAGTAACAAGGTAGTCCTAAAAACTCATGATGAAAACAAAAGGAATGAGAATCATGGCTTTAGAGACTCCAACCTTGGGTTAAAGACCAACCATATAACAAAGATTGATATGAGGAAGTTCGATGACAAGGATATGATAATGTGGATACTACAAATGGAGAAATTTTTTGATCCACACGATGTGAAACACACACAAAAGGTACACATTGTATATTTATATTTAGAAACCAATAAAATTTGTATGGTATCGATGGATTTTTCCCATAAAGCACTTGTCACTTGGATAATTTTTATGGAGGAATTGATAGCACATTATGAATATACAAAGAACAATACATTTTTTATCCAAATGATAAATCTCAAACAAAAGAGTTAATTTGGGGAGAACATTGAGGACTTCCAAAGATTGAAGGTAACTGATATTCTAGAAGTGCATATGATTGATTTCTTCATAGGGGCTTTAAAGGATAACGCCCAACATGAGGTTCGCCTTAGGGAACCTAAGTCACTGGAGAATGCATTCAGGGCAACAAGAAAAGTTGAAAGCAAAATTATGGAAACAAGGAAGTCTTCCACTCACAAATATAAATAGGGAAGTGTTGCCTCTCCTAGTTTCCCACAACCTACAAGGTTGAGACCACAAAAAAATTAGGAAAAATAAAAAAAAAGAGCTTTGTTATAGTTGTGATAACAAATACACTAAAGGTCATAAGTGTGTTGAGATTTTTTTTTTTTTACATAAATTATGAAGAAGAGGAAGGATAGGAACAAGAAACATCAAAAGAAGAGTATATACACTAGGAGCCAACCCCAGGGGCTGAAGAAATGAATCCGACCATATATTGTAATACATTAGTAAGAATTACCACTCCTCAAACTCTCAAGATATAAGGACATATCAAGAAGAAAAATGTAATAATGTTGATTGATTCATGTAGTACTCATAATTTTATTCATTGTAAGGTAGTCAAGGATTTGAATTGCTTTCTATATCCAACACTAGAGTGTCAAGTGATGGTTGCAAATGTAGGGAATATAAGTTAGTCAGGGAAGTGCCATAATATATATCTAACCATGGGTGAATATGTATTGAATATTCCAATGCTTTCCATTCCAATGGGTGGTTTGGATGTTGTATTAAGAGTCCAATGGTTGCAATCTTTGGGGACGATAACTTTTAATTTTAATAAATTTTCTTGAATTTTTTATTGGAAGGAAAGGAAATTGAATTGAAGGGTATCACATGGAAACATGGGAAGATAATTAGCTCTAATGGATCGAAAATTATTTTGAATAAGGAAAAACAAGGGGTAATTGCATATTGTGTTCACTAGATGTTCAAATATCTAAGTCATTCATTTCTCCAAATCTCCAAAGATTCCTTGACAATAATTCCAAGGTATTTTAGACTCCCAAAGGTCTACTACCTACTTGCGATCATGATCATGCTATTCAATTGATTCTAGGAAGTGTTCCCCCAACATTATATCTTATAGATATCCCTATGCTAGGAAGTGAAATTCAATGTATGGTTGCAGAAATTCTAGAGATAGGTATAATTCAACCTAGCCAAAGCTCTTTCTCTTCTCTAGTAGTATTGGTGCACAAGAAGGATGGATCATGGGGCATGTGTCATGATTATAGAGAGCTCAAAAATCTCACTATTAAAGTTAAGTTTCCAATTCTTGTTATTGATGAATTACTGGTGTTGGAAACA
Organism: Pinus albicaulis; assembly: GCA_034641835.2. Lineage (NCBI taxonomy): Eukaryota > Viridiplantae > Streptophyta > Pinopsida > Pinales > Pinaceae > Pinus > Pinus albicaulis. The sequence continues at coordinate 44,609,486 of CM076573.1, read as the reverse complement.
CTGAGAGGGGGGGGGGTGAATCAATATTTATTAGAAATTAGTAAATTATTAATATTTTCAGAGCATTAATTAATCTTCAACATTAATTCAAAAACAATAAGAATAAATAGACAATAAACACCAAAATTTTAGGTGGAAAACCCCCTCTGGGTCAAAAACCACCGACCACTTCTCTAATAATTTATGAGTACATTAATGCTTCAACTCCAACTGAAAAGGGGAATCCCCAATTCCCTAGCACTTTAGAAAAGCATTCAATTTTATAGCTCTAGCTAGAAGGAAGCTCCAATTCCCTAAATTTATCATCAATTACTGAAAGGATGCTCCAGAACCCTAACAAGCTTCAACTTGCCCTAACACCACCCTACCACCCTGAAGTGTTTTCAAGCTCGAACCTGAAGGTGACTTCAACCACTTGCCTAGTGCCACCCAACCACCCGTGAGACTGATAAAAATATGACAACTATTGTGGGATCTCATACTAGGAATTAGAGAAATTTTTAGGTCTAAAATGGGCACCCTAAGGAATATTATAAAATAATAGTGGAAATATTAAAATAATATTAGATTACCTCATCAAGTTTTGGAGAGAAAAAAGAAAAAACTACTTTTTCAACTTGTATTTTTAACTTATCACGTTATGATTTTACTCAAATTTGGAGCGGGAGCACTCTTTGGATGCATAAGTTAATTTTTCATCCAAGGAGTACCCATGTTACATACGTTCGATGGACCCTACTACACGAAAAATGTGAAATATATGAAAAAACGTGATTGCAATCACGTATTTTCATGAATATCACATTTTTCGTATAGTAGGGTCCATCGAAAATATGAAACATGGGTACTCCTTGAATTCAAAATAAATTCTACATTCAACGAGTGCTTCCACTCGAAATTTGAGTAAAATCGTAGGCAGATAAGTTGAAAATACGAGTTGAAAAATTAGTTTTTTTATTTTTTTTATTTTTATCTTTTTTACCTTTTTACTCCAAAAATGGTGAATCAACCCCCATGGTTGACATCATCATATTGAATCCTATTGGTTCTTATAAAGTTGATTTTTGCTGTACATTTTTTCTTAGGCCCATTTTTGACCTCAATTTCTCTAATGGACAATGACCCACTTACAATGAATAAACTACTAATCTACAAAAACAATTATGAAAAAATCCCTTACAACATTAATGACATAAAACCCTTACCAGACATGAGTCATGAGATTTGAGACTATTGCAACATACAATACCAATTAAGTATTGAACTATTGTCTTCTTGTAACAATAATAAATTGTGAAATGACTGCTGCCAATTGTAGACAAAACTCTGTTTTTTCAAACTGCTGTAATTGACGAGATAAATATGAAAACCTTGATTCTTCCAAGATGATACGAAGACACAAGCTTTCCTGCTATACTGTGTAGTAAATTATGCAACCCATCCTTACTGTAGGAATTGGTGTTGAAGCAGGTGATCATGAAGCCAAAATTCACATCAAAAGGTCTGCAAAATAAGAGCCCTAGCTATTGTGAAAATGAAATTCATCTAGACTTTGTAAGACCTTGATCCAACTGTTGCTATCACAATTATTACCACTGGAGCCTCCTTTTGTAAATCCAAATTATATATTGACCCCTTGCTCGAAATTATAACTTCATTGTATTCAACAGTAAAATATTCTCAAAAATCATTCTTAACATAAACCTTATTGATTAGGGATTCTTACATACCTCATAGAAGATAATCATTTGCAGCGATAATTGCTTAAACATAATTTTGTCTAGGATTGCACAAGTCGGCTTGATATGAGTTGTAGGTACATTTATATGTAGATCACCTTAGTAAGAAATGGATTGATCGTAGTGATTTCCATAAAATTTTCAACTCAACTTCTTGTATACTATTGAATCGAGCTTGCACTGTAGGTTTAGGTCCAAAATTGTAGGCTAACATGATGTGCAATAATACTCTTCAAACTGTCTTCAAGATTGCACTTAACTGTGCCTTGGATATGTATTAAATAACTAGCCAAAAAATTATCGATGCATAGATATAATGCCACAGGGATAGCTTATTTGATATCTATATTAGACTTCAGTCAAGAAGAGAATAGACCGTAAGGGAAAATACTTCAAAGTTCTGAACAAAATACTCCTGCTTCTTCAAAGAAAACTCAGACCATAGGATGAAAAAGCCATAACTCTTCTTCGCTGGACTGTAAAAGGGTTTTATATATAGAATTGTGGGCTAAGATTTCAAAAGATGACTGTAGAGTTGGAGATTACAAATTAGGCCACAGACAAACCTTAAACATAATGCTTAAATCACACATAAATCTGAGTCAATACTTCTTCTTGATAAAAAAAGGAGGCAACAATTTTACAATAGTGGAATGAACCAACTTTGCTTATGACATTGATGCCCTTTAGGGTCGAGCAATAGGACCACCCAATCCAATATCCAAGTTCCAAACAAAACATAAATACTTCCTTCAATTCTCTTGCTTGATTTTAATCATGTCACTGGGATGGAGATAAATTTAGGGATTCACAAATAGATGTTAAATTTATTCTCTAAAGGATTGCCACATGTTCGCACTTCAAATTGCTAAATGATTCATAGACATGTTGCTCAGAGATATCTCTCCTTTAATCTTCAAGTAGATTGAAACTACATAAAGATGCCCAAAAAAGCTTTGTTCTCCACCTGCAATAAATCACCCCAACGAAACCATCAACAAAATAAAAAACAAAAAAAAACCTTACCCTTATACCTCTCATATGACGTCTCTGTTCTTCCATAGGGCTGAAGGAAATTGCATAAATGATCACAAGAATATTGCATTAAAAGTATATACTTGGAGGATAGATTAAGTTCCCTCATATATAATTTGGAGGGGCTCTCAAGAAGCCAACCAAATTTCTTTTGGAGGGAGAATTGTAATTTAAAAATTTGGATTTGAAGGTTTGAAACCCAAGGAATTCATAAATAAGTTCAATTTAAGTTAGGCTAAAACCATTTTTGATTTTTTGCGATCGAAAAACCCTCCATACATACCTTTTTTTCATAAGGAAGATTATTCAAATCTTTTGAGAAGAGCGTTGTTTCCTTGACCAAAATGATGATGCCACCTCAACACCCTTTAGGGTTTTTTTTCCCACAAATTTGGTCCTTCTTCTTCAATCTATCATAAATCAAAAAATGTGAGGCCTCTCATGGTGTGCCACATACCACCATAAAAAAATTTACGAGGAGAATCCATCAAGGATGCTCATGACATGAAACTCCATGAATTGTCATGTATTTTTTGTCGATAAAATGCAGGGCATATCTTGGTGCTGCTTGGGTTGACATCAATGATAACCACATATAAATAATCTCCCCCTTTGGCATTGATGGAAACACACGTACTCTCCCTATGATCATTGCTCCTCCTAGCTTCATGCCTCTGATATTCCTGACCTGCTTTCTATCCCCCTGATAATCTGCCTACTTCTGTGAACTTGTAACTCGCCTTTGCCCCTGCTATCTGCTTGGTTGAATGGGGATAATTTCAATGTGAACTTGCGATAATCCCAAGTTTTTGTCAAATATACTCAAGCGTCTCATGAAGTAAAGGTTTGGTGAATATGTCAGTGATTTTATCCTTTGTCCCAATATATTCTGTTGATCAGCGGTTGTCATTGATGTCAACCCAAGCAGCACTAGGGGCTAACCCAATATTGCATGGGAATTTTGACCTACCAAATTAATATATTCTGGGTCAATAATTATTTTGATGGCTTCTACTTGTCGATATGTTTCCATTGATATATGGCACGCCATGTAATTCTTCACGGTTTGAGAGATATTCATGTTTGAAGTTTGTACCCCCAGTTAGTGGGCTAAAACCCCATGGGGTTGGGGCATGGGTCATTGAAAAGTCATAATTAATATTTTTTAAGCTCCTAAAATCCCTCCCACGTTCACTTATTGAAGCCCCTCTCAACCTAAGCATTTATATAAATTGTGATCCTCATTTCCTCCTTATGCAAGGGATTTCTCCATCTGAAACAGGTCATCGTGGAATTTGCACTCTAATTTTTTTTCTACGAAGGTTCAGAAGCTGAAATTTTTATGAGGCAAAGCCTAAATCCTGAGGAAGTTGCTGTAAAAATTTCAGATCAAGGTGCACAATATTTTTGGAGATATGATCTATGGAAGTCAGGGTTTTTGCAGGCTCCTGAAATTCATCTCAAAGAAGTGACCTTGGTAAAATCGTCATAACTCTCTCTGTGTGTATCATATTGAAATTCCGTAAAAATTGAAAGACATTTCACAATATTTGGTTTTCGCTCTATCAATTTCAGAGCCAAATGAAGAAACAGTGACACGTGGCACGCCGTACAAGTGCGCTCTGCTGAAACAGTCCATAATTAGGGCATTGTGAGAGATTGGGTATAACTCTCTCTTGAAGAATCCAAAGTGGGTCAGACCTGTGGAATTGGAAAGATGACTCAGAGGAATACTATAGGACCGAAAATCAGATATTTAGGATCTGAAATATCAGAGATACAACAGATTCAATATCGAGCTCCTGGAAGGCAAGAAAAAGCTAGATCATGTGTTGTCAAGGGTTGCAAAGGACTAGACTTTCTATGGTAGAAAGGCAAAGCAAGGTGCAGCAGAGGGTAGCATGACAAGAGCATAAACCAAGGTGCATAACAACAACAATAAGTTCATCATATGAAGTCTTCAAGTGGGCAACACTGCATACAATCATTGTAAAGGTATCTTTGTACTAAGTCATTATAAATACATTATTGTAAAAATTGTACTAGTGTCTATATGCCAAGGGTTGAAGAGGCAGTGTTGGGAGGTCTAGGATCATCATTAGGTGGTTGTGTCAAAGTTGAGGTTATGGTCTAGTATATCTTCTTCTTCTACATCATTCTATATCATTGTAAAGTGGACCATTTTCGCTGGTACGAGAGTCCATTCTTCTTTTATTCTTCTATAGGGTGGTAGGGTGGTGCTAGGGTGAGTTGTAGCTGATTGGGTGTTGGGGCATCTGTTCAGTTGACTACTGAAGAATCTCGGGCATTGGAGCATCCATCCAGTGGGAGCTAGAGAAGAATTCTTTTCTAGATTCTAGGAAGTTGGGGCTTTATTTTCAATTGGAGTTGAATATTAAAGAATCATTAGAAAAGCATTAGGTGGTTTTTGTCCTGGAGTGAGTTTCCACCTTAAAAACTGTGTGCATTTGTGTTCCTCTTGTTTGCTGCTATCATTGTACAAACATTGATAATAATGGAATATTAACTAATGCTCTAATTGAAAGGAATACTGATTCACCCCCCATCTCAGTATTTCCAACATATCCCACCTTTATGTTCCTTTTTGCTACCTTCTCTCAAACAAAGTGATATTTAATAGGAATGTGATTTTTTTTGGAATGCATGACAAGATTCTTGGAGATTCTTAAGACGCTGGTGTTTTCACAGAACATCGGAATAGGCTCATTATATTTTACCTGAATATCCTGCATTGTTTATTTCATCTAGATAACTTGAGTACAATATGCTGCTATTGCGATATATTCTGCTTCTGCTGTGGATAAGGAGACCGAAGACTGCTTCTTAATTAACCATGATACAAGATAACCACCTAGGTATAAATTTGCTCCACTGGTGATTTTATGATAATCAATGCTTCCTACCCAATCTGCATCTATATAGGTTGTGATGGTTAAGTCATTTCCTTTTGGATACCACAAGACAAAATCTATTGTCCCCTTCAGTTATCGAAATATTCTCTTCACTGCAACAACATGAGATTCTTTTGGTGCTTCTTGGAAACATGAAACCTCTCCAACTACTTGCATCACATTTGGCCAAGAAGCTATTACATATAGAAGACCGCCAATTACTGATCTATACATCCTCTTGTATGCATCCTTGGATAATTCGGCCATGCTAAACTTCCAACCTATCACCATTGGGGTGCTGGAGGGTTTGCTATCTTCCATATGACATCTCTTCAAAATTTCTTTGTTATACTTGATTTGAAAGATGAATATGCCGTTATCTTCTTGAAATATCTGAATTCCCAAGAGGAAATTAAACTCACCAAGAAACGACATCTCAAACTCACTTCGCATATTAGATGAAAACTTCTTACTTAACTTGTCATCATTGCTGCGAAAAATGATGTCATCCACATATACTTCAATGATGGTAAAACTGTCATGCTCAACCTTAACATAAAGGTTGCTATTGAAATTTCCTCTCTTAAACCCTTGTTTTTATAAGTACTTGTCAAAGTGAGCATACTAAGCTCTAGGAGCTTGTATGAGACCATATAATTCCTTCTTCAACTTGCAAATATAATATTTCTTGTCAATGAGCAAAAATCCCTCAGGTTATTCTATGTATACCTCTTCTTCTAATTATCCATTCAAAAATTCCAACTTCACATACATATGATACACTTTGATCTTCCTCAAACATGCATAAGCCAAGAAAATTCTGATGGTTTCCATTATGGAAACAAGAGAAAATGTTTCTTCAAAATCTATTCCTTCAACCAGTGCATACAATTTACATACCAATCTTTTCTTTTTCCTGGTAACCTGTCCTTCCTCATTAAAATTATTCCTGAAAAACCCATTTTGTACCAATGTCATTTTTTTCCTTTGGTCGCAGTACTAGTTCCCAAGTATCATTCTTTTCAATTTGATCCAATTATTCATTCATAACTACTACCTAATGTTCATCGTGACTAGCTTCTTCAAAGTTTCTAGGCTCAAATATGGCCAAGAGCACAATATGGGCTCATTATGGCGTGCATAGCTATCATTTTCTTCTGGTACCTATGCCTTCATTGATTTTCCCAATGATCTTATATGAAGTATTTTTCTTTTGATACCATTTCTTGGGAGTCTTAGAAGGTGCTTGCTGTTCACTTATTGTCTCTTTTTTTTTCCTAGGAAAAAATCGTAATTTTATTAATGAAAATAAAATTACATGTTGCATCGGTTGAAAATATTGTCCAACAACTAGTCAAGTATGGTGTTCAAATTACATACAAGAGACCCTAAAAATATAGATGAGGAGAAAAATTATGTTTTTTTTTCCCTTTTTTCTTCTCAACTTTTGCCAAGCACCTTGTGATGGCATGGAGGAGACAAGGGTGAGTTGGTTTTCTGCTATAGTTTCTCCATTGTCCTTGTATGAGTATGAGTTTTCTGATGTATGATGTTGTTTGTTCCCACTGTTGTCCAGAGCCACTCGATCCTTAGTGGTCAAAACTGGGGGGTTTCATAGGTCAAGTGGTTCTTGTGATTCATTTCCTTGTGCCTCCAAACTTGCCGCTGACTGATTGTTCTCAATTAGGATGGGATCAACCGCTTCTTCTCCAACATCCTCCTCTGGTCCACATGGGGGAAATTATCAGCCTTTGGGTGCTTTAAAAACCTTTTTATTTTTTTATTTTTATTTTTATTTTTATTTTTATTTTTATTTTATTTTATTTTATTTATTTATTTATTTATTTATTTATTTATTTATTTTTTTTTTTTTTTTTTTTTTTTTTTTCTGTTATCTCTTTTGGAATCTAGGCATGTGTTTTGTAAATGACCTGTCTGCCTACAATTCCTACATTTGAAGGCAGTGTTTTCATGATCTAGGGGCTGCGTCCAATTTTTCTGTTTGTGTATCAGCTGTATTTTTTCCGGTAATCCTTTGCTGAGATCTACTTCCACACAAATGCGTGCGAAGGTGGATATTCTCTCCTCTAATCATTGTGTATCTATTTTGATATATCTCCCAATGATGTTCCAATTCCTTCTAGAACACAATCATTCTAGAAATGCATGGGGAGGTTATACATCCTGACCCAAACTGACATTCTAGAAACAACCATAGTGTTTGCATAAAAATTTCGAGAACCATGGGGTAATGAAGAGTCCCGTAGAGCCACATAACTACAAACCATCTCAGAGTATAATATCTCTGGCTTCCGAAGTTTGAAACTTGAAAATGAAAAAACGTTTAGAGCAGAGATGAATGTCACACTCCATTTTCCAGTTTGTGAAGTCTTGAAAATGCAACAAGATGATGGAGCTTAGTGAAATGAAGTCGCCTTCACTAAGTGAATTTTTTAGGAGGAATATTTTTGGCGCAAATCTATTTGTAGACACATATGGAGCATAGGAGGTGCGGTATGCTATTCTTGGATGATTAATTCGAGTTGGTAAAAAGAAAAGATGAGATATTTTTAGACATATAGGTCGAAGTCTATTTTTAGACTGCCTCTCCTTAAAACAGGGAAGTCAAATATTATTTACCCTTAATAATATTTAGACTATAAACTTCAATTTATTCTCTTGGAGCACTTCAGTTCGAGCTACAGAAGTGGCTCATGCATCTGACAGAGGAATCACGTGGTTCCCAAGGGTTTGATGGCATCATGCATGGTTGACTTCGGTTGGACTTCAGTGGCAGAAGTTTGGAGGAGTTAATGAGACAGATAGTGGAGTTGTGTTCGGTTTAAGTTAGTTGAACTAGTTGTGATTAGTTTAACTAGCTAATCAACTAGTAATGAGTGGAGTGAATTAAATATTATTTAATTCAATAATTATTAACTCATTATTCAACTCAAGAACACATCAGTTCACTACAGTGCATGGACAGTTCAGTGGAGACCAGTGAAAGAGGTAGATGAAAAGGTTGAGATAGCTATCAGTCGTGACATTAGTTGTGCATGAGATTTGCACCACACTTGGAGGAAATTTCCCATGAGGATTAGCATTTGTCAAGCCAAAGGAGATTCGAACCTTGGATCTCTCATTAGACCGGCCTTGATTGATAATAGAGGCGGGAACCTTTTAATTAGTGGATGATTTGAACGACTTGTTCAAAACCGAAGCTAGTGGTAACTTTTGGAGATAATACTAAGTACTTGTGAGTATTATGTTGAGATTGTTACATATTCTCTTCTATTATAATATACAAATGTTGAGGGTTTTCAACTATAAGCTTTCCCCATTACATATTGTGTTTATGCGCATGCGGCTGTTTCTATTTCAAATTGATGATCTGAGTGGAAGAGATTATGTGTTGCATATGAATTCGAATTGATATGTGATCAGGATAATCTTGGTGGATAAATCTTCTTTATTCAACAAATTTCTACATGGTATCTGAGCGAATCAATCATCGGGATCTATTGTAGTGATTACAATATTATTTCGGTAGACAGAGTCTGTAACGGGCCAGGTAGCCTTTGGATCCATCCTTTCTCTGAAAGGTGATATATCCAGTAAATGCCCTTACAGTCGATCTCTGTGCTAGAAATAATTTGTTCTCACAGATCCAGAAGCAGTTGAGTTTTTGAGTTTGGAATTCGAATTTTGCAGCAGTTTGTTTTCTTGGTGCTGGAGTTGAAAATGTCTTTCAACGGTTTGCGACTCGAATATGCTCTGGAAGGCAGTTCGAATTATGTTGCATGGAAAAATCGCATGGAGGCAGTATTAGAAGATAATGGACTGAAGGAGTTCGTAGATACGGATGTCCAAAAGCTCACTGATCCTGCTGAAGTCGAGGCTTGGAAAAAGAAGATGGCGAAATGTCGAAGGATTCTGTTGGAGGGCGTAAAGGATCACATTGTATCCAGCCTGCATGGAAAATATTCTCCATATTTGATGTGGAAAGCGTTGACAGATCTATTCCAGAGTAAGAGCGACCAAAGGAAGCTGGCGCTCAAGGATAAGCTCAGAAACATTAAGATGGAGAAAGGCGACAATATCGCCAAATACCTCACGAAGTTCACTCAATGCAGAGATGAGCTGGGAAGTGTGGGGGTGAATGTCGAAGAAGAGGACATGGTAGACCTGGCTCTCCTTGGTCTTCCGAAGGCTTGGCATTCCTATCAGGACTCTGTCAATGGTCAGGAGAAGTTGCCAGGATGGGAGTGCCTTTGGGCGGATCTCATGCAGGAGGAGATAAGGAGGAATACCAGGGACGGATCTTCATCAAAGGTATCTGATGAAGAAAATTGCGCTTTGGATTCCAAAGAAAAGAAGGGGAAGAGCAAGAAGGCTTCTCAGTCTGGTGCGAAAGGCAAGAAGCAAGACATGTCCAAGGTGAAGTGTTTTCACTGTCACCAGCACGGACACTATGCCACAAATTGTCCGCAGAAGAAGAAAAATAAGAAGGCTGCTGGATCTGCAGCGGGAGAGGCATTGGCTTCTCAATTCGAGCCGGATTTTTCACTGATTGCATGCTTGGTTTCAAGTGTGATGGGATCAGTTTGGTTCTTGGACAGTGGTGTGTCATTTCACATGACCGGAGATCGAGATCTGTTTTCAGATCTGGAGGAAAAAGATCTTGGAGTGCACATCGAGATGGGCGATGATGGTAGATACAGTGCGACTGGTATCGGTACCATTTCCTTTGAGAGGGAGTCTCGTAAACCTTTCATATTGAAGGAAGTTTTGCATGTTCCAGGATTGATGAAGAACCTGATCTCTGTGGCGATGTTGGAATACAAGGGGTATGATGTGGTCTTCAGTCAAGGAAAATCCTTCCGTGCGTAAGAACAACTGGAGAAACCCCTAAGATAGGGGTTCGAACCAAGAACCTTTATCAGTTGCAGGTAGATGGCTGCGCAGCAATGGCATGCAAGGCGGGAGAAGTGGTGAGCCAGGATGATGAGGGCGAACTGTGGCACAGGAGATTAGGCCACCTTCACCATGGAGATTTGAAGATCCTACAGCAGATTTCTACTGGGATTCCTAAGGGCACTCTTGCGTAGTCAGATCAGTGCAAGGGGTGTACCTTGGGGAAGTATGTGAAAGCCACATTTCACGAGAAGGATAATCGCGCCACGACGATCCTTGAGAGAGTTCACACAGACGTGTGTGGTCCTTTCTTCCGTAGCTTCGACAACAAAGCACAAGTACTATGTGATCTTTGTTGATGATTTCTCTCGAGGTACGGATCTTCTTCATGCTATTCATGCAAGAAGAGCGAGATATAAGACATTTTCAAAGTTCCGTGAATTCAAGGCGCCGGGTTGAGAAGGAATCTAGAAGCATGTGAAGGCTCTCGGGACTCGGTGGAGCGATAATGGTGGTAAATTCATCCTCTACCGAATTCAAAGACTTTTGCAAAATCGCAGAAGGGATTCGAGAGAGCTCATCGCACCCCATAACCCACAAGAGTAATCCGGGTATTTTAGCGGAAGAATAGATCGCATCGTGGGTGCTGGCACAAAGATGTTGCATGACTGTGGCCTACCCCTTCACTTGTGGGCTGAGGCATGCAATACTATAGTGTATGTGCAGAACCGTTGTCCTCACAAGATACTTGGCATGAGTACACCAGAGGAGGCGTTTTCTGACAAGAGGCCTGACATTTCTCATTTGAGGATTTTTGGCTCACCTGTCTACATGCATATGACGAAGGACGCCAAAAAGAAGCTGGATCCGACCACAGAGGTTGGAATATTTGTAGGGTACACTGATACACCTCACAACTATCGAGTGTATTTTCCAGATAGTCACAAGACTGTTGTGCGACAGGATATCAAGTTTCAAGAGGAGAAAGCCATGGAGTGTTCGCTTGAGAGGGAGCCACACTCGCATGCATATGAGGAGCTATTAGTTCCTAAGGAGGAGCTTCCGGATGTGGATCAGCCACAAGAGGAAGTTCATGGAGTGGAAGAAACCACTCATGCGGCACCAACCATCATAGGGCGCAAGCGCACTACAGAAGCTGAGCGACTGGCTCAAGATGCAGAGAAGGTTGTAGGACCACCTACAGCACAGCGCAGGCAGAGACAGTCACCGGATCGGTACACTGGATACATGGCTCTTGTGAGAAAATGTGTCGTGATGGAGCCATCCTCTTTTGAGGAAGCTGTGGAGGATCCCGCATGGGTAGATGCCATGATCGAAGAGTATGATTCGATCGTCAGAAACAGTGCATGGGAGATTGTCCCAAGACCGAAAGGGAAATCAGTGGTAGGCTCGAGATGGGTCTACAAAGTGAAGCAGGCGGCTGACGGGAGTGTGGAAAAGTACAAGGCAAGACGGTCGTCCGTGGCTTCCTCGCGTATCGAGGGGACTGGGACATGAGGAGATTTTGCACCGTCGCAAGGTACTCTTTCCACACACGGACGATCCTAGCTCTCTCAAATATTGAGGGATGGCACATCCATCGATGGATGAAGACCGGCGTTCCTCAACTAGGTCGTCGAGGAGGAGGTGTACATAGAGCAGCCCGAAGGTTTCGAGATCTTCAGCAGTGAGTCGCATGTGTGCAGACTCAAGAGAGCACTGTATGGGTTGAAACAAGCACCTCGTGCTTGGTGCACATGGATAGATAGTTATTTCACCAGACTTGGATTCTCCAAGAGTGAGGCGGATCCTAACCTGTACCAGATTGTGGTGGAGGGGAATTTGTTGATCATTGTATTATATGTAGATGATCTGATTTTGACGGGTGATGAGTTGTTGATACCTTATGGGCGAGGACCTTGTTGCAGAGTTCGAGATGAAGGACTTGGGCCTCATTCATTATTTTAGGGATTGGAGATTTGGCATTGCTGATGGAGAATTGTTGTTTCTCAGAGATGATGTGGAAATGATACAGAGAGACTCGCGTGCATGGTGCAAGCCCTGGCCAAACACTCCTCTTCACGGTGGTTGGAGGAAGGAGGATGCTACTTCGGCGGAGGTAGTGGATGCCCTTGCTATCTGTCGACGGTTGGTGGGGTGCTTATTATGTCTTGGTCAATACAGACCGATATATGCTATGCATTAACTTGACTTTCACTGAAAGCTATGGTTAAAGCCTACCAAAGCTCTTCACAGACGAGCAAGCATGTATTACGTTATCTCAGTGACCTTTATGTCGGGATGTGGTCTATCGTACGAACGGAGGATGGGCCAAGCTTTTTCGAAGCTGCGATGCGGATTAGGCGAGAGGCCCCCGCAGACGTCTAAAATTTGCTCTCAGGTATTTTAGAAGCATTGAGTCGACGGCGGTTTCACCGATACGGCGACAGTCCATATTTCAGTTTAACGGTAAGTACATGGCGATGGCTTGGGCGCATGAGGCTATTTGGATGAGAAAGATCTGATTTGGATTGTTGAGTTGCATTTGGAGCCACTACGGTGATTTATTGTGATAACGAGAGAGTTGCATTAAACTCTCATTAATCCGATATTTCATGATAGATCTAAACCTTCGACATGGTGTATCTTTATCAATTGTGTTCGAGCGGAGATATGTTACTTTCATATGTTCCGGAGGATCGGAGAATCTGTGACATCTTGACGAAGCGCTCACCGAGAGCAAGTTCGAATTCCACGAAGCGGGATAGAGGTTACAAATAATCCATATCTTGTTGAGAGGGAGTGTTAATGCAACAAGATGACCAGACTTGAAGAGTAGAGAAATGGAAATCGCCTTCACTAAGTGCAGGCCATGAGACTGTTTTGGTGCAAGTCTATTTTTAGAATATGTGTTTAGACATATGGGGCATAGTCTAGGGTTGTAGTATGCTATTCTTGGATGATTGGTCGAGTTGGTAAAAATATATGGACCTCTATTTTGAACATAAAATTGAAGTCTGTTTTTAGGCCTTTTTATCCTAAAATAGATGAGTGAATATTATTAGCCCTTAATATGTTTAGACTCCTAAACTTCGATTTATTCTCTTGCAGAACATAATTTAGACTACGGATGTGGCCCATACATCGATAGAATGAATTACGCTATTCCTTGGGTTTGGTGAGCTCGCACCCATGGTTGACTTGATTGGACTTGATGCGAGAAGTTTGGTGGAGTTGATGAGACGATTGGTGGAGTTGTTGGTTTGCGCTTAGTTGAACTAGTTGGTGATTAGTTTAATAGCTAATCAACTAGCAGAGAGGGATAATTTAAATATTATTTAATCACAAATTATTAACTCATTAATATTCAAACTTTACATTCATCAAGTCTACCTGAGCAAGGTGAAGTTACAAATAAGAAGATCTGAAAAGAGTAGACATAGCAAATAGAGAAGAACACTCAGAGTATTAGCTTGCAAATAGATTTCAAATTACAATTAATAAATTTCATGAGATTGTTTCAACAAACCAAGGAGATTCAATCCTCAACTTCCTATTAGATTCGTAGTCCATCATAATAGAGCGTACATCAGGATGAGTTTCGGAACTCATGACTGTTCAAAAATCACAAGCAGTTTGTGTGCAATTTCTAGAGATAAAGATTAGTAATGTGGAGGAGTATTGTACTAAGATTGTTGGTATGTTTTCCATTATGCACAAAGCAAACATTTGTGCTTTGCAGCTAAAGCTTTCTCATTACATTGTGCTGGTGTGTACAAAATGCTTATCTAAAATTGATGATTATCAGAGAAAGACATTATAAGTTGTAGAAAGAATTCAATTAGTATGTATTCGATAACTCGTATGGATAATATTCAAATATTCAAACGGTACATGGTAATGGAGCTAAATCCAAATGGATTTATTGTAAGATTCAAATATTATTTCGTATGGAATCAGAAGCCAATAGTAGCCTCGCATCCTTTCAAAGGAGGAGTATCCAAAGAAATGCCTCTACAAACATCTCTTAAAGCAGTCATTTGTCTTTTGCTGTGATCCATGAAGAGTTTTTGAGTTTGGAATTAATTTTGCAGCATTATTTTCTGAGTTTAATAGCAAATGTCTTTTCAATGTTTACACTAATGATGCCTGAAGTTGGCATGACTATGTTGCATGTGAAATCAGATGGAGGCAGACAAAGATAAATGGACCATGAGTGCTCAGAGATACTACGTCCAAAGCCTGTGTGATTCTGTCAAGCAGGCTTGGCAAAAGAAGATGAAGTAAATGTCTAAAGGATTCTGTTGGAGGGCGTAGCGGACTGGCATTGAGAACCACTGGGAGGAAAGTCATGTTTTCTGATGTGAAAGCAAGCATAATTATTCCAGTAAGAGGACAAAGGAAGCCGGGGCGCTAAGGGAGTAAGCTCCAAACACAGATGAGGTGCAAGCAGGATTTCGCAGCCATCACGCGAAGTCCATCATATCAGCATGAGCTGGGAAGTGTGGGGGTAACGCTAAGAAGACAGACTAGGCTCTCCTCTTGGTCTTCCCGAAGGTCATATCTACCGTGGACTCGTCAATGTTTCGAAGTTGCCGGATGCAGAGTTTTGAAGCAGATCTCTATGTAGGGAGGAGATGAGGACTATCAGGGGACTATTCACTGCTGCATCTCGCTAATAAAATTGCGCTTGGCTGCCAGGCAAGCAATGGCAGAGCACAGTCTCTACTCAGTAAAAGGCAGAAGAAAGACATGTCCAAGAAGTGTTTTCACTGTCACGAAAGACGACACTACAAACAGGACCGTGAAGTTAAGTACGATACCACAAATAGACAACATATATATAAGATAACGACATATCATAAAGAATACAATGCAAACATATATATACAAAAGATGTATAAAACGAGATAAAGGTAAAGAAGACGTTAGGAGGAAGAGAAGGACACAACAGCAACAGATAATTTGAAGTATAAAGTAAGGGTTATGCACCCATGATTACATCCACAATAAAAGCGATTTAATTTACCTCAATATTTGTGTCCTTGTGGCATTTTTTATAATTGACTTGATAAAATATTTGTTCAAGACAGTCAAGTTTCACAAGTAATATCAGAATAGAATCTTCAGTTTAACCCCAGCCTCCAACTCTCAAGATGGTATTAAGTCGGTACAGGCAACAAGCAGTTCTAGAAGTCGGGACAATCTTCGAGTTTTTAGATGAAGCATGACAAGATGGATACCTCCCACCTGTCGGAGGAAAAATCTCAGAGATACAAGAGTTTTTGTTTATAATAATATTAAATATTTAGAGATTCAAACAAATGGTCTTACAGAAATGATTTGAGTAATAAATATTAACTGAATAATGACACCTGAAGGCAGTTGATGTAATCTCTAAGTAATAAATTACAAAGATATGAGTAGATGTTATCGCAATAATCGTATTATTGTTAAACTCAACCCACATTATAATGACTACAAAATTCGTGATATTCCTAACAAAAAGCTGCGGATCATATTAAGGTAGATGCAGATCTGGTAGTACAACAATGAAGAGGATTAAATGATAAGAAGATGACTAAACAAAAAGTCTCAGGGTTTCCCTCAATAATATCTTCATAATATCCTAAAGACATTCTTAGCATGACTAAATTGTACAAGACCAAAATTATTTAACATGTAATAGAACCATGATACTATCATAACTCGAGGCTACAACCTAAAGAATACAATAAATTTACTTACATGAATGAATGACATATTATCTATAATGAAACAAACCACAGTCATCATTCAAGGTGAATAAGGTGAAGATATTCTTCACCACAAGCAAGTAAGTACTTTCATTTTTTTTAATTTTATTAATGATTGATTTGCAAGGAGATATAATGTGGTTGTATTATCAAAGATCCTTGCAATGGAAACAAGGATAGATAGTCAGTGGTCCTCAATAGACAACGTCGTAAGATGTGAACTTTTAATCTATGTAAAAGAGCTTTATGTTTCAAAGAACAACATTGGAGACACAAAGAAGCTAAAAGAAGAATTATGAAAAGTAAAAAGAAAGTTCATGTCGCCCAATGAACTGGGAGGAGTAAGAGATTGGACAAGATCAGTCTTCTCAATATAAGACTCTTTATATCCTAGATTCTACCTAGAACGATGCATGTGAGAACATGAATTATAAGAAACAGTTAACCAGTATGATCATGAGTAACAATCATGGGATAAGTAAGTTACCTCACTCATGAACCTAGGGTTTCTATGGAAGAAGACAAGTTGAAGGAAATAGTTTTGTTGAAATTTGTAGAAAAGGAAGAACCCGATCAAAGAAAAATATAAGAAGAAGCAAGGGATATACAATATGATTGAGATCATCCTCTTATTTAAGAGATTTTTGTTGGTTATATGATAGGAAGAAATGTAACATCCTGATCAAAGCATGGTATGAGCTCCTGGTGAATTAGCTCCAGGGAAAACCTCTCTAACAAACATTACTAATGTAAAGTAGTCATCAAAAGCAAGGGAAATCATGGAAACATATTTCTGGTATGTAATGACATATTGATGAAGCAAGCCAAGGGAATAAAAGCTCTTCATTCTTTGGAAATTGCTATAGGATGACTCAAAGTTAAAAGGTATGAGATATGTATATATTTACATGTTGACATTAGATGTTGTGAAGTCATAAGGTTGCAGGTAATGGAATTCTTTATGATCTATGGAGGAGTATCTCTCAATGCACGGACAGATGAAATCAACATAATATGTCCTCAGTAGAATATGAGGTAGATGTATATGGAACGAGGAACTGAAAAAATGTGTAAGTTCCGGGAATGCAGAATGCCAGAAGAAGAGATCATGAAATGCAACTGTCAAGAGGCGTTTATCATCCAGAGACCAAGAAGATGTGACTAAAAGATCTCCCGGGAAGATATGTAGACTTCCGGGTTGTCCGGTAAAGATGAATACCCTTCTAAACTCACTATTAGGAGATGTGTCAATCAGTCTCAAGGATGTCGATGCCTACAGGAAGATGTCACTGATGAAAGATCAACACTAAGGTAAATTTCGTGTCGCTTAATCATGAGAAAGGAGCTGCGTGTGATCCTTGAAATGATTCAAAGGAAAGCAAAGATGGAAGTAACAATGGTTCTGGATAAATAAGTCTGATGAATCACTCTCTAACAGCTGACATGACTCAAAGATGGAAGTGATGGGTGATCTGAAGCTAAAAGTTGAGATTCCCCACACGTAAATCCATGACATCAAGGATGTGGAATTATTCATGAGCAGCCGGTGTCTCACCATTGTCAAGCAGAGGTCCCCCGGTTAAGAGGAGTTCGATGGTAAGTTTTTACCAATAAACTTGCACCTTTGATGATGAGCTTGTGTACATTCCTTTTATAGAAAATGATACTTTCCTCATGGAACAAGGTCCTCCCTAGTTGAGAGGTAGACACATCATTCGGTCTTGGTAAGATGAATGAGTGATTGGGTAATCATCTAGCATTCGATACTCTTTAAGAATGTGATACTCTTTTCAGGAAGAATAGGTCCAAGAAGGTCATACTTGGGAACACCCGGGTGGAGTATGTACCTGAGACAACAAGATGAAAGTGTTCATAAGTCGCATCTCACAAGATTGTAGCCCATTGTCTCCCGTAGATGGGGATGTGTTAGTTTCAAGGTCTTCTGCACTAGGACAATGATGCTGATATATAGATGCGACACCAATCCGATTCTTCTTATAAGATTCTTCGTTTCTTGAAAGTAACCACTGCATAATAACTCCTAGTTAAGAGGGAGTACAAAGTAATTCAGTCGGTCTTCATGTTGAATATGTAATTAAGTGTCATACATGCTCCAAGACCTCGTTGGAAGTCTAGCTCATAATTTCCCTCAAATCAATGATGAAAGACAAGCTGTAATATTGAAGAAAACTCACTTTATGTTGACCTATTCACAATGAGAAATTCGGCCTATTACTCATCTAGATGGTTGGCCTAAAAGAGTTGATACAGTCATGTATATATAACAAAGATGCGAATCATTTGGAAGCAAGTGTTTTCGGTCAACACACAAGAACAGATTTGTAGATAAATCTGAAATGAATGCGATCAACCCAAGAGCAA
>CM076573.1:44548980-44590648 GCA_034641835.2 Pinus albicaulis | reverse complement strand
ATGGTGACGCAGGGTTCTCCCAAGGAGCCCCCACTGCTGCCTTCTTCTCCTGCCATTGACGCTTTCAATCAGCTTCTAGCCGGTTTGCCCCAGAAGAAAAGAAATGAAGCATCCAAATTCGTTAAGAAGCTCGATGATATTCCAGAGATCTCTTTGCCTACAGAGACCCCCATACAAGTAGCTTTTTCTCTGGCTGATCGTGGTCTCATTGGCCAATTCACGGGACTCTGGCCTTCTCCGAAAACTACTGAGCAATGGGTCAACAGAAACTGGGCTCCTCTGATCAAGCAAAGTGTCACTTCTTACTTTCTCGGGCGAGGGTACTTCCTCTTCGAATTCTCTTCCAAAGAAGACAAAGATTTGATCTTCCAAAATGGACCGTATTTCATGGGCCCTCAGGGCCTCTATCTGAACAAATGGACTCCGGACTTTGATCCGGCTGTTGATGTTCCCAAGGCTGTCCCGGTGTGGGTTCGGCTCCCGAATCTGCCAGTTCACGGCTGGAACTGGGATTCCTTGAAACACATTGGCAACGCCCTCGGGAAATTCATAGATCGGGCAAACAATAAGGACCAGTACGACTGTGCTAGAATCTGCGTAGAAGTAGATCTAGAGGTGGGTCTCCCATAGGCAATCAAAATCAAAGTCGGCAGCTGGTCTCATGTGCAGATCTTGGATTATGAGCAGTTGCCATTCAAATGCAGAAAATGCCATGTTCATGGACACTTTGCTAGAAACTGCCCATCCAACACAGAGCCAAAGAAAGGAAATGAAGAGGGTTGGAATCAAGTCAAGCGCGCAAAAATCAATCACAAAGGGCAAAAACCGGGAGGACCCAATGGAAAAGGCTCTCTTCAGACTAATGCTCAGCGCCCTCCTCCCAACAAGGCACAAGAAAAAAAAATTGATCCTCTAAGCCAGCAGACAGAAGATATTCAGGAGATCGAGACTCAAAAACCAATCTCTCCAAGCAAAGGCACTCCCTCAGCCTCCCTTAAAGGAACAAGTGCTGAAGATCTCAAAGGTATGACTATAGAAGATGAGGAAGAAGAACAGGAAACAGATGAGTCAGAGGAGGAAGGAGAAATAGGAGAGTCTCAAACCTCGGTAAGGAGATCCATAAGAGGTCGTAAAATTGACAGGGAAAAAAGAGAGCAGGAGACTTACAAAGACAAGCTACAGGGCAGTCAGCCAACTCTGGAAAAACTGCTTGCCTCAAAGCCTAGGGTGTTGAAAAATCAGCCTCAAGGCTCTAAGGGAGCCCATCAGAAACATAAATAATGAAGGTCATCTCCTGGAATTGTAGAGGTATGGGGAGTAAAGTTAAGGAAGAAGCCATGAGAAGCTTAATAAGAACAGAATCTCCAGATATAATTCTCGTCCAGGAGACCAAGCTGGAAGACGCAGTCTTCCTGCATGCAAGCAAGAAACTTTGGATTAAAAGTGAAGCAAGAGAAATCTCTGCCCAGGGTGCCTCAGGAGGGATTGGCACTCTTTGGAACTCCAGCAAATTTTAGTCATCTATGAGGCTAGTAATACTCACTGGTTGCTGCTGAAAATGCAGAATCTGGACACCAAAGGAATTTTTTGTCTTTTCAATGTATACTCTCCAGTCAATATCGGGGAAAAAAAGGACTGTTGGGATTCTATAAGACACCAAGCAAACCTGACAAATCTGGAAAATACAATCATTGCTGGAGACCTCAATCTCACTCTCCACTCGTCCGAAAAAAGAGGAGGTAGTGCAGTCCAAGATCCGGCAAGGGAATGGGCGGAGGATCTTATCCAGGACTAGGACATGTTGGATATCAAACCTTCCTCCAGTAAGTACTCTTGGTCTAACAAACGAGTGGGCCTAGGTCATATTGCTGCCAGATTAGATAGATTCTTCATTCAAAGCTCCTTTCTGTTACTAGGTTTAGAACCTAGAATGCACATTCTCGCAAACAACATCTCGGATCATAAACCTATAAAGCTAGAGCTCCTGGCCCATCTAGACCTGGGTCCTATTCCATTCAGATTTAGCCCCCTCTGGGTCAAGGAGCCAGACTTCATGCAAATAGTCAAGGATTGTTGGAGTCAGCTAGTCAAAGGATCTCCTTTCTTTTTCTGGGAGGAAAAGCTTAGAAGGGTAAAAGGAGCTCTAAAACGATGGGCCAAAACCCTGTCCAACCCTGCTACAGAAAGAAAAATTATCAAAGCTTCTCTTGCCTCTCATCAAATTCAAATGGAGAACGCTATTATCACAGAGGAGCTGCTAGATCAAGAGGCTCATCTGCAGCAGTGTTATCATAAGGCCTACTTAGATGAAGAAGAATACTGGAGATTAAAATCTCGAAATCTCTGGCTCAAAGCAGGGGACAGGAATTCTGCTTTTTTTCACAAACAAGCCCAGGTCAGGAAATGCTTCAACACTATTTCTGAGATCAAGGAGGATAACAACACCCACAAGGAATTTGAAGACATTAAGAAAGCAGCCTTTTCTCACTTCCAAAGCTTGTATAGTGAGGATACGGATCCGGACCAATACTCAGATCTGTTAGACATTATTCCTTCTTCAATCTCACCTCGTATGAACGAGATCCTAGAGGCCAAAGTCACTAAAGATGAAGTTAAAAAGGCCCTCTTTGATATGGATCCGGATAAGGCCCCTGGGCCGGATGGCTTTTCTGCCAGGTTCCTCCAAGTTTGTTGGCTGATAGTTGAAAAGGATCTATTCAAAATGGTTCAAAAATCTCAAAATAGCCAGAAAATAGGAGGCAGTACAAACTCAGCTTTCTTAGCCCTCATCCCCAAGGAAAAAGGCGCCAACAATTTCAGTATATTCCGTCTGATTTCCTTATGCAATACAGGGTACAAGCTAATCACCAAAGTAATTGCAAATAGACTGAAGCTCATTCTCCCCAAAATAATTCCGGAGAACCAATGAGGCTTCATCCATGGAAGGTAGATCGTGGACAACTTCACCCTTGTCCAAGAGGCAATTCACTCAAGTCTTCATCGAAAAGAACAAGGTATGGTGATTAAACTCGACTTAGCAAATGCCTTTGATCAAGTAAATCATAGCTTTCTGTTAAAAGTTATGAGCAAGTTTGGTTTTGGAGTCAATTTCATTAAATGGACTCGGGCATGCATCTCAGAGCCATGGATTGCTCCTCTTGTAAACGGAAGAGCCACTGATTTTTTTAAAGCTTCGAGAGGGCTTAGGTAGGGGTGCCCTCTTTCCCCTCTGCTCTTTGTCATCCAAGCCTCTGTCCTCAGCTTCTTGTTAGACAAAAAGATGCAAGATCAAGATATCAATGGATTGTGTATTGCAAGAGGGGTTAAAAACATAAATCACGCATTATTTGCAGATGACACTCTGTTATTGGGAGTTGCCTCTCTTTCCTCTGCCACCAATTTTAAAGTAGTATTGGATGAATTATGTGAGGCCTCAGGCAGTGTCTTAAATAAGAACAAATGCCATATCTTCAGTTGGAACACTTCGCCCAGATTGCTCTCTGCTATCTCTAGATGTTTGGGTTTTGCAGCCTCCTCTTCTTGGACCTCTTTCAAATACTTGGGCCTTCATGTTTATCATAAAAGACCTACAAGCAAAGACTGGCTCCCACATCTTGAAAAATTCAAGACCAAGATCCAAGCCTGGGGATACTCCTGGCTTAACTCTGCTGGCAAATCTGTCCTAATAAAATCTGTGCTCTCTAGTCTTCCCCTATTCCATTTCGTTGTGCTTCTCGCTCCAAAAATCATATTAAAAAAAATGGAAGAGTACATGCGGAGGTTCTTTTGGAAGGGAGGCAAACATAATGAAAACAAGATTCCCCTTATCAGCTGGGAAACCATCTCCAAGCCAGTGTGGGAGGGTGGTTTGAATTTCAAAAATCTCTGTCAGCATAATGTAGCTATGGCAGCAAAGATTATTTGGAGGATCATTGCGCCCAAGCCTGGCTAGGCTCAATTGGCTCTTTGGAAAAAATACTTCAGAGGTCCTCGTTCTAGCTGTTTAAACAATGTGATCCATCTGCCCAACTCGTCCTTCCTTAAATTGTATGTTAAAGTTGCTCCCTTAGTCATTTCGCACTCCTACTGGATTCCTGGAAATGGCAAAAAGATCAACATCTGGACTAATAAAATCATGAATATGGATCCAATTGAAGACAGAGCCTCCATTAGAGCGCTGCATTGCTGGATTGATGGCGAGGGGCTGTGTTTGTTGTGGGATATTTCGCTGTGGAGCGATTCTGTTTGGGTAGGTTGGAAACGTATTAAGGTGCCGGCTCATCTGATCAACGATTGGTCCACGCTGCTTGATCTCCTTCATGGCCTGGCACCCATGCACATGAGGAAAAGAGATTTCAAAGGCTGGGGGCCGAATGCTAGAGGCTACGCTGTCTCCTTGGGATATGCCAAGCTGAAAGAGAGGCCATACGTTCCCCCTGACCCAGCACCTTGGCATGGTGTCTGGCGTTTTCCTTCGTGGCCCAAAGTCGATTTTTTTGCTTGGCTCCTTTGCCATGGCAAAATTCTAACATATGACATTCTGCAAAGGAAATGGTTCTATGGTCCTTCCATATGCACGCTGTGCAATGAAAATGCAGAGACAACAGTCCATTTAATGCTTGAATGCGATTTTTCTACCCAGATTTGGCTCTCCTTGATCCACAATCTGGATCCCAGCATTTCACTTCCTTTTTCCATTGCTAATCTATTTTCTAATTGGGCAAACAGGTATCCTGGCCCTCCTCCTAAAAACCTGATAATCAAAATTGCATGGGCTGTCCTTCCAAAGGTTATTTGCTGGCAGATCTGGCTAGAACGAAATAGAAGAGTTTTCATAAATACTAAACAGAATCACAAGGCCTTAGAAATCAAGATTAAATGTCACTTAAAGGATTGCTTGACTGATTTAAAAGATGACTCTAATCTCAGCCAACAGGACATTGCATGGGGTTCATTCCTTGACTTGCAATTTCAAACAGCAGTTAGAAACGTCCCTCTTCTTAAAGACTGGCAAATAAGGAAATCTGAAACTGACTTTCAAGACTGGCTCACATCTCATTCAAGGCACTCTCTCTTTTTTTATGGGGCGGCAAAGGGAAATCCGGGCAAAGCTAGTGAAGGAGGCGTTATTGTTAGTCCAGTTGGGGAAAAAATACATTCCTTTGCTTAGGGGCTTGGTCATCCATCCAGCATTCAAGCTGAGGCTCTGGCTCTCTTTCAGGGTGTCAAGATCCTCAAAGAATTAAATATAAGTGAAGCTAATGTTATAGGAGATTCCCAGATCATTATAAATGCAATGGTTTCCAACTCCCCAGCTTTGGATCTTAAACTAGCAAGGCTGATAACCAGAATTAAGAGTTTGGAAAACGCTTTTCAGAAGCTGAATTACTACCATGTTCTGAGAACTCATAATAAAGAGGCGGACATTGAAGCCAACAAATTTTCCCTCCTCTCTGCTGGGGTCAAGATGAAAGACGAAGAAGAATCATGGGAACCCATTCCATAAGCTGATTGTTGTCATGTTTTACTGTTTGCTCTTAAATAATTTTGTTTGTATCTTCAAGTTGGGGAAAATCTCTAAAATTGAATATATAGTTTCCTCATCAAGGAAGAAATCTCCAAGTTGTAGCTGCATTCTCATCCTTAGCAGTGAGATGCAATAGGATATAGACATCCTCATTGTAATCAGATTTTCGGCATTCAGGCCAAGATGAATATAACTACTCCATAACCGTTTCTGTAAAAAAAAAACAAATATCGCAACTTACAAAACGAAAGGAACATAAACCAATAGAGAAACAAAAGAAAATAGATATTTATGTGCAGGTTTGGTTAACTATATATCATATTTCTTTTGTGCTTTTGTTCTTCTTCTTTTTTTAAGTTATTTCAATCCAATGCTCATGACTAGGAAAAAGAAATTGACTCTATGCCATAGTTGATTGAAGATATCAGTAACAATATAATTGGGAGGATTTTCATGGTGTTTTCTTGGTTACATATCAAACATTTTTGGACAAAGCAAATAAGACAAAAGTAATACTCCATGTAGACTTGATAGATAAGAAAGTGAAAATGACAATAACATTGTTTGTGCCAACATAATTTATCGAACAGCATGAGACAACTTTTTGGAAATGTTGGTGTTTCCATTAGATATTTCGAAATAATTCCAAATCATAAATATGACAATGGTGATTGTGAAAAAACCATTTGTCTAAATATTTTTAGCAGTGTATAAAACATTTTTAATGTTTGTGCAGAGTACCAATTCTTTCCAAATATGGAGATTCCAAACCTATCATATAATGAAGATGTGTTTCCAGTTGGCACAATCATTTCTATTGCAGTTTTGGTAACACACACAACGATGCAATATATACTAGAAATAAAAGACAACAATGTAGGACAAGACAAGGCAACAATAAGCTTTGATTTATTTAAATGTTTCATTGTTACAAAGTTATTGTCTTTCTGATATATGGTTTTCATTTATTGTTTTACAAATTTTGCATATGTAATAGGTTCAAGTACATAATAAAATTGTTCCGACATGTCTTTCAATTCAAAAACAATTTCCATAAAACAGTTTTCCGCAGATCTTGCTAAAAAATAGAGTTAGCAATGTAGGTTTTAACCCTAAAAAGAAATTATCTACACATGAATCTCATAACAGAAAATAAACAATAGCGAGAGAATAAAACATAAAATAGATAAACACAGAGATTTTCCCCTGGATCCCAAATTGGGACGACCAGTTTGATTTTTCATTATATTCCTTTTAGAGTTACAACACATATTACATGTTGAAGCATACATAAACCCCAATCCATTAACCCTGGATTAGAACATAATCGTAGTTCCCTTGACCGGATCTACAAAATACCAGGGGCCGAAAACCATCATACCCCAAAACCATGTGCAAAATCATGCACAAAACATGGGTGGGTCCGCCTATGAGTGGGTCCACACACCAAACAAATGCTGCCGGGCGCCCCTCGGCCTCTGGTCCCCGTCATGGGGCCGTCTCTCTTGTGACTGTCAAAACAAATAAGAACGCACAACAAGATGTGGCCAGTCGTGGAAAGAATATAACACATACCCAACATTCTCCCACTTGCTTTTCCAGCCAGGGGAGCAGGGGCCAACAGGAGAGCTTAGTCATTGGGTCATTCTTCAACACCCATTGTTTCTTCACACCAAGCCTCTCCCAGTGTTTGCTGCATTTTAGCATTTCCATCAATGCATCTGCAACATTCTTCAAAGTGTCCACCTTCACCAGCAACACCCTTTTAGCCTCAACCATATCTCTAACAAAGTGATATTGAACATCAATGTGCTTTGTCTTTGAATGATAAGCAGGGTTCTTAGCCAAGAAAATTGCACTTTGGCTATCACAGTCTATCCTTATAGCGTGTTGTACCAACCCCATACTTGAATACAATCTCTGCAACCAAATTGCTTCCTTGCTTGCATGAGTGGCTGCTATGTATTCTGCCTCTGTAGTTGAAAGAGCCACTACAGACTGTCTTTTACTCATCCAACTGACTGCGCCTCCAAATAGGCTAAACACATACCAACTTGTAGATCTTCTTTGGTCCAGATCTCCAGCCCAGTCTGCATCAACAAAACCATGAATGTCCAACATTCTTTCCAATCCTGGTCTTCCCTGGTAGCACAAGCCACAATCACTAGTGCCACGTAAATATCTGAAAACTCGCTTCACTGCTGTCCAATGCTCCTTCCCTGGGTTTGACATAAACCTGCTTAATACTCCCACTGCATGTGCAATGTCTGGTCTAGTACAGACCATTGCATACATCAGGCTACCCACTGCACTTGCATAAGGAACACGGGACATATCCTCCTCTTCTTCTTGTGTCTTGGGACACTGTTCAACAGACAACTTTGTACCTACAGGGATCAGAACATTCACTGGTTTACTATCCTGCATATTGAACTTTGCAATATAGTCTTGACATACTTCCTTTGGTTTAACCAGAGCTTCCTCTTTGCCCGATCTCTCTTAATTTTCATGCCCAAAATATAGTTTGCAGCACCAAGATCCTTCATGTCGAATTTGGAGAACAGTTGGGTCTTCAAATCTTGGATAATTTCTTTGTCATTTCCAATCAACAACATATCCTCCACATACAAGACCAAATAAATAACACGGTCACCAATTAATTTAAAATAAACACAGTGATCCTCCTTGCTTCTGGTGAAGCCAAGTCCCCGTATATAGGTATCAAATTTCTTATACCACATCCTTGGTGACTGTTTTAACCCATACAGAGACTTCTTCAACCTGCATACCAGTTCTTTCTTACCCTTCACCATAAAGCCTTCAGGTTTCTTCATGTAGATCTCCTCTTCTAGATCCCTGTGAAGAAATGTTGTCTTCACATCCATCTGTTCTATCTCAAAATCAAATGCAACAGCAACAAATAAAAGTAATCTAATAGAAGTAACTTTGGCAACAGGAGAAAAAATATCACCAAAATCAATTCCCGACACCTGGGAATAACCTTTTGCTACCAACCGAGCTTTGTATTTCTCCACCTTGCCTTCTACATTCATCTTCTTCTTAAACACCCATTTTCTCCCGATGGGCTTCCTTCCCCCCGGCAACTCTACTAGATCCCATGCCTCATTTTTGTGTAAGGATGCCATCTCATCAACCATGGGCTGGTTTCCTTCCGTAGGGTTTTCATCTTCCGAATATACCGCTCCTCGACGCTCGGGATCACCGCTAGTAGTTAAGGCAACCTCGAACAAAAATCAAAATGGACTATACCTTTCATGTTTCTTTCCCGGAAATAGATCTTCCTTGCCGTACCGGGAGTTTGTGGCCTCTTCTCCTTTCTCTTAGTCTTTCTTCGTTGTAGAGTCTCGATTCATCCTCTCTTTAGCTCAAACTCTATCTTCCCAGTTCCTTTGTAATTATGTAACAACATATTTACCTTTCAAACACCACATCTCGATCACACAACTCTTCTTGTTTTTTGGGTTCTGAAACAGAATTTTAAAAACCATCCTTATACCTAACAGACACCTTTCAACTTATTATCCAATTGGTCCTTTTCAATTGGTCCTTTTCTTCTTTGGAACATGTACATATGCATCATATCCAAATACCCTTAGATTTGAAAGAGAGGGTTTCTTACCAGTCCATACCTCATGTGGAGTCTTATCCTCCAACACTGATGAAGGTGATCTGTTAACTAAGTAACATGTTGTCTCCACTGCCTCTGCCTAGAATTCTTGTCCTAACCTGGTACCACTGAGCATGCTTCTTGCCTTTTCCATCAGCATTCTATTCATTCTTTCTGCAACTCCATTTTGCTGAGGTGTGTATGGAGTAGCTCGTCAGACGATTACGACACTTCTTACGTAACTCTTCAAATTCCTTCGTAGAACTCTCACTATTATCTCGTCCTCGCGTCTTTATCTTCGTCTCGGTTTTCCACCGAGTCTTAAATTTCCCGCAATCGTTTTCAAGACTTCATTTCTTCTCGAAGAAATATATCCATGTATTCCTTGAGAAGTCATCTATGAATGAAACATAGTACGAGATACTTTCCCGAAATAGATGGAACCGACACAGTCCGAAACACTACCGTGCACAGTTCTAATATTCGTTTCGCCTGTCCAAGTAACCGTAAGGAAAACTGCTGCCATCTTCAGCTCTACATAACAATGTTCGAAGGTAAATCGAAATCTAGAGATAATCAAACATACAGCTTCATGCCTGATTTGCGCATCCGATGTTTTCAATCCAATATGTCCAAGCCTTTGATGCCACAGCATGGTCTTTTCTCCAGAGACAGCTAGGCTTTCCGCTCCACTTTCAGGAACCATAGAACTGTTACACCCATCAATAACAGTGCTACCTTGTAGCTTGTACAGAGTTCCAGTCCGAACTCCCCGCATTAATACCAGTGCTCCCCGAACCATCTTGCAAGCATCTTTCTCGAACACTGTTTTTACACCTGCATCATCCATCTTGCTTACAGAAATCAGATTTCTGGCCAATGTAGGAATATGCAGAACACCAGGAAGTGTTCTAATCCTCCCACCTTGCAGCTTCAGCTTGACCTTTCCACGTCCGACGATTCTGGCCTTCCTATCATCCCTTAGGAAGACATCACCACCATCATATTTCTCATACTCGCAGAACCACTCCCTATGGGGAGTGAAGTGAAAGGATGCACCCGAGTCAATCAACCATGACTCATGATCTACATGTATATTTGAAGAAGAAGCCAAATACACATCCCCACATTCATCCGAGGTGGTTTTTGCCTCTGCAGAAGGAGCATCATCAAATCCATTTCCTTTCTCAGAAGCTTTAGATTTGCAGTCCATTTTGTAGTGCCCTTCCTTTCCGCATTTCCAGCACACCTTTACAAACTTTCCAGGAGATTTAGATCTCCCTCTAAATTGATATCTCCCACTCAAACCTGGTTTCTGTTTCCGTTTTGGGACCTTTCCTCGTACAGAGCAAGGCATCTCCATTCCGGCCCTCCATATATTTCCCTCCGTCTCATTTCTCCGACAACAAGGTCGAGATGTCATCAAAATTCAAGGTAGTTGTATTGCTACCTATTGCAATAACCAGACTGGTCCACGCTTTAACTGTAGAGAACACAAACAAACTAAAAACTCGATGCACTTATCTTCATCTGGAGAGTTTTATTATCAACCGATGATGTATGAATCGACTCTTACCACGCATAAAGTTTATTCAGATGCTCCGTCACCGAGTCTCCATCCTTCATCCTCAGGTTATACAGCTTTTTCCGCAGGAACAACTTATTCACCAGAGACTTAGATTGGTACAAAGTCCCAAGTTTTTCCCACAAATTCTTTGTCGTAGCTTCCCCAGATACATTCAACAATACTGAATCTGAGACACACAACCATATTGTGCTCTTAGCCTTCCGATCCAGTTTATTCCAGTCTTCATCTGACATTTCCGTTAGTTTAGTACCTGTATCTACCCTG
Organism: Pinus albicaulis; assembly: GCA_034641835.2. Lineage (NCBI taxonomy): Eukaryota > Viridiplantae > Streptophyta > Pinopsida > Pinales > Pinaceae > Pinus > Pinus albicaulis. The sequence continues at coordinate 44,579,641 of CM076573.1, read as the reverse complement.
ATCCACTGATCTTTATCCACCAGCAGATCCTCCATCTTGAGCTTCCATAACTCAAAAATATGACCATTAAATTTCTTGATCTCTATCTTCCCGCCGCTCGCCATCTTCTTTCACTGCAAGAATCGATCCCGCAGATCTCTCACTGAATAGGGTCTACCTCAGGCCCGAGCGAAAAACCCTCAGCAGCAAAGGCTTCCCCTTGAAGCCGAAACAGCTCTGATACCAAATGTAGGTTTTAACCCTGAAAAAAATTTATCTACACACGAATCTTATAACATAAAATAAACAATAGCGAGAGCATAAAACATAAAACAGATAAACACAGAGATTTTCCCCTGGATCCCAAATTGGGACGACCAACTTGATTTTTCATTATATTCCTTTTAGTGTTACAACACATATATATACATGCTGAAGCATACATAAACCCCAATCCAATACCCCTGGATTAGAACATAACCATAGTTCCCTTGACCGGATCTACAAAATACCAGGGGCCGAAAACCATCATACCCCAAAACCATGTGCAAAATCATGCACAAAACATGGGTGGGTCCGTCTATGAGTGGGTCCGCACACCAAACAAATTTTCATCAGGGCACTGGCCCGGAACCCAACAGTGGGGTTTGCCTCCCCCTTTATGACCCCCCTGCTGCGCCCGGTGCAACGTACAGTGCGTGGGGCTAGTCGTGGAAAGAATATAACACATACCCAACAAGCAAAACAAAACAAAACAAAATCATCGAACTTCACAATCGACATTCATATGTCCATTGAAAATAGGAAAGAAAGTTGAAAATCTATGAAACCTACTTTCTTCGCCAAGTGAATATGGACATTAAGCTTTATTATATTGTTTATATAGGCATAGATAAAGAAAAAGGAATGAAAATACATTTGATTTCATGTTACTAAGCCTCTGTTTTATATATCAATTTTATAGTACTTCCAAGGATACTTGACAAAGAATAATGCATATACAAATCCATTTGAGACTGTATGTGTGAAATGCAATCGTCTAATTACAAGTGCTATAAATACGAATAAAGCCATGCTTAATTGCACCACTTGCAATTAGGACTCTCACTTCGTTTATTTCCAGCGGTTAAACTGTATCATACATGCAAATGTCAAGACTGAAATACAATGTGTTATGAGAGGTGTGGAATTGGAAAAAGTATTACCTGCACTACGTGAAGTTTCTTGCGAGATATATTGTACAGAGAAATCAAATGTTATTGATATGCTGTCTAATTTCGATACACATGGAATGTCTACAATAAACCATCAAAACGTGATTATACATATACAATTACAGTTGTCTTTATTTATATTATCGGGCAATCTAGTAACGACACAGTTCTCGTTGATTACATTGTGAAGCATCTTAACATTGCCTTATAGTTTCTAGTTCAGGCATTGGAATATTGTCGAACAACTCTTTCATTTTAGTTGATGATTGGGATCTGATTTCACATTGTCAAGAATTATAGTATACTTATACTTATGAAAAAAAATAAAAATAAAAAAATTCACAATCGACATTCATATGTCCATTGAAAATAGGAAAGAAAGTTGAAAATCTGTGAAACCTGCTTTCTTCGCCAAGTGAATATGCACAAAAATATTTATTATATTGTTTATATAGGCATAGATAAAGAAAAAGGAATAAAAATACATTTGATTTCATGTTACTAAGCCTCTATTTTATATATCAATTTTACAGTACTTCCAAGGATACCTAACAAAGATTAGTGCATATACAAATCCATTTGAGAATATATGTGTGAACATAGTTATTAAAACCGGCCGGTTTGAACCGGTAACCGGTCAAACCGGCCGGTTAGCATGCTGGCCGGTTCAAACCGCCATGCAACCCGGTTTAACCTTGCACTTAACCAAAAAAAAACATGTTAACCGGTCCTAACCAGCTGATTAAGGACGGAACCGGCCGATTTATGAATAAACCGGTCGGTTCTATCCTTAACCAGCCGGTTGATGTCTCTTCACTTACGCGGACCCACCCACAACCAACAAGGTGTTTTAGGGCTGATGTGGAGGTAAGGGGAGGGTTGTTTCCCTCCAAAAACACCCTCCCCAATCTTTTATAAGCAGGGGCAGCCTCTCCTTTGTCTCACACCAAATCATTTGTTGTTTATGAGTTTGATTGAGAGGTTGGAGAGTGTTGAGTGTTTGCCAGAGCAGTGATCTTGGAGGCTTCGAGTTGGAGTTGGAGCTATCTTGGAGATAGTTTGGAGCTGTCAATAGCGTTGGCATCTTCAAGAGGACGCTAAGGAAGCTAGTTTGCATTGCCAGGTAAGATTTTTCACTTGAAAAATCCATCATTTCATTGTTGTTCATGTATTTATTTTCTCATGTGTTTAGCTATTTTATTGCTCTCAAATCTCTAGTCCTATGCTATCAAAATTTGTATGTTTGAATGTGCATTTTGTTTCGTAAATTTAGCCTTAGTTGTCCATTTATCTTAGCTGCAATTTTTTTTAAATGGCAGATTTATTTCCAAATTTCAATTATTTCAATTCAAGATGCCTCCAAAAGCCAAGGACAGTGCATGGGCCCATTGTGATGTGGTTGAGGGAAAGATGGTATGCAAACTTTGTCCAAAATGTATTCGAGGTGGGGGTATTATTAGATTGAAACATCATTTGGCTGGGATAAGAGGCAATGTAACGCCATGTGATGCACCTAAAGCAGTGTTAGGTCCGGTTAGGGCAGAATACCTTGCCAAGATTGAAAGGTTTGAGGAGACTAAGGCTAGGGAGAAGGCCATCCAAGATGAAATTGCAAGGAAGATGGAAATAGTAGAAATTCTGAGAGAGAGTGGATATGAAAATGATGAGTATGATATTCAAGACTCCACTTCTATCCCTTCCACCAATAACCCCTTTCACTATGTTCCTCCTGTTGGCAAAAGATCAAACCCAACAAAGAAACCCAACCTCATGAGTTATTTCTCATCCACTGCTAATCCCACAGCCACTGCCTCCATGTCCCAGCCATCTCCAAGTCGTCAACCCACTTTGGATCAACATTGGAAAAAACAATGCAAAGAAGCTTCTTATCAGTACATTGCTAGATGGTGGTATGATTCAGATATCCCATTTAATGCTGCTCGCTCACCTTATTACTAAGCTATGTGGGACTCTGTTTCTATTGCAAGAAAGGGCTTCAAAAGCCCTACTGTGCATGACTTAAGGGGAGCTCTTTTGCAACAAGAGATTTGTAATATTGATGAGTATTTGGCTTAATATAAAGAGTCATGGCTCAAAATAGGTTGTTCCATCATGTCAGATGGATGGACTGATGGAAAGAACTGCACTATCATTAACTTCCTTGTTGCTTTCCCTCGAGGAACAATGTTTTTGAGATCAGTTGATGCATTTAATAAGGTGAAGGATGCAACCCTTCTATTTGAGCTTTTGGATAAGATTATTCAGGAAGTGGGACAACATAATGTTGTGCAGGTCATCACAAATAATGCCTCAAACTATGTTCTTGCTGGAAAGATGCTTGAGTCCAAGTATAATACCATATTTTGGACTCCATTTGATGCACATTGCATAGACCTCATGCTTGAGGACATGGGAAAAGTGGAATGGGTAAAAAAAACTGTAGAGCATGGCAAGTGCATTACAAAATACATTTACAACCACTCATGGGTATTGAGCCTAATGAGGAAAAACACTGGGGGCAAAGAGCTTGTTAGGCCTGCCATTACGAGATTTGCAACTCACTTCCTCACGTTGCAATGTCTTAATTCTCAACAGAAAAACCTGCAGAAAATGTTTTCTTCTGATGATTGGACTGAATCCCAGTGGGCTCGTAGACAAGATGGAAAAGACACCAAAAATAAATTCTTTGACATTAATTTTTGGAAAAGGTCTTCAAAGCTGGTAAAAATTATTGAGCCCCTTGTTAAGCTGCTAAGGATGGTGGATGGGGAAAAGATGGCAATGAGATACATTTATGAGGCTATGGATCAGTCCAAGGAGCAGATACGGGCAACTTACAGGAACAGGTTAGCTAAATATGGCTGGATATGGGAGATCATTGATAACAGATGGAACAATCAACTCCATCGTCCTATACATGCAGCTGGGTATTTTTTGAACCCAAAGTATCATTATAGAGCTCGGCTAGGAGATCAGCAGGATGGGGAGGTCAGATTTGGATTGATTTACTGCTTGGAGCGCATGGTCCCTAACCATGCAGAACTTTTGGAAACACATAAACAACTTACTCATTTCAGTATGGAAGCTGGTACCTTTGGAAAGAACTTGGAAAAAATTGTAAGAGATGTGGATCAACCAGGTAAGCAATTCCAATTTGTTTTTCTTTTCGAGTTAAATTGTTTGTAAATAAGTAATGAAATGAAATATGTTACTAATGAATGTATTTTTATTTGCAGCACATTGGTGGGAGTCATTTGGCGGCCAATGTCCTCAATTGCAAAAGTTTGCAATTAGAATCCTCAGCCAAACTTGCAGTGCTTCAGGTTGTGAGCGCAATTGGTCTATTTTTGAGCACATACACACAAAGAAGAGAAACCGTTTGGAACAGAAATGATTAAATGATCTTGTGTTTGTGCAATACAACCTTTGATTGAGGCAGAACCAACTGATGAGAAAAACACCTGATCTAGATCCCATTGTGTTGGATGATATTGATCCAACGTCAAAATGGGTGGAGGAGACTGAAGATCCAGTGTTTGAGGCTGATTTTGATTTTGATGCAGCAATAGCGGGGGGTGAATTTGAAGCAGATTTGGTGGTTCCATCAGACGCAGACCCGAGATTGGTAGCTGCATCAAGCAAAGGCAAACAACCAATGGACGACACTAGTCATGCACCTCGAGTAACTCGTGCTTCCATTAGGTCCACTTCTATTGTTATTGGTGGCAGGGGTACTGAGGTTGCAGATGAGCCTGAGGCTGAGGCATCCTCAGACTCTGATCCAAATGATGTCTATGTAGCAGCCGATGTTGATCTTGTGTCTAGTAGCGGTGATGAATTTGATGATTGATCATCATTCATGTGTAGTCTTGTATTAGGCCAATGGCCTCATAGCTTGTAGCATTGTTTTTGGACTTTATGGGCCATTTGGAGCCTCATTGCTTATGTATTTTTCGATGATATGTATTGCAATCGGTGCCATTTTGATATATTCACCTTTGCATGGTATATAAATGAGCAAACTTTGCATATTTTGTCTCTATTGGCTTGGAATCATGGTTGCAAATCTTAAAAATAGTTTTTTTTTATTAAAAAATAATTATTTGATGTATTTTTTTTTAAAACCGGTTCATTGAAATCTGACTGCTACTGGTTAGACCAGTTCTGGTTCGAAACCCGGTTCATTAGGTCCACCGGTCCGATCACCGGTTCCGGTTTTAATAACTATGTGTGTGAAATGCAATATTCCAATTACAAGTGCTATAAATATGAATAAAGTTATGTTTAATTGCACCACTTGCAAGTAGGACTCTCACTTCGTTTATTTTCAGCGATTAAACTGCATCATACATGAAAATGTCAAGACTAAAATACAATGTGTTTTGAGAGAGGCGTGGAATTGGAAAAAGTATTACCTGCACTACGTGAAGTTTCTTGCGAGAAATATTGTACAGACAAATCAAATGTTATTGATATGTTGTCCAATTTCGAGACACGTGGCACGTCTACAATAAACCATCAAAACATGATTATACATATACAATTATAGTTGTCTTTATTTATATTGTCGAGCAATCTAATAACGACACAGTTCTCGCTGCTTGCATTGCGAAGCATCTTAACATTGCCTTATAGTTTATAGTTCAGGAATTGGAATATTGTCAAACAACTCTTTCATTTTACTTGATGATTGGGATCTGATTTCACATTGTCAAGCGTTATACTATACTTATGAGAACAATATTAGGAATGTCATCATTAGAGTAAACAAGGCAATTGCTTCTACTAATGCTAATGCTAATATGACATTGTACAAGAACATATGTCAATGAACTATTTTCTTCAAGTTCCATGTTTGCTGCTATGCTATGTCGTGTTTTCTTTCTTATAGTTTCATTTCTTTCATTGTTTTATTGATTTATCAAATTTGCAAGTTCTATAACTAGTCAAACAATATTGCAAGTTGGCTATGTAGGAGTTTGTAGCATGCTTAATCATTTTCCGGCGACATTGTTATTCAATAATGAACCTTACAATCATGATTTTCTTTGTTTATATTGTCAACCAATCCGGTATTCTTTCTGTAAAAAAATTATTTCATGCAAGATTGGAACAAATATCTAAATAAAGCATTATCATACTGAGTCAAAACAAATTTCTAAATCGAATAAGCAAGAGTACCATATAAATTGTAAAATATTTTGCTTCTACACATACGTATATAATCCATAATAGTCTGATATGTTCTTTTTTTCGTTAACTGTGTCGATAATATTAAAATACATGGCCTTTAGCATATATTGAATTTCAAAATTGGTTGAACAAATATAAAATTTTGGTAATGATTTCTTTACTAATTAAGCATTGTTTTTGGATATTAAAAATTCTATTAATTATGCTGCTAGAATGGATATCCGATTGCTATGTTCATGTTTTACAAGAGTTCTTATGACAATTTTCTTATGACGTTTAGTTCATCTTTTAATCGCCTAAGCCTTTGTTGAAGTTCTAATATTTTATCCAATAGCATTAAAATATATTTACTGAGCATTAAGATATCTTGGTTGAGCATTAAGATATATTAGTTCTCTGCATGTGCGTCTTCATGTGTGCTTCTACCATGGTTTCTTTGGGCCATTTGTTTGCTCTTAGTAACAAATTCAAAAAACAATAAATTAATTAAAAATCAAAACCTAAAAACACTTAACAATTTCAAAACAAGAAAAGCAAGTTCGTTTCCTATAACTTACTAACGAGTATAGAACAAAATGAACATTGACAAATTACTTTGATAGGAAATATGCCTACATATAATGCGTCAAAGGCAATACATCATCTAAGTTCTGAAACGACATTTAACAACTATCAAATTTAATGGTATTCATTAATCAATGATCGCCATTAATATGGCCAGTACTGATTTGCCTAGTCTTTAATCAGAAAATATTGTTGTGAAACAATTACTTTAAATCATATACGTTTTACTTAAATTCCAACTTGACATAGTCCAATTGATATGATTATGTTTCATGATTAATCTGTTCCGTGCACTTTATAAATCAATATCGAGATAATATTTTATTAATATCCTAAAACACATTCGATTTTGATTTACTAAAACTCTCCTACCAATAAATAGAAGTATTTTATGTATTTATTCAATGAACCAACACATATTCAACACATTTACTATGTAAACTTGCCTTGCCATTAGCCAACTTTTACTATAAGGAAGACAAAGTGATTTTGAATCTTAAGTGTAAATCTGTGACTTAGATGCCTTATTGCCTTTATCGCATTATCGAAATATTAAATGAAATTTTTTAACTCAAATAAGTGAATTAAGTAACAATTTATAACCTCGTATGGTTTCTGTCATTTTCTGTTAGGCTAAAAAATAGTACAAAACTATTATAAGTTTTTTCTACAAAATAAAAGCTTTGATTGTAAACTCTGCACTTTGAAAGCAAAAGGCGTAGATTATAGTATTGATAATAGCCTAACAAAACTTTCAGGATTCAGAAAAGTTTCAAGATCATTACATTGCCAAAAACCATTATGCTTTAAACATCGCCATAAAGCTAAGACTGAATAACACCATCCATCTCCACATTGCACCTTCATATAGGCACACCATCATAGAAATCAGTCTCAAACTATTTAGTCGATTAATAGACTTCGAAATAGATTGAACCTGCCATCGAAGAAATGGAAGCAAGTCCATTCGCATAACTATCACTTGGCCTCCAACCTAATTTCTAACTTGTAAGCTACACTTCCTCCACTTATCATGTGTCTATGACTAACCTTTTTGACTGGTCACATGTAGATACAAACTACCGATCACCAACACCAACACCAACAATATCTCTAACCGAAGCCTCTCTTTTAAAAGCACTATGTATACTTGAATTCACTGAATAAATATCAAAAGGAGTATTTTATAACATCGATAGATATGATTTTATTGATATGTTTGAAACCAGTAATCATTACACAAAGCATCAGAGAAAACGTTATTAAGCGCTTCATCGTTAACATAATTGTGTATCAATTTGCTAAATAGATATTAATATCACGACTAGGTATTAATTAATTCTTCAATGCTACACGTGATTTCCATGTTTCCTCATCTTCGTAAACATTATCGTCTCAACAATTTTTTTGCATATAATACACTTGTCCTTTCTCACATGATCTTGTGCTAAATGGTTCCAAAAATTTGTACCTTACTTGTTATCATTACAATAATTACGTAATAAAATATGTTATAAACACTAATGTTAAACTGCACAAATAACGAGTACAATATGTGATATTAAATTTGTTAAATGAAAATTAATATTGTATATTGGCTTTGAAGTGCAGAGAAGTTGATTGTGTGGCATTGAATGTTGGATTTGAACTTTACCGCACTCACTTCCTGCACTCAAACAAAACTTTGCACTCCTTCATGTGTTCTGAGAAAAAATTTACACTGTGGTGTTTTCAGTGCAGAAGAAATTAATTATGTGACAACACGGGAAAATCACTATTCTCTTCACTTCCACATAAATCTTTCATTATGCAAAGAGTTTTGTGCAATAAAATTTCATTGTGTGAATATCTTTCATTGTACAGAGTTTTGCTCGCGCTCCATAAACTTCAACTTGTGCCACACTCGCTAATAAACTATGTGAATTATGGCTCTAATCCCTGACTTTATTCTTGCAAATTTGCTCCAAAAATCTAAATATACCATCGATCTAACTTTCCTTGATTTTAAGCCTTTGTTTTCGTCATTAATGTCGTCTCGATCCACAACTAACAAACAATCAAGAAAATCAAAGGTGATAGTGGAAAATCCACACAATGTTGACGCGTGATTTAATTTAACTATGAACAATTTTTGAATTAGTACTATTATGTTTCCTTGTGTGAACCATTCATTGCGCAAAGATTTTATTGTGCGGAGGATAGGGATTGTGTGGGAAAAAGGGTTGCAGAGGGAAAATTAATCTTAAACTATTTTCCATAAACTTTTGCAGATTTAGTTGTGTGCGATATATGCGAGAAAACGAAGGTGAATAAGGAACTTTATAGCTTTAATTTGTAATGTAATGACATTTCACATTTTCCTATTACACAAAAGTTTCACATTTTCTAATCCAATTATATTTCACGTTTTCTACAATAAAAGCTTCAATTCCATTTTTGTGCTCCACACAATTATGATAACTTTCATTATAAGAGCACATTAACCTTTAATCAATTAATTAGCAAATTCTTTAGTGTGGAGTGCAGAGATCCGCATAATGAAAGCTTGAAAACTTCCTTCGCACTCCCGCACATATGCTTGATTTCACAAAGATAACCATAAACAAATCTTACATTGGTTATGCAAAGAGTTTTGTGCGAAGAGATTTCATTGTGCGGAGAGCTTTCATTGTACATAGTTTTGTTTGCACTCCACACAACCTTGACCCAATTGACTAATGATATTAAGAATATGCATATTTGGATTATTTATTATTAATATATTACCAATAATATTGTATGGGTCCACCGCTTGCCTCAGTGTTATTGTGAAAAACAGTAAATATAATGATATTTGCAATACGATCCACACTTCTTCCTAAAGTCAACTAATAACACAATGGTGGGGCCAACATTGTTTATAGGTATCAACATGAACAAACAAATTTTTTGTGAGTTTTGTGATTAAAAAACTTGTTTATGAGTGTCAGCATGTATGAATTATGTGGAAGGTTTGTCATTGTGTGGAATGGAAAGGTCTACAAAATGAAAACCTGAAAGCTTCCTCTACACCATGGACTTCCTGTGCAACCCCAGACATATGACCAATTACACAAAGATAACCATAAATAAAGCTTCCACTATGTGAAGAGATTTGCGCAAAGAGCTTTCATTACAACCTTTAATCAATTTATTGGCAAAGTCTTAAGGCAAAAATAAGTTGATTCTGCTAGACTGTGGAAAAATGACTCAGTCTTCGAGAGGTGTTCATTGACATTTGTGCTTATGTGGAGATTTTTATGCTGGTAGATTTAATTGTGCAGAGAGATTTCATTGTACAAATTTTTTTTCAACTCCATAAACTTCTACTTGTGCCACACTTGCTAATAAAGTTGACTAATTATGGCTCTATGCTTTCAAACTGGCTCCAACAATCTAAATATACCATCGATCTAACTTTCCTTGATTTTAAGCTTATGTCTTCACCATTAATGTTGGTTTGATCAACAACTACCAAACAATCAAGAAAAATCGAAGCTGATAGAGGAAACTATGCACAATGTTGACATGTAATTAATTTAATTATGAATGAATTTTGAATTAATACTATTATGTAACACCCTCTTCCCACATCTACCTAAGTAACCGACCAACCGAGCTAAACATGTGATGAGAGACTACTATATGAGATTCGACCTCCTAGATGACCTTGAGGAAATGGAATCAGCGAAAACTTGACAAACAAACCTTACACAACATCAACAACATCCCTAGGAGGTATCCCAACCCTTTAGGCCTCTTACCCCTGGGTTTGAATTTTTTTTTTACCATTTCAAGCCTTATTTGCAGGCATGACACTTCATGCCAGTAGTCAGGAGGCTATAGCCATAGTCACCACATAGTAAGCCTGCGACCAGGGCCCCAATTGCTCAGTTTTGTGCCTGAAACTATGGGATTTGAGCCACCTTTTAGGTCTAGAGGCCAAGACACTGCCCAAAATTTCCTAAAAACTTAGGGGATGATAAATAACATTGGAATAGTGATACATAAGCAATCACATCAATAATAACTCATATGGACCCCTCCTTGCCATGAAAATGATTTCATTAAACATGTCACAAATATTGAATCTACATGTGTAAACAACAAATTTAAGCATAGGGGTCTCATACTTATCTAAGAATTGCTAAGAAGCATTGCTCCTTTACATCATTAGTTGAAATACAATCTACTTGACCATAGATACAGTGTGCATTCATTTACAAGTAAAAACATGGAGAGAGCCATACATCATCGCTGATAAATTACAAGCTTGTAACAAGCATAATAACAACATAAATACAATAGGTACAACAACAATGGAATCCCCATAATAACCAGTACAATTATACATCAAATACCAAAGGAATGAATTTCTCATTAATGAATATAGAAACCAACCGAGGATGGGAATACCACGTTACACCCGACCATAGATTGGCTGAGCCAAACCTATCTTCAACCAATCACCCTCCTGCCATATTCCAAGCATGAATGTGGGACTCATAACCAACCAAAAATAACCAAAAAAGCATGAATGCTACCGAGGTTTTTCGCCTACACCGTGAGGAATTTGAGTGCCTCCTAGTATCTTAGGTTTTACCATAATCCATAGTCTGAATCAGGGATCACTAGGCCCTAAACCGATACATATTCCCCAGGATTTACCATACATCCCATCCCGAGACTGCTAGGCCCAACGGAGAGTAATCAACCTCTTCGCTTTACCATATATCCCACTATTCACCGACAAGGATTCCTAGGCCCACCTAGGAACGCAATCATGCTTTACCGCAACCCATAGTCTGGCTCAGGGGTTACTAGGCCAGTGGATTTACCGTGATCCACAGTCCGATTCAGGGACCACTAGGCCATGTGTTTTTCATTTTGGAGATCCACCCCACTCAGCTTTGAATCTATTCGGCAATCCAGCTCACCCGAAGTATGAGAAACCCATCTCATCAAAGCTATACGAAAATGGAAAGGCTAGGCTGAAAACACTATCACACTTGGAAAAAAACCATGTCAATGTAGAAAATAACCACATGAAATACCATGCATGCTAGATCTAGCAAGGAAATCACATATGCAAATCAATACATGCAAAGAATCATATTGTAGTTGCTTGATCCTGCTCTTTCTTGATTTCTTTTCCTTTCTTGCTCCAATGCCCAAGTGCTCCAAGAAAACTCTAAGTGTCAAAGAGTGAGTGAGAGAGAGAGAGAACAATCAGAGAGTTCAAAAAATGAACTGCTAAAAGGTACCAATTGATCGTCATAATCCTTTTTATAGAAGAGGCCTCTATTTTCTTCATTTTCCATTATTTTTCTTCATTTTCCTCCTCACATGCAACCTGTGACCTTTCATCTCCCTTTTCTCCTAATTTCCACTACTTTCATAAATGAATATGCCAAAAAATCAAATTTTCCCCTCCAAATATTTTTCCTTTTCCTTTGCCAATTTCCTTAGCCATGTTAAACCAAATTAACACGCACTAGGATGTTTTTCCCAACATTCAGCTTGGAATAAGTGTCTCATCAGCCGTGGTTATTATTTTTTAACTTTTATCACATGGAAATTTTCACTAGGGTTGTTACATATTATGTTTCCTTGTGCAAATATTTTAATGTGTAGAGGATGGGGATTGTGCAAGACAACGAGGGTGCAGAGGGAAAATTAATCTTAAACTATCTTCCATTTAAAACTTTTACAAATTTAGTTGTGCGTGATATGTGCGAAAAAAGAGAGGTGTAGAGAGAACTTTATAACTTTAATTCGTAAACTATTGATATTTCACATTTGCCTAATGCATAAAAGTACAAATTTCATTATGAGAGCACAACCTTTACTCAATTGACTAGCGATATTGATAATACATAAATGTGGACTATTTATTATTAAAATATTATCAATAATATCGTATGGGTCCACTGCTTGCCTCAGTTTTATTGCAAATAGTGGTAGACACATCGATATTCGCAATACGAAGATATTGATTATTTAATATTAAAAATAGTAGCAATAATACATATACGCAAGTGCAAGAAATCGCGATAATACAAAGATATGGATGATTTAATATTAAAATATTAGAAAAAATACATATACCCAAGTGCAAAATGTCACGACACACTTATATGGAGAGCTTTCCCTGTGCGAAGAGCTTTGTGTTAAAATCTTTCATTACAATAACACAACCTTTAATCAATTAATTAGCGAAAGAATTTTATAACTTTGATTTGTAATTTAATGATTTTTTTTTTCACGTTTGCGTATTACATAAAAGTACAATTTTCATTATGAGAGCACAACCTTTAATAAATTAATTAGCAAAGTCTTTAGTGTCGAGTGTGGAGGTTCGCACAATATTGAAAGCTTGAAAGCTTCCCCCGCATAATGAACTTCCTCTGCATTCTTGCACATATGTCTAATTTCACAAAGATAACCATAAAAAAAGCTTGCATTGCTTATGCAAAGAGTTTAGTGCGAATTTCATTGTCTCGAGAGCTTTCATCGTACAAATTTTTGTCCACACTTTGCACAACCTTTACTCAATTGATTAGTGATATTCAAAATACAGAGATCATATGGATTATTTGTAGAAATTATACAAAATACATGTATGTCCTGGATCCTCCTGATCTAACAATATGCTACTGTTAAATACAAAATCGCTTCTACAAATCTTTGCGAAATTTAAAACACAATCGCCAATTACAATATCATGAAGAAAGATCAATCACACACAACATAGATAATTTACCGAGGAAAGCTTATAGCTAAAAACCCACTATCTTCTATTGTATATTATATTAGGGATCATGAAACAATTACATACAAAGCTCTTATCCAAGAGCTCTCAGTACATGATCTAACTGTCTCACACTGTCATACAAAAATTGGCAAGTTCCTTAGCCAATTTACCGTCTCCAGACAACCTGCCTCCACTACGCAATCCCAGCTGATAGCAATCCCTGAATGAGTGCAATTTTGCCTGCTTTGACTGCACAATCCTCATGGGCACATCCAATGTGTGTGTGGTGCATGTGTGCAACTGGATAATGTCACAACTAATAGTTTACTTCCCTTTCACCTATAATTCAACTGGGTATCCACTGGATTTGACATGCATGCAGTTAATAATAGTAAATCTTTAGGTTCACGTGAGACCAGTGATTGTGAATTAATTAATAAATAATTCACTTGATCTCTCACTAGTGTATTTTCAGTTACAACTAGCACAACTGAGTTAAACTACTTTACAAATTACATAACTGCACTTCCAACTCTGTTACAACTTTGAATCACTCAGTTACAACTGAGTCAACCTGCATGTCCCACCAACCAACCACTTAACTCGAAATTGCTTTAGCTAACTGATTCACTGTTAGGTCCCTATATTACTAGTATAGTCCCTTATTGTTATTAGTGTAACCCCCTTATTGTTATTATTGTACCCTTGTAACCCCTATTTTGTTATTATTGTGCCCTTAAATTATTATTGTTAGGTCGGCTAGGATTACATTGTGGCCCACTAGGATTACATTATGGCCCCATGGACTCCTATATATAGAAAGGAGGTTTTGTAAATTGCATCATCCAAGAATTGTTCATTTATGTAATGTATTGGAGGTTGCCCCCTCGAAGTGGCTCATTTCTAAGGCGTTGATATCTCTTTTCTTCTCTTTTTGGAGCTGGTTACACAACATTTGGTATCAGAGCTTTGGGATTCTAGTGTTTCGCTGCTCCAAACAGGTCATCGTGGCATTTTCGCTATAACTTTTTTTCTACGAAGTTCCAGAAGCTGAAATTTTTAGGGTACGAATCTGAAATCCTGAGGAACATCGTCAAAAACTTTGAGAGCTTGGTTCGCAATATTTTTGGAGATATGATCTGTGAAAGTTAGGTCTTTTTTCAGGCTCCTAAACAGGTCATCATGGAATTTGCGCTATAATTTTTTTTTCTACAAAGTTTCAGAAGCTGAAATTTTTAGGGTACGAAGTTGAAATCATTAGGAAAATCGTCAAAAAATTTCAGAGCTTGGTTCGCAATATTGTCGGAGATATGATCTGTGGAAGGTAGTGCTTTTTTAGGCTCCAGAATTTCATCTCAAAGAGGTGATTGTGGAAAAATCTTCATAACTCTTTCTATGAGCATCGGATTGGAGTGCCGTAAAAAGTGGTCGCAAGTAAACGGACTGTAATTTCTTGGCTATCAATTTCAGAGCCGAAGGACAAAACAGTGACACGTGGAAAGTCGTACAAGTTTGCTCCACTGAACCAGTCCATAATTAGGTCATTGTGGGAGATTGGACACAACTTTGTCTTGGAGAACCCAAATTAGATTAGACCTGTGGCATTCGAAAGATAATTCAGAGGGCTACGTTGGTACTAAAATTCAAAATATATATATATATATAAATTTTTATTTATTTTTTTATTTTTTATTTTTATTTTTATTTTTTTTTCGAATTGCATAAGTCTTGTTTGAAGAATCAATTTGAATTGATTCCAAGGGCATATTGTAGAATAGATATCAGTATTGGGTTCTAAAATATGCCCCATAAAAATAATTCAACACCCATTAAGCCTTCAGAAGGCTCTACTATGACTCATGAAGATGAAGAATTGCAACATGACCTATCAAAATTACAAGAGCAAGTGCAACAAATTTCACTCTCACAAAGAGCAACAAAAAATGAAATGGAAGTTTTGAAGAAAGGCGTGGAAGCAAAGATGGACGGTTTGAAGAAAGGCGTGGAAGCTAAGATGGATGGCATGGAAGCTAGCATGGAATCTAAGATGGGTGACATGAAAGACAACATGGAAAACATGAAGAATGATCTAAAAGCAGACACCGAAGGTTTGACAAATTTGATACAAGAATTTTTTCCTAATGGAAAAAAGATAGTAGAAGAACCTCATGATGAGAACAAAATAAATGTTAATCGTGAGTTCATAAACTCTAATGTTGGCGGGAAGAACCACCATATTCCAAAAATGGATATGAGGAAGTTTGATGGAAAGAACCCCGTAACATGGATACTACAGATGGAGCAATATTTTGATCTCAATAATGTGCAAAACACACAAAAGGTACGCATTGGAACTTTACATTTAGAAAAATACATTCGTATGTAGTGAGATTGCAGACATGCATTTCGTAAAAAATTACGCTCATTGAAATTTTTACGGAGGAAATGATAGCACATTATGAGGATACAAAGAGCAACACCTTCTTTACCCAATTGATAAATCCCAAACAAAAGGGTTTAGTGGGGCAGCACATTGAGGACTTCCAAAAATTGAATATAAGGGTAACTGATCTTACAGAGGAACACAGGATTGATCTCTTCCTAGGCACTTTAAAGGAGAACATCCAACATGAAGTTCGCGTTTTGGAACCTGATTCATTGGAGAAGGCATTCAGGTTGGCAAGAAAAGTTGAATGTAAAATTATGGCGACAAGGAAGCCTACCACTCAATTCTATAAAGAAGGAAGTGTTGTTATGCCTAGATTTCCACAACCTACAAGGTTGACACCACAACAATTGGAAGAAAAAAGAGCAAAAGGGCTTTGCTACAGTTGTGATAGCAAATACACTAAAGGTCATAAGTGTGCTGAGAAGAAATTATTTCACATAGATTGTGAAGAGGAAGAAGAAAATGAACAAGAAGAGGATATACACCAGGAACCAACCCTAGAAGAGGAAGAAATGAATCCGACCATATCGTGTAATGCACTGGCAGGAATTACCACTCCTCAAACTCTCAAGATACAAGGACAAATCAAGAAGAAAAAGGTAATAGTGTTGATTGATTCAGGTAGCATCCATAATTTTATTCATTGTAAGGTAGCCAAGGAATTAAATTGTTTCTTATACCCAGCACCAGAATGTCAAGTGATGGTTGCAAATGGAGGAACTATAAATTGCTCTGGAAAATGCCATAATATCAAGCTAACCATGGGGGAATATGTATTGACCAGTCCAATGCTTTCCATTCCTATGGGAGGTGCTGATGTTGTACTAGGAGTACAATGGTTACAATCTTTGGGGACGGTAGCTTTTAATTTTCAAGAACTTTTCTTGAAATTTTTTTCAGAAGGAAAGGAAGTTGAATTACGGGGTATTGCGGGGAAGCCAGGAAGGATAATAAGCTCTAATGTCATGAGAAAGCTTCTAAAGAAAGAACAGCGAGACGTAATTGCACAATTATGCTCACTAGAAGTTCCAACATCAAAATCATCTATTTCTGCAGATCTCCAACAAGTCTTGGACAATCATTCCAAGGTGTTTGAAACTCCCAAAAGGACTCCCACCTATTCGTGATCATGATCATGCTATTCATTTGATTCCAGGAAGTGTTCCTCCAAACATCAGGCCTTATAGATATCCTTACGTCCAAGAGAGCGAAATTGAACGTATGATTGCAGAAATGTTAGAGGCGGGTATAATTCAACCTAGTCAAAGTTCTTTCTCTGCTCCTGTAGTATTGGTACACAAGAAGGATGGATCATGGCGAATGTGTCCGGATTATAGGGAGCTTAATAAGCTCACCATTAAAGATAAATTTCCTATTCCTGTGATTGATGAATTATTGGATGAATTACATGGAGCAATTTATTTTACCAAGTTGGATCTTCGTTCAGGATATCATCAAATTAGAATGAAGACTGAAGATATTCCAAAAACAACATTTCGAACTCAAGAGGGTCATTATGAATTTTTGGTCATGCCTTTTGGCCTTACCAATGCACCTTCTACATTTCAAGGGTTGATGAATTCCATTTTCAAACCCTTCCTTAGAAAATTTGTGCCAGTATTTTTTGATGATATACTAATCTACAGCAGGTCTTGGAAGGATCATGTTGAACATGTTGATAGGGTGCTCAAACTATTGCAGGAGAAACAATTATATGCAAAAACATCCAAATGTTTCTTTGGAGTACAAGAGGTGGAATATTCGGGTCATATTGTATCTCACAAGGGTGTTAAAGTAGACCCTAACAAAATTAAAGCCATTAAGGAATGGAAAGCCCCCACAACCATAAAGTGGTTGCGAGGATTTCTCGGGTTAACAGGGTATTATCGCAAGTTTGTTAAGAATTATGGGAGAATAGCAGCACCTCTAACAACATTATTGAAGAAAGATGCATTTTCATGGACTCCTAAAACAACTAAGGCCTTTGAACGTCTTAAAGAGGAAATGTGCCTAGCACCGGTCTTAGCTACGCCAGACTTCACGAAAACCTTTATTGTGGAATGTGATGCCTCAGGAAATGGAATTGGTGCGGTTTTAATGCAAGAAGGAAGACCTATTGCTTTTGAAAGTCGTCCAATCAAAGGAAAGTATTTACATAAACCTATTTATGAGAAGGAAATGTTAGCAATACTGCATGCACTAAAGAAATGGAGAACTTACCTAATGGGAAGACACTTCAAGGTAAAAACTGATCATGATAGTCTTAAACACTTTTGGAACAAAGACTATCTTCAGAAGAGCAGCAAAAATGGGTCACAAAGATGTTGGGTTATGACTTTGAAATAATCTACAAAAAAGGAAAGCTTAATGTTGTTGCAGATGCACTTTCAAGAAAGAATGAAGAGGTGGAAGCATTGCTTTGTGCCATTTCTATTATCCAACCAGATTGGATAACCGAAGCAAGAGATGAATGGAAGAAGGACAAAGATGTATGGACACTCATTCAAAATTTGCAGCAAGATCCTAGTACATCTTATACATTTAGTTGGAAAAATGATTCCTTATGGTACTGTTGGGCAGTGAAAGAGGTATGAAATTGATATGTATTTGTACATTCTTTTACCATAAATATACTTCTGTTTGCCTTGGAAAGGTAACTTATTATAAGATTTGCAATTAAATTGGAAAGGTTTATGTTTAGCATAGAAAGATGACTAAAAGTCGTTTTTATTGGCAAAACAGGAATTTGAAGAGGTGAGTAGATGTATCAAAGGCGTGGCTGAAAATAATCTAACTACTGCTCCATCCGTGATGAACCATATCCAGCTGAAGCCAAGAAGATCTGAACGAATCGCCCAGAAAAGGCAGGGGATAGCTCGGCCTTGAACAGAGTGAACAGAACGATGACAAAACAAGAGAGGAGCGAATCCCTCAGGATCGAAAGATCCTGAGGGATCGTTGTTCAACCTTATCATAGTTCTTGATTTATCCGTCAAAGAATTAAATATAAGGCAATGATCTTTAGCGACAGGGATGGTGGTTATTGTAAAGGAGAGTTTGCCTGAAAGACTTTTACATTCCTGTTGTAATCTAATGCCTGTTGACTCTCGGTCGTGAGAGAATTATATCTGTAATGCTTTTCGATTTAATATAATATACAGGTTTCATCCATTTTCTAAGAGTTCTGAGTTAGCCCAGCGGTGTTTCACTGGCGCTAAGGGCCCGGCTCTGGTGGAATTACTATGTTGTTGTATTATTAATCTTTGTTTGTTGATGCATGAATTGTGTTCAGTATTTATCTTTGTTACAGAATTGTTTCATTGTTGAACCAAGTGCATAGCCATTACTGTTTCGTTCTTTATCGTAAATACATTTATTGATTAGTTATCTTGTCATTATCTTTTGGCTTTGCTGTTCTGTAATTACAGTGAGTTGCTGTTCCATTAATCCATGGTTTGTTATTAGATTATGATTAACTGTCGACAAGCTTGAGTGTGAAGATTTATCTATCTGAATTGCATTAGACTTGTAATTGTTGTTTCTTTTATGCTGATGTTCCTTTTCTAGATTTCATTTCCTTTAAGTTGCCTTGATTGAATCTGCGTTTGTTTCAATTGCTTTAAGATCTCCAAACTGTAGAGGATAAAGACATTCACTCCAGGTCCCCAGATTTGGTCATCTTACATCGATTTCTAGGGGAACGAGTTATTGCTACTGCATCCCTGATCGATGTTTAGCAAGATTGTTGTAGTTTAGTCTTTTCATTCCTGTCATTATAATTAGGTTTCTTTATGAGCATTTATTATTTTTGATATTATATGCTACATCTTCACAAACATTGCTCTTAGATAATTGCAGCCTCAGACAGAGTACTCTCTTGAGATAAAAAGACGCTCCCGGATTGATGATTAATGTAGGCTAATTAGGTGTTCAAAAGATACCTTTTTATACCTCAACAGGTACAAAGATCGCTTATATCTGTGTAACAATTCCCAACTAAAACAAAATATTCTTCTGGAATTGCACACTTCTCCTTTAGGAGGACACTCAGGATTTTTAAAAACTTACCACAGGGTGAAGAAAGAATTTTTTTGGGATGTCCTTAAATCTGATATTCAAAAGTTTGTGGCGGAATGTTTGGTTTGCCAGCAGAATAAAGTTGAGACAATTAAGACCCCAGGACTTCTACAACCTTTATCCATTCCAAGTCAACGTTGGGAGGAGATTTCAATGGATTTTATCACAGATTTACCTAAGTCCGAAGGAAAGAGTGTCATCATGGTGGTAGTTGATAGACTTACCAAGTATGCACACTTTGTGCATTATCTCATCCATTTAAAGCAAGTACAGTTGCTACTACATTTATGGACAGAATTCAAAAGCTACATGGAAGCCCAAGGGTTATTGTGAGCGACAGAGATCCCATTTTTACTGGAAATTTTTGGACGGAGTTATTTTCTTGTTTGGTACTCAATTAGCTCATAGCTCATCTTATCATCCTCAATCTGATGGTCAAACTGAGATAGTAAATAAATGTTTGGAAGGATATCTTCGTTGTTTTGTATCTGATAAACAAACACAATGGGTCAAGTGGTTACCTCTCACCGAATGGTGGTATAACACTTCCTTCCATACTGCAGCAAAAATGACCCCATTTATGGCACTTTATGGATATCATCCACCATCCATCACATCATCTTTAAGGGAAAAATCGAAGGTTC
Source organism: Pinus albicaulis (assembly GCA_034641835.2). Lineage (NCBI taxonomy): Eukaryota > Viridiplantae > Streptophyta > Pinopsida > Pinales > Pinaceae > Pinus > Pinus albicaulis. Next base: position 44,558,749 of record CM076573.1, on the reverse strand, counting down.
AAGAAGTGGAAGATCACATCGAGCATCAGCAAGAAGTTCTCCAACTCTTAAAGGATAACCTGAATTTGGCACAAAATCGAATGAAACAACAGGCAGATCAACATCGTAGCGAGAGAAGTTTTGATGTAAGAGATTGGGTATTTTTACGGCTACAACCATACAAACAAATGTCCCTCAAGCAAGCAAAGAAGGATAATAAATTATCGCCAAAGTACTACGGTCCTTACAAGGTGTTGCAAAAGATTGGTACTATGGCATACAAATTGGAGCTTCCTGCTTCTTCGCGAGTACATCCAGTTTTCCATGTTTCATGCTTAAAGAAGGTTATAGGTGAAAATCTTCCAGTTCAAACAATATTGCCAGAACTTGATGAGGAAGGAAAATCATATTGGAATCGAAAGCAGTCACGGAAACAAGAACTCGACAGCTACGGAATCGATCAATTTCAGAGTATCTCATCAAGTGGAAGAACTTACCCACTGAAGATTCTACATGGGAGGATGAGAATTTTATATAGAAGCACCCAGAGTTACTCAAGCGTTGAGGACAACACTTTTTTGAAGGAGAGGGGCATGTTAGGTCCCTATATCACTAGTATAGTCCCTTATTATTGTTAGTGTAACCCCCTTATTGTTATTATTGTACCCTTGTAACCCCCATTTTTTTATTATTGTGCCCTTAAATTATTATTGTTAGGTCAGCTAGGATTACATTGTGGCTCACTAGGATTACATTATGGCCCCATGGACTCCTATATATAGAAAGGAGGTTTTGTAAATTGTATCATCCAAGAATTGTTCATTTATGTAATGTATTGGAGGTTTCCCCCTCGAAGTGGCTTATTTCTAAGGCGTTGATATCTCTTTTATTCTATTTTTGGAGCTGGTTACACAACATTCACCACTTGAATTAACTATTTTCAAGTGCTCATTGAGAATAGAATATAGTTTATTGTCCAACTAATATTAATGGATAATAATAGTATACATGCATCTATAAATATACATGCAATATATAAATAGAATTTACACATACATCTATAAATAGACATACACCTAAAAATAGACTAAGGCTCCATCCTAGTGTAGGCGCTTCATTTTCACTGGGATCTTCTTGTTGAATCTCAACACTCCCTCTCAACAAGAAAGGGATTATCCTTCATCCCGATCCTGTCTCTATGGTATTCGAATTTTCTCCTGGTGAGCGCCTTCGTCAGAATATCTACATCCTGATCCTCCGTGGGAATGTATTAAAGCAAAATGATTTTCCTCTGCACAAAATCTCTGAGATGACGGTACTAGATATCTATATGCTTAGATCTATCATGAAACATGTCAGGATTAATCGAGAGTTGAATGCAACTCCGATTATCACAATGAATCACTATCAGATCCAAATGAGAACCAAAAAAACCAACTAAGATCTTTCTCATTCAGATAGCCTCACGTGTAACTTGACTTGCTGCCATGTATTCTGCTTCTGCTGAGCTGAGTGCCACAGATCTCTACTTCCTGATGTACCAAGAAACAACTGTAGACCTGACACTAAAGATCCCTCCTGATGTGTTGTTTTTTTCTGTTGGACTTCCATCCCAATCTGCATCCTTGAATCCATGCAACTTCACTCCATCCGTCTTTCTGTACCATAAACCATACTTTGATGTGCCCCTTAGGTATCTCAGTACATGCTTACTCGCCTTCCAAAGGAGCTTGATAGGCTTAACCATAGCTTGACTCAGCTGGTTAACCGCATAGCAAATGTTCGGTCTCATGTTCACTAGATACATTAGCGAACCCACTAACTGTCGATAGACTGTAGCATCCACTACCTCTCCAGAAGTAGCATCCTCTTTCCTCCAGTTTCCTGGAAGAGGAGTATTCACGGGTTTACAGCCCTCCACGTGAAACTTACCTAGTATCTCCCTTGCATACTTGCCTTGAGACACAAAATTTTTACCATGTCGCTGCCATATTTCCAATCCAAGGAAATAGTGAAGGAGGCCTATATCCTTCATCTTGAACTCCTATACAATATCCTCCTTGCACGAGTGTATCAGCTACTCATCACCAGTCAATATTAAATCATCAACATAAAGAACAATGATTAAAATCTTACCCTCCACCACAATTTGGTATAGGTTTGTATCTGCTTCACTTTTGGTGAAGCCCAGTCTGATGAAATAATTGCCTATCCAAATGTACCAAGCACGGGGTGCTTGCTTCAGCCCATACAACGCTCTTTTGAGTCAACACACATGTGACTTGTTGTTGAAGATCTTGAAACCTTAAGGCTACTCTACGTACACCTCTTCCTCAATTATCCCATTGAGAAACGCGGTTTTCACATCCATCTAATGAATGCACCATCCCATCTGCGTTGAGAGAGCAAGGATGGTCCTTATGGAAGAATACCTTGCGACAGGTGCAAAGGTCTCTTCATAATCTATCTCGTCGATCTATGAGAAGCCCTGGGCCACAAATATGGGCTTGTATTTCTCCACACTCCCATCGACAGCTTGATTTACCTTGTAGATCCATCTCGAACCTACCACTGATTTATCAACCGATCTTGGAACAATTTCCAAAGCACTGTTTTTGACAACGGATTCATACTCCTCCACCCATGTGGGCTCCTACACTGCTTCCTTAAAGGAATATGATTTAGTCACAATAAATTTTCTCATGAGAGTCACGTATCTAGTAAATCGGTCAAGAGATTGTCTTTGTTTGCGCTGTGAAGTAGGGGCTCCTACATTATGTGCAGCATCAAGTCTCAGCCTATCAGCTTCCGTGGTATTCCTTCTGCCAATTCTAATAGTTGGCTCTGCGTGAGTGGACTCCTCTACTCCATGAACCCCCTCTTGTGGTTGATCCACATCTAGAGACTCATCTTTGGGAACCAACAGTTCCTCCTCCGCATGCAAGTCCAACTCCCTCTCAAGCGACAACTGCATGGTTTTCCCCTCATAGAATTTTATATCTCATCACACAACAGTCATCTTGCTGTTAGGCAAATACACACAATAATTATGGGGTGTTTCTGTGTACCCCACAAAAGTCCCAACTTCAGCAGTCGGCTCCAGCTTCTTCCTGGCATCCTTGGTCACATGCACATAAACAGACGAGCCAAAAATCTTAAAGTGTGAAACATTCGATTTCTTACCAGCGAAAGCTTCTTCAGGTATATTCATGCCAAGTACTATATGAGGACAATGGTTTTTCACATAAACCATAGTGTTGCATGCTTCCGCTCACAAATTCATTGGTAGGCCCTGATCATGCAACATCGCTTGTGCTGCACCCATGATCATTCTGTTCTTCCTCTCCGAGACCCCATTATGTTGTGGGTTATGAGGCGCTATGAGTTCTCTTCAAATCCCTTCTTTGCTGCAGAAGTTATTGAATTCGTTAGAGATGTATTCTCCACCATTATCGCTCCTAAGAGCCTTCACTTGCTTGCCCGACTCTTTCTCCACCAATGCCTTAAACTCACAGAACTTTGAGAATGTTTGATCCTTCTCCTGCATGAAGAAGATCCAACATTTACGATAAAAGTCATCAACAAATATTACATAGTACTTATGTTTTTCTGTTGAAGCAACCGAGAATGGTCCACACATGTCTGTGTGAACTCTCTCAAGGATCCCCGAATCACGGATCTCCTTCTCATGAAAGGTGGAATTTACATACTTCCCCATGATGCAACCCTTGCACTGATCTAACTGATCAAGTGTTCCCATTGGAAGTCTAGTAGATATTTGTTGCATGACTTTCAAGGCTCCATGATGAAGATGGTCCAATCCCCTGTGCCATAATTCACCCTCATCCCGGCTCACCACTTTTTCCGCCTTGCCCATCATGGCAACACAACCACCTACCTCCAGCTTGTAGATATTCTTAACTCAAATCCCTATCCTCTTAGCTTGACCATTTGTTTTATGACGCAGAAAAGCTTTTCCATCACTAAAAACAACGTCATAGCCTCTATCCTCCAACATTGCGACTGAGACCAAATTTTTCTTCAAACTTGGAACATGCATAACATCTTTCAATTGAAATGGTTTACCAAACTCCCTCTGAAAGGTAATGGTACCAATCCCGGTAGCACTATACCATCTGTCGTCGCCCATCTCTATATGTGTATGGACATCTTTCTCCTCCAAGTCACTGAAAAGTTCCTTATCTCCCGTCATGTGAAAGGAAGTGCCACTATCCAAATACCACACCGATCCCAATTCACTTGACACCATGCATGCGATCAAGGAGAAGTCAAGCTCAAATTGTGAGGCAAGGGCCTCACCAGCTGCAGCTCCAACAACCTTCTTATTCTTCTTCTTTTATGGACAGTGAGTAGCAAAATGCCCATGTTTGTGACAGTGAAAGCACTTCACCTTGGACATATCCAACTTCTTGCCTTTAGAATGGAATTTATTCCCCTTACCCTTCTTCATCCTGGAAGCCAAAGTACAATCCTCTTCATCATCATGCTTTGATGAAGATCCATCTCTGGTGTTCCGCCTGAACTCCTCCTGCACCAGATCTGAGCATAGTTGTTCCCAATTCGGCAAATTTTCCCATTTGTTGACAGAGTCTTCATAACTATGCCAAATCTTAGGAAGTCCCAAGAGAGCCAAGCTCACCAAATCATCATCAACAAAAATTATTCCCACACTCCCCAGTTCATCCCGACATCGGAAAAACTTTGTGAGATACTTTGGAATGTTGTCACCCTTTTCCATCTTGATCTTCCTAAGTTTATCTTTGAGCGCAAATTTCCTATGGTCGTTGCTGCTTTGGAATAGATCTGTCAAAGCCTTCCACATAGCATATGGTGTGGCTTTCCCATGGAGGCTTGAGGAAATGTGGTCTCATGCTCCTTCCAACATGATCCTCCTCACCTTTGCCACTTTCTTTTTCCATGCATCAAGATTTGCAGCATCTGACGAAGCAGGCTTAGGAACATCATTGTCAATGAATTCCTTCAAGCCATTGTCTTTGAGTATTGCCTCCATCATGTCATTCCAAGCAATGTAGTTCGATCTGCCCTCGAGTGCATACTCTAACCTCAAGCCATTGAAAGCCATTTCGATCTTGAATCGGTTGTAGCACCAAGAAAGTCTTTCTGCAAATTCAAATTCTTTCCACCAACAAAATCAACTCCTGCTTCACTACTGCAATTTCCTGTGCTATGATACCATGTAGAAATTATACAAAATACATGTATGTCCTAGAATCATTAGGGGAATTTTGAGGTCTAAAATGGGCCTCCTAAGGAAATTATAAAATAATAGTGGAAAAAATCTAATAAGATTTGAGGACATCATCAAATTTTAGAGGGAAAAATGAAAAAACTACTTTTTCAATTCATATTTTCAACTTATCTCCCAAAGTTTTTACTCAAATTTCGAGCGGGAGTACTCGTTGGATGCGTAATTTAATTCCCCATCCAAGGAGTACCCATGTTGCATACTTTCGATGGGTCCTACTACACGAAAAATGAGAAATACATAAAAAAAACGTGATTACAATCACGTTTTTTTATGTATTTCTCATTTTTCGTGTAGAAGAGTTCATCGAAAGTATGCAACATGGGTACTCCTTGGATGAGGAATTAAATTCCGTATCCAACGAGTACTCCCGCTCGAAATTTGAGTAAAAATTTTGGGAGATAAGTTTAAAATACGAGTTGAAAAAGTAGTTTTATTATTTTATTATTTTTTAATATTTTTACTTTTTTACTCCGAAAATGGTGAATCATCCATTATGGATGACATCATCATCTTGAATCCTATTGGTTGTTATAAAGTTTATTTTTGTTGTACATTTTTCTTATGAGGCCCATTTTAGACCTCAATATTCCCCTAATGCTCCTGATCTAACAATATGCTACAGTTATATACAGAATCACTTCTACAAATCTTTATGGAATTTAAAACACAATCGCCAATTACAATATCATGAAGAAAGATCAATCACACACAACACAGATAATTTACGGGGGAAAGCTTACAGCTAAAAACCCCATTGTCTTCTATTGTATATTATATCATGGATCATGAAACAATTACACACAAAGCTCTAATCCAAGAGCTCTTCGTACATTAGCTAACTGTCTTACATTGTCATACAATAATTGGCAAGTTCCTTAGCCAATTTATTGTCTCCAGGCAACCTTCCTCCACTACGCAATCCCAGCTGATAGCAATCCATGAACGAGTGCAATCTTGCCTACCTTGACTACACAATCCTCATGGGCACATCCAATGTGTGTATGGTTGCATGTGTGTAGCTGGATAATGTCAAAACTGATAGTTTACTTCCCTTTCACCTAGAACTCAACTGGGTCTCCACTGGATCTGACATGCATGTAGTTAATAATAGTAAATCTTCAGTTGCATGTGAGATCACTGATTGTGAATTAATTAATAATTAATTCACTTGATCTCTCACTAGTGTATCTTCAGTTAAAACTAGCACAAATGAGTTTAACTCACTTAATTGAGTTAAAATACTTTACAACTTGCAAAACTACACTTCCAACTCTGTTACAACTTCGAATCACTCAGCTACAACCAAGTCAACCTGCATGTCCCACCAACCAACCACTTAACTCGAAATTCCTTTAGCTAATTGATTTTCCACTTCAGTTAACTATTATTGTCCAACTAATATTAGGGATAATAATAGTAGACATGCATATATAAATATACATATACCTAAAAATAGCCGGAGGCTCCATCCTAGTGTAGGTTCTTCATTTTCACTAGGATCTTCTTGTTGAATCTCAACATTATTTAATATTAAAATATTAGCAATAATACGTATATGCAAGTGCGAAAATTTATGCCAATATGAAGATATGGATTTTTTAATATTAAAATATTAGCAATAATATGTATACGCAAGTGCGAAAAATCGTGGCAGTACGGAGATATGGATTATTTAATATTAAAATGTTAGTAATAATACGTATACGCAAGCGCGAAATGTCACGATACACTTATGCAGAGAGCTTTGTGTCGAGAGCTTTCATTATAAGAGCATAACCTTTAATCAATTACTTAATGGTATAGGCAGGGACTATGTTGCATCACAATCTTGTTTTAATGTTTTTATATATATATATATATATATATATAGAGAGAGAGAGAGAGAGAGAGAGAGAGAGAGAGAGAGAGAGAGAGAGAATGGATTTATAAGGAATATGATGGAGAGGTTTTAAAAAGTTATAAAAAATACTCATGACTAATTCATGTGTTTTTTTAATGGGTTTAAAAAGTTGATATAAATCATTTTAGATTTATTTTAATTTTGGATATTGGATCAAATCTCCATGTTTTGAACTTCTTCTATTTTTTTTATATCATTACAAAAGTTTGTAACTCTAAAGATTTGATCCCTTCCAATGTTTGATATATTTGGGTTTGTTATAAATGAAATAATTGATGCATGTGAATCTTGACAAATTTGGCTAACTTATAATCTAGGCCTCCATGCTTATTGGGTTAGAATATGGAATAATAGCATGGAAACCCCCTAAATAAACTATTAAGACATGACATAATGAACCTCGACTTTAAATATTAAAAGAGATTGGCCTCCCCATTTTCCCTTAAAATCCTATCACCGAGCTTAATATTATTTCTCTTTTCATCTCTTCTTAGTTAATCTTTATCCATCTTCATCTTGAGGAAATTTTTGATGTATTTACTTTCATTCTCTTTAACTTATTTTCAATGCCTTGCTTCTCTTTTCAATGTCTTCATTCTCAAATTCTTAATAAAAAAATTTAATAGGCATTTCCAATCAACACAATCGATTATTACTCTATATGGCATGTGTTGATCCAGGTGGATATTGGTGGCCACCCGCCTATTCTTCTTGGAACCCCACCATTGTTTCTTTAAGTTTTTCAGTTTCCATAATTGTAGCACAATTTACTATTTTTGGCAGTTTTTCGGGTCTTACACTTCCGAATCCGTTTTGAGGCCCTAAACGATGTTTTTTTGGAAAATCGAGACTATAATAGTTGTTTAATCAATGTTGGCCACTCAAAAGTTGTAGTCCTCGGATAGATATTTCTGACGAGGTATTGTGCGCATCAAAAGGAGATCGTATGCCAAAGTTACGTCCTCGGGAAGTTGATGTACCAATTTACCCAAACGGGGCCCATAGTTTTGCAGCTTCATCTCCTAGGGTTAGGTTTTTGGATGTTTAGGGTTTCCCATGTTGTTTAATAATAAAAAGGCCCTTGAGCCTCATTGGAACACAATTTAGAGGCATGCAGCTGCCAAATATCTTCTCAGAGATAAGCTACCATCACCCAAGTTAGTTTATTTCCATTACGTCTGTAAACTTATTTCATTTATTAATATTAATTAAATGAAGTATATTTTTTGCTACATCTTTGCGCTTTTATTTATTTCTGTATTTTATTGCGTTAATTCCTAAATCTGAATCAGTGGTATCAGAGCAAGGGAAAGACACCCCCAAACCGCAGAACAAAGGACAAGTCCAAGGTGAGGCAGACCATGACAACTCGTCGAAGCCGCAAGCGAAGAACAACACCACGAAGCCAAAGAAGGACACGGGAAAGTGGTGTGAGTTCCATAAGAACTCCACTCACAACACTAGTGAGTGTCGGGCCAAATAGTCACTGGTGGCCAAGCTGAAGCCTTTCGAATCATATGCATGTTCTGAATCTGAGTCAAAATCTAACAAGGGGAATGAAAAAGGGAAGTATATTATCGATGCGGAGCCCAGTGCCACCATTTCCACCACCAAGATCCAAAAGGAAGAACCCGAAGATCCATAGGAGGGGAGAACATCTTCCATTCCCATATGTGGGTAAAGGGTTCCCCGTTGCAGTCCATTGTTGATAGTGCGAGCCAAAAGAACCTCATTTCAGCAGAGGTCATGAAGCCGTTGGGCCTGCTGATCACATCACACCCACAACCATACACCATCAGGTAGCTTCACCAGGGATGGGATCTTCACGTCAGCCAGCAGTGTCGCCTTCCCTACAACATCAAGACCTTCACGGATAAGGTATTATGTGATGTTTCTCTTGTTGAAGTTTGTGATGTATTATTACACCAACCATACTTGTGGAAGCGACATGTTGTGTATGAGTCTCGGCCTCATGTTGTTATTGTTACTTTGGGTAATAAGTTGTACAAGGTACCAGGGGTAGCACCACCTACCTCCATCTATTTGATCACTGCGAAGAAATGCAGTAAGATCATTTACCAAATTGGGAAATGTGCTTTCCTTACGATCCACCCTCACGGAAAGAAGAAGACTATGACCGCGACCTCCAAACAGGGCTCCTCCGCATGGCAACAACAGATGGAAAAGGTCGTGTAGGAGTACGAGGACATCTTTGTTGGAAATATTGTCATTGATGGCAAAGGAGACAACATAGACGCAGAGAGAGAAAAAGAGGTAGCAAGATGTAGAGAGGGTCGAGCAGCAGCAAAAGAAGCAAGGCAGTAAAATAAGCCTACAGAGAATACAGCCCAGGTTGGAGAGGAGACAGAGAATATAGAGTACAGTGAAACAGTCATGCACAAGACAGAGGATGCAGAGACAGAGAATACAGAGAATAAAATGGAAAGTTTTTTATGCGATGGTGAGATCCAGAAGCTACAAAGAAACGTATCTGAGGCAGAGCCGTTAACAAACCAACTTTGAAATGAACACAGGAGATGCGGAACAATGCAGAAAGGGCAGAACCGAAAAGAAAAATAACAACGGGGTTTTATATGTGT
>CM076573.1:44456609-44548880 GCA_034641835.2 Pinus albicaulis | reverse complement strand
GATCTGGCAGGCCGCCGCAGGGGCAGCCATGCTGCAGAGAAACCCTAGCGTAGCTCAGAAACATGCAGAGAGGGTTGGAATTCTATTTCAAAAATACTAAACTATATCGATTTTTTGCGATATTTGTTACTATAGTACTGCTCATTGTTATCTCTACACCCTCATTCATCTCTATTGCGACATCATTCAAATTGGATATATTTTTCTTCTTCACAAATAATACATTGGAATCACCGCTTAAAATGACATTATAATTAAAACTAAGTAAGAACTATTGAATACAAATAGAATAAGCTAATGTAAAGTCATTGTTAATGTACATAAATTCTAAATAAATTTTAGTTTCGGAAAATATAAATGCTTTATATAAATGTTCAAAGTACTTTTTTCCTTGTGATTGTTGCCCTCGATCTGAATCTCTAGGTGTTATATGTTTCTTGAAAACCAAAAAAGCCTTGCTTTTAGTTATAGGACATTAAAAATATGGCAAAAAAACATTGGTTTGTATAATGTAAAGATAATCACACGACAATAAATAGAATAGAAACACACCTCTTAGCAAAGTTATCATTATCTTTAACAATATTTATTATGCTTATGTTCATTTATGTTGCTTTGACGATATGAGTTAGATCAAATATACAAAAATAAGAAAAATGAGAGGTTCTAATTTCATAGCACAAAATTAATTCAAACATAAGAGCTATACAATAGTAACACATCTTATCTAAACATGTTTAACATTATCACATTATCCAGTATTTGAACTTTGCACATTATTGCTACAGGACTGTACTGTATATTGTATAGACATTCTAAGTACTCGCATATAGAAGAAACAATGCATTGTTTACTTGTAACAAAGTGACCTATCAAATGAGATTTGTAACAACAAAACAAGAACTCTAGCAAAAAAAAAAAACCCAAAAAAACATGTAAAAACATGCCAACAATGAAAAGTGTGTATGTTGGAATGACGTTTTTTTTTTGTTATTTAAAAATGACAATAAAAGCAATTTTTTTTTTTGCGCAAAAAACACCCTGAAATAAAAAAATGTTGTTGTTGGCACCAACATTTTATTTGTTTTCACTAAAAATTCCAACATTTTTTAGCATTGACATTAAAAATAAAATAGCATGACTCCAAAAATCATTAAAATTCCAATAGTTTTCAACAATACATTGAAGATAAAATATCACAGCTCCAAAAACCTAAAATTTCCAACAATTTTCAACCATGGCATTAAGATAAAATATCACAACTCCAAAAACCTTAAAATTTCAACATTTTTGAGTCATGGAATTAAAAACAAATATCATGACTATAACAAACCTTAGATTTTCAACACATTTGAAGATCAAATATGATGCCTAAAATAAAACTTAAAAATAAATACGTAAATTAAAAAGTAATTATACCAAATGCTACAAATATAATACTTTTAAAAAGTTAGACTAAAACAACTTGGCACATTGCAACGAAAACTTAAAAGTCAACCATCAATTTGACACATAGTGGGGGCGTGTTTGACCCAGTGCAATTGAAACTTAAAAATCAACCATCAAATTAACACATATTGGAGGCAGAATTTATTCATTACAACGAAAATTGGAAAGTAAACTATCAAATTTACACATAATAGGGTTGATTTAAAAAAAAAAAAGGTGAAAATTCAAACAAAAAAATATTAAAAGACTAAAAAATTGTATATATATATATATATATATATATATATATATATATATATATATATATATATATATATATATATATGTCGATCTTCCTATTGAATACCAAGAGGCTGTGGGCTGGGTATTCTAAGCCGGTTGAGCGAGGGGTGGGCATCCACCTTGTTGGCGAAGGGGTCATGGGCTAAGGCACCCAGGGCGTGCGCCTTGGCTTGCCACCCTTGCCCAAACACTAAGGGACCGCAGGCCGGTGCGGCCCTTGGTGGCCAAGCAAGGGTGGAAACCCCCGCCCAACGGCTAAGGGGTCACGAGCCAAGGCATCCATGGTGGGGTCCTTGTCCCCCGACCCATTAGCAGTTAGGCGAGACCTGGGCATCTTTTCTTGTGACCCCTTGGTCTTTGGGTTGGGGTGCCCGCCTTGGCCCTGACCCCTTGGTGACTAGGTAGGGGTGGTAGGTCGATTCCTGAAATTACCATCTTTCATGCTAGGGGTGAGAGAGTGATTCCAACAATCACCCTGTGACGTACCAACGTTAGAGGGTGATTCTAGGATTCACCCTCCATTGTGTTGATGGTGAGAGGGCATCGTGGGTGATTCCTAGAATCACCCTCCACCGTGATGGGTCCTAGAGGGTGATTATGGGAATCATCCTCTGTCATGTTGGGGCTAAAGGGTGATTCCCATAATCACCCTCCACCATGTTGGGGGCCAGAGGGTGATTACGAGGATCACCCTTTGCTATGCTGGGGCGAGAGGGTGATTCCCAAAATCACCCTCCGCCATGCCGAGGCCAAAGGGTGATTATGGGAATCACCCTCCACCGTGTTGGTGGTGAGAGGACATCGTGGTTGATTCCCATAATCGTCATCCACCGTGTTTGGGGCTAGAGGATGATTCACGCTCTGTCGTGTCGGGGCAAGAGTGTGATTCACCCTCTGTCATATTAGGGTGAGAGGGTGATTCCCGGAATAAAATTCAATCGTGTTGGGGGCGAAAGGGTGATTCTAAGAATCACACTCCACCATGTTGGGGGCCAGAGGATGATATCAGAAATCACCATCAGTCGTGTTGGTGGCGAAAGGGCACTATGGTTGATTTCTGGAATCACCCTCTACGATGTTGGGGACTAGAGGAGGGTGATTGCGCGAATCACCCTTTGTTGTGTCGGGGCTAGAGGGTGATTATGAGAACCACCCTATATCGTGTTGGGGCGAGAGGGCGTCATGGGTGACTCTCTAAATCACTCTCCATCGTGCTGAGGGATAGATGGTGATTCTGGGAATCATGCCAACCTTGACTCGAAAAACCTTGGTCATTGGGTAGGGGTGGCGCACCGATTCTGTGAATCAATCTGCCACCCTCGCCCAGTCGCCAAGGAGTCGCGGGGCGGGGGTGGTAGACCATAAAACGATGTTTTAATTTTCATCTTTTTATGGGTTTTTTTTTTTTTTTTAATACAATTTTTTAATATTTGATTTTAAAAAAATTAAAGGGTTAAGTAACAAATATTTTTAAAAACCCCGGATGCGAGTGACAAAACTGGCACGAACGACAATCATTTCTCACACACCTCGGAGGATGGAGATCTTCTGCGCAGAGCCTCACCTGCTACGGATCCTCAAACCGTTAGCCATTCGCACGAGACAAACATGATAAGGTATGATGATGAGACGCTGGGGACAATGTCACCCTATTCAGAGTACCCCCTGCAAATATCACCATAAAATATTATCATGATTGATTCGTATATCATCCATCTCCCTTTCCTCGCGCCTCCTTAGGAAACTAGTCATGGCACGCAGCTGCGTGCGAGGCATACTCATTGCCATTCCCCTCGCATGTGTCTAATACCCTTTAAAAGGATGAGCCCTAAACCCCGAGAAACTCATAGTAATTTCCCTATGCCTTTTGTCAGTGTGAATTCTAATCGCAAACGTGAAAAATAAAATAAAATAATAATAATAATAATAATAATAAATAAACCCTTTAGCTATGCATAACAAACAACCCTAACCTCAAAGATGGCTGCTAGTTTCCTTAGATTTGCAGTTAGTTGACCAAGATAAATGCTACAAAATCTAGATCTATGCAGTTAAAGACATTAAACAACAAATAAAAACAAGAGTTGCTCCATGCATCCAAAAGACAAGACAATAATATTTTTTAAAGAATTTTTGTATTTATGACACCTGGGAAGGGAACATAGAAAGATGTTACCAGTCCGCCTCAATGGGATGGGCTCTTGTATGTCATCAGCGCTTCAGATCTAGGATCTCTCTCTCTTGATGGTGTAGAAAACCCAGACAAAAAATGGAACTCAAGGGGAGTTCACAAGAAAAAAGTAGAAAAATATGACAATGATGGAGGATCAAAGTTAGACCAAGAGTATAGATCCAAAGTGATCTTTAGGCAACAAAGGTAGTGAATGAATGGAAAAACCCTTCTATTTATAACAAAATATTGAGTTAGTCTAGATATTAGTGCATAATTAAAATATTATTAACCAAATCTAGATCCAACTTTTATGAAATATTTTATTATTTTTGTTGGAGGGAAAAAGAATTTGAAATTGGTCAAATCCCTTTGTTTGTAATAAATATATAAATAAATGATTTATTTATTATTTTAAGAATGTGGTTGATTAATAATTAAATAAATAGTGATTTATTCAATTATTTATAAATGATTTAGTCAAATTTAACAAGGAATATTATTTACATCATTATTCCTAGAGAATAATAAGATAAATAATGATTTATCTAATTAATTTTTTCTGTTTTGGGTTAAATATGACTAGGAATATTAATTAAATTGTTGTTTAATTAATTATCCCTTGAGGAAAATCAAACAAATAGAGATTTATTCAATATTTCCTCATGGCGTTTCCTGTTTAGACCATAAACAACTTATTAAATTATGGATTACTAAGTTATTTTTCATAGTGAAAGCAATTTTACTACGGTAAAATTGGTCTTACATGGTGTACTTTGGTCCATCCAATAGTAACAGGTTAGATGACCAAAAATTGGTGTAACAGATTGCCTCCCAGCATGCGAGCGTTAGGAACTAATTGTATGACCGAAGTACATTGTAAGAACTCAATCACTAGACACCAAAGGGGAAGTCAGAGAGAGAGAAATATACGGTAGACTAAAGCGCAAGAGGACAAGACCCTGAGGGGGCGAGACTTATAGGTGCGACAAGTCTCTTTTATGAGTGAGTACCTATTATACGTGAGGCGTGGGAAGCATACCTATGCCCGTCGAGATAAGAAAGTATAAAGAATAATGCGTCAAGTAAACAAGGGATTGAACTATATAGTACATGTTGGCATAAACATGGGCCAGATAAAGACATGATACTAGATCCCACATACATACTGTGCTTGGGACAACAACCATGACTTACACAATAATATCTTAGTACATGAGATATAAGTACAACCAAAGAGGCTCTATAAAACAGGAAAGGGCTTTGAAAATTTGAGTGATACATGCAAACAAATAAAAACAAGAGTTGCTCCATGCATTCAATAGACAAGACAATAATATTTTTTAAAGAATTCTTGTATTTATGACACCTGGGAAGGGAAAATAGAAAGATGTTACCAGTCCCCCTCAATGGGATGGGCTCTTGTAAGTCATCAGCGCTTCAGATCTAAGATCTCTCTCTCTTGATGGTGTAGAAAACCCAGACAAAAAATGGAACTCAAGGGGAGTTCACAAGCAAAAAGTAGAAAAGTATGACAATGATGGAGGATCAAAGTTAGACCAAGAGTATAGATCCAAAGTGATATTTAGGCAACAAAAGGTAGTGAATGAATTGAAAAACCCTTCTATTTATAAAAAAATATTGAGTTAGTCTAGATATTAGTGCAAAATTAAAATATTATTAACCAAATCTAGATCCAACTTTTAAGAAATATTTTATTATTTTTGTTGGAGGGAAAAATAATTTGAACTTGGTCAAATCCCTTTATTTGTAATAAATATATAAATAAATGATTTATTTATTATTTTAAGAATGTGGTTGATTAATAATTAAATAAATAGTGATTTATTCAATTATTTATAAATGATTTAGTCAAATTTAACAAGGAATATTATTTACATCATTATTCCTAGAAAATAATAAGATAAATAATGATTTATCTAATTAATTTTCTTGTTTTTGGTTAAATATGACTAGGAATATTAATTAAATTGTTGTTTAATTAATTATCCCTTGAGGAAAATCAAACAAATAGGGATTTATTCAATATTTCCTCATGGTGTTTCCTGTTTAGACCATAAACAACTTATTAAATTATGGATTACTAAGTTATTTTTCATAGTGAAAGCAATTTTACTACGGTAAAATTGGTCTTACATGGTGTACTTTGGTCCATCTAATAGTAACAGGTTAGATGACCAAAAATTGGTGTAACAGATTGCCCCCCAGCGTGCGAGCGTTAGGAGCTAATTGTATGATCGAAGTACATTGTAAGAACTCAATCACTAGACACCAAAGGGTGAGTCAGAGAGAGAGAAATATAAGGTAGACTAAAGCGCAAGAGGACAAGACCCTGAGGGGGCGAGACTTATAGGTGCGACAAGTCTCTTTTATGAGTGAGTACTTGTTATACGTGAGGCGGGGGAGGCATACCTATGCTCGTCGAGATAAGAAAGTACAAAGAATAATGCGTCCCGTAAACAAGGGATTGAACTATATAGTACATGCTGGCATAAACATGGGCTAGATAAAGACATGATACTAGATCCCACATACATACTGTGCCTGGGACAACAACCATGACTTACACAATAATATCTTAGTACATGAGATATAAGTACAACCAAAGAGGTTTTGTAAAACAGGAAAGGGCTCTGAAAATCTGAATGATACATGGAAACAAAAAGACGTTGTAAGCGACTAAGGCCGGAAACATCAAATATATGGAGTTGCATCTGAGGCTGTAGTAGAGAGGTCATCCGGGTATGTGGGGGCCTACCTGAAGGGCCACCCCCTCGTGAGGTCTGAAACATCTCAAACACACCCGGGAATCACTAGTACAATCTGCTACATCACTGAACCATCAAGTATACGGATCTTGATCGTACCGTAAGGAGCTGGAGCTGAGAACCAATCAAGTCAAAGGGAAATAAAGGGTCCCTTTGCCTAATCTGAGGCACCGATCAAGAGTGGAAGTTAGAACTAGGGTACACCGTCCTCTAGACCTGTCTTCTGGAATGAATAAGCTGACGTCGACAGAAGTAGGTCCGCCATAGGTGAGGCAATAAGGGATCCTCAACTAAGGCACGAGAGATAATAGTAGAGCCACTGATAGACTGACACCATGGATAATGATGGAAATAGGGTACTAAGTAGTGGGCTAACGACTTCCCTTGTTAGAGCATAAAGGGCATGGATGACCTAGCAACAACTGACACAATACCAGAGGGGATAGGGGACAGTATAACTAAAGGCCAAAATGTGCGACATGAGAGAGGAACAAAGCAATGAAGGATGGAGGGCTGTAGCGGGATACAAAGGGACTTAGGATAGACTCCATGGATGCGATGATGACTCAACTCGGATGCTCTAAACAAGGGCGACTCGATGATCCGCCACACAGAAAAGGTCCGGTGGGGACCATAAAAACATGAGTATAGGATGGTTACTCATGACGAAAATCGACACGAGTTTGGACAAGTATGAAGGAAAAGTGGTGCCCCAAGTACAAGTGTTGCAAATGAAGAAATTCGATTTTGAGGAGTGGAGAAGTGACCCTTCTTGGAAAAAATGTGTTCAAGTGAAGTATCACATCACAAAAAACTAAAGGATACCCATTTGAGAGCTCGGTGAGAGCTTTCCAATGGTACTGACGGTTTGTCAAACTGAGCTACGTTTTGGATGCAGCCGGTGAAACAAAAATATTGGGTTTCTCTTTTAATAAGGCATTTTCCCTCGAAATTCATTCATTTGCAAGTGTAGCTGTTGTGAATGTAGAGAGGAGAAAAGGCCCTAAACCTTGCGGCGATCATAGCGAACAAACCGACCATTGGAATCGAGATCCGTCAGTTGCAGGTAAGAGGCCTAACCATACTCTTTTAGTTCAAGGGTTTAAAGTTTCAGATTAGGCACCTAGAGCCCAGGAATAGGCTAGGTCGCACTTTTTGGGGTCTCTTCTGTGACCTGGGTAGCAGGTACTCGGCAGAAAACTACGACTTGTCCCAGGAAATTGCCTAAAAAGTGCGACCTGTCAGAGAAAGGGGGTTTCAGTGCTATTTTTGGCTGAGAGCTGGGATTTTTATGGTTGAGGGGAATAGGTGCCCCCAAGCATGTTATGGTCATGCTGAAATGTATTTAGAAAAGGGGAATCTAAACACATTTTTATGATGTGGTGCACCATTTGTTTTCGTTATGGTTATGTAGTTCGAGAAAGGGAATGAAGGATTACCAATCTCTTTTGGTACTGCATATATGAAGAAAATGGACTATATTTATGGGTTCACATACATGGTGTCACTATCCTAAAGAGTAGATTTGGAGATAACGAATTGGTGCTCACCTAGAAAACACACAGGTTGGTCAACAACAATGTCTAGGTGACTGGGTTGCTGATGTAAGAGGAAGGAATGATGAGGGGGATCATCCCTAGAGTGATATGAAGTGATATGGGACTCTAGAGGTTCTTCTAAATAAGGAAGAATGATGTTACTAGAGTCGACACAACTAGATGCACTATGAGGGTTGTGGAGAATTGCTTCTCCTGGACTCTCAAATATGGGTACCCCCTTACCAAAAAATTGTGTGTTAATGTAATGACCACAAGGTGTATGTGGTTCGAATGTATGGTTTCGATGTAAGGGGGGATAGATAAAGTCAGGGGTGGTGATTGCTTCCATAATGTCGTCATCGTAATAGAGGATGGGGTGACTGGTGGAAGAAAAACCACTTGACGCGGCAAAGCTACCTGACTCATCATCATGAGAAGAAAGGTTCACATGCGCATCGTTACGGAGGGTGGCATAAGAGTAAGCAAATAAGGGATCTACTGATGTTGAGCCCAGGGTGATTGTTGAAGGGAGGTCAGAGTAATGAGATAATTGCGGAACATGCCAAGGGGCTGGGAAGAGTGGCCATCCCACGCTCAGAAGGTGATAGTGGAAGGGGCCAACTCAGGAGATCCGAGTTGATTCCAAATCAAAGTGGACATCACACAGGTGGATGCCCCCTCGTCAATGGTACAATGGGAGACGTTGTCATTCCAGATCTTGATAGGGATTTGGAAGGCGACTGAAGTAGGAAGGGGGGGATGTTCTGACCAGTCAACATGGAAGACGATCAAACGATCATTTGAAGGATCCACAATGCCCATGGTAGTTATTAGAGCTTTTCGAAGGGAAAGACTGGAGGAGTTCCAACATTGATATGGCAGCAGACGATTGTGCCAAATCATCTACAATACTATACAAATGGGAAAATTTACCAGAAGTAGGGTTTCGACGTAATGGTCCCTTGGGGATCTTGGTCTGAACCTTTGCCTTAGGTTGAGGGATTTGTAAGGACCATTGGGTGTTGAAAGAGGCTCTGTAGGACCTGAAGAAGGGGGCTCGGGGGCAGACGCAGCGGGGGCTTGTTGTACTAACGGGACTGAGTCTGAAGGTTGAGGTCAGCGATATTGGGTTGGTCAGAGTTCATCATGAGGATCTGGTAATCAGAGGTACTAGATGGAGGAGGTTGAGTGGTCGCCTGACTTTCAGGGGATTGGGTAGCCACAAATCCTTGCTGGGGGAAAGGATTGGTAAACACAACTGGTTGGTTAGGTGCATTGCTAGGAGGAACTGAAGGGGAGGCTTACTGTCCTCGAAACACTGCTTGAGCTTCCCACATCTATCGCATCTGAGGTAAAAGAGGACAATCGTGGGTATAGTGACCATAAACACCGCAACAAGAACAAGGTTTGCTCGTGCGAACAGACCTTTTCTGCTTGGGCTGAGTTCCCTGTTGTTGGTCAGTAATGGTAGGTATATTCCCTTGGGGATTGGGTCTTGGATTACCTAGGGAAGATTGGTTTTGGTTGCCTTTCATCTTCTTTTTGGAAGTAGGAGGATTAGTCGCACCCTGCTATGCATACACCTAAACCTGGGGGGTTGGTGGCTGTTTTTGCGGCGGTTGAGAAGGTAAGGGAGGCTGAGGTGCTAACACTGTAGGAGCTAGAGCACCAAGCTGTGGATACGGATAATAAGGAGGTTGGGAAACATTGTGGTAAACAGGTTGGGAAAAAGGAGGAGGCATGTCGTATCTTGGATACATGCTATTGGGAAGGGGAAAAGTGCTGGAGGAGCTGGCCCCTCCCCGAGGGAAACCATAACCCATGGGAGGATGAGTATATGGCTAAGAAAGGGCTCCAAATATACTGTCAGTGGCATGGGATGCCCCCGGTATGTTGGCACCACCGGGTCTAGGGAGATCAGGCAAGACAGTATAAACATAACCAGAATGTGCGTAGATTAGGTCATATTTGAGAGTGGCTTCTTCGGTCCGAGGGAAATGAGATGCGACATCTTTGCCAATAGCAGGAAAAAGGGATTTGAGAAACCAATCCATGTAGACATGGTCTTGGAAGGTAGGGGCTCGACATAGGCTCTTTCTTCTTTGCCATTCCTGGACATGATCGAATAGGCAGGTCATAGACGATTGACAGAAAGAGGTCAAAAGTTCAGTACCAGTGTCATAACAAAGGGGAAGCTGGAAGCAAGATAGAAAAGTCCTGGCAAGAGTCGAAAAGCAGTATGATAGGAGGAGGCTTGGTCGACATACCACTTGGAAGCTTCTCCGGTAAGCGTACACTGGAACAACCAAAGACACACAGAATCATCGGTGATGGAGTTAAATGGACACCACATGTGGAAAGATCTAACATGGTTTGTAGGATCCTCTCAAGAAATACATTCAAACTTGGGGATGTCGGAAGGGAGCTTGGTTGGCATAGCAGGACAAACATGATCGTTAGGTCCTAAACCGGACATGGTGAAGGTGACAGGAGGAGAACCGGGGATAGAACCAGAAGGGGAACCTGATGAACCAAAAGCTGAGTTAGAATGGGGACTCGGTGGAGGACGAACTCGATCCCTACGCGGAGGAGTAAGTATTCCTACCAGAAACTGAGGGTGAAGGCCAAGAAGTCTCTGGGATAAATGCCTTGGGGGTGCAATGATGGAAAAACATACACGGATCACAGAAGGAAGAGAGACCAACAAGGACAAGGAGGTGTAGGATCAAATGATTAAAATGTCGAAACAAGGGCAAGGAGGTGCAGGATCAATTGATTATAATTTTATAGTCTTGGCCTGGCAGTGTAAACCAAGTGCTTTTCACTTAGGGTGTGCGTGTATGTGATAAGTGTATTTATTTAATTAAACCCAGACGTGTGTAGAGAAAAAAGAAAAAATGTGATGTATAACTGTAAATAAGTCTGAAAAATAATAGTAAAGTAAACTGAAATATGACAAAAAATAAACAGATAAAGATGCATCAAATTAAACCCAAGGAGGAGGGCTTCCCAACAACTAGTCTATGGGTGGGAAAAATCTAGTCAAAACACACAAAATGGCCAATGGATCTAAAGTCGGGAGGGACAGGGATCTAAAGGTCAGATATGCTGGAAATAGGTGCATAAAACAACAAAAAACCAGAGGGAAAAGTGTTGCAAATGAGGTGGCGAAAGGCTACAACCTGAAGGGAAATGGAGGGGACCCTAGAGGAGGACCAAAAAAAACTGAAAGAAGATGTTTTGGATGGATGAATAACCAATCTGAAATGGATCTGAAAGTATAGGAACATATCTAAAAAATGGTTGAACACACTGAAATCTCAGATGACCTGCTTCAACTAAACTCCTAAAAAGGTGGAAGCATACTGAAGCCCTAAGGGGCTTGGTTCCTACTTCGACGAGTAAAACAGAGCAAGTACAGGTCCAAAATGGGTGGAGACGGAGGTCAGAAAATCCTGAACAGTAGCCTAGAAAAACCTAGAAAAATCATAGAAAAAATCTTGGAAAAAGGACTGGTCGCAGGTTCTAACTTGTTTTCCGCTGAGGTCGCGGTTTTCTGGCTGTTTTTTGTGCCCTGAAGGTTGAGGTCACAGGTTTTGGCCCAAAAAGTGCGACTTTCACTTCCAGCCGTATCGGGAACAGGTTTCAAAAAAAAAGTGTTGTCTTAGTTGCAGTTGATACTTGTCACCTGCGCAATAGGCCTAGAAACACATAGAAGATATAATTTTTACTGTGTTAGGGTTTTAAAGGTTAAAAACAACATCAATAAAAGCAAAACAAGAAGTTGAAAAAAAACCCTAGGGGTTGAAGCAGCTAGTCATGTAGGGATATGAAAAATGACAGCGGTCGTAATTATAAACCCTTGAGGAGTCACGAGTTACACCAATTTTTGGTCATCTAACCTATTACTATTAGATGGACCAAAGTACACCATGTAAGACCAATTTTACCCTAGTAAAATTGCTTTCACTTTGAAAAATAACTTAGTAAGCCATAATTTATTAAGTTGTTTATGGTCTAAACATGAAACCCCGTGAGGATGTTGGGTATGTGTTATATTACACGACTATCATTCCACGCAGGAGTGAAGGGGGGGGCGATGACCCCCTGTCGAAATACGAGCGGGGGGCATATAGAGAAAATTTTGGTCACTTAATTTCCAGGGTGGGTGATCCTAAACGTCCATGGTTTTGTGCATGGTTTTGCACATGGTTTTTGAAGACCCGATGGTTTTATTTTTTGGTATTTTGTAACGAATCAAGTCTGACCCGGAACTACGGTTGTGTTCTAATCCAGGGTTTATGGATTGGGGTTTATGTATGCTTCGGCATGTATATATATGTGTTGTAACACTAAAAGGAATATAATGAAAAATCAAGCTGGTTGTCCCGATTTGGGATCTAGGGGAAAATCTCTGTGTTTATCTTTTTTATGTTTTATGATCTCGCTATTGTTTATTTTCTGTTATAAGATTCGTGTGTAGATAATTTCTGTTCAGGGTTAAAACCTACATTTGGTATCAGAGTTGTTTCGGCTTCAAGGGGATGCCTTTGTTGCTGAGGGTTTTTAGTTCGGGCCTAAGGTAGACCCTGTTCAGTGGGAGATCTGCGGGATCGATTCTTGCGGTGAGAGAAGATGGCGAGCGGCGGAAAGATAGAGATCGAGAAATTTAATGGTCAAAGTTTTGAGTTGTGGAAGCTCAAGATGGAGGATCTGCTGGTGGATAAAGATCAGTGGATCGCGGTAGATCCAGGTACTAAGCCAACATGAATGTCAGATGAAGACTGGAAGAAACTAGATCGGAAGGCTAAAAGCACAATACGGTTGTGTGTCTTAGATTCAGTATTGTTGAATGTATCTGGGGAAGCTACGACGAAGACCTTGTGGGAAAAGCTAGGGACTTTGTACCAATCTAAGTCTCTGGTGAATAAGTTGTTCCTGCGGAAAAAGTTGTTCTGCGGAAAAAGTTGTATGACCACGAGATGAAGGATGGAGGACTCGATAAGCAAAGCATGCGAATGGCACCAATACGTAGTAGAGTGTTGTCATCAATGATATTGAGCTCTGAATGAAGATAAGTGCACTCAAGTTTATTCATTCTCTCTCTCTACCAAACTCGTGGGACAGTCTGGTTATTGCAATAGGTAGCAATACAACTACCTTGAATTTTGATGACATTGTCTCAGCCTTGCTGTCGGAGGAAATGAGACGGAGAAATATGGAGGGTCAGAATGGAGTGTTGAACCTTTAATTAAACTGAGAGGGGGGGGGGTGAATCAGTTTAATGCATTCCTAATCTTTTAAAACTTTTCATTAAGCTATTTACACCTTCATTTCATATCCAATTTAATGTGCAAGTAATCTTAGAATGCAAGCAGCAAGTATTAGTTTAATATAGCAGTAGACTTAATATGAGAGTTGCAGGTATTAAGCAGATGATACATATCAGATTCAATACATAACTATCATGCACAGAGACACCAGATATAAATGGAAACCCATAACGAGAGAAAACCACATCTTATTATTGTTTTGATGCAAAGGAAAGCTCCTACTCCCTCTCACCACTGTTTTTCTGTAGGCACCAACCTACAGGAGGCTCCAACCTCAATTCTGCAAGCTACAACTTGCAAGGAAGCACCAACTCCCTTCAATTTTCTGTAGGCACCAACCTACAGGAGGCTTCAACCTTTGTCAGCTACAACTAACAGCTATTAAGCTGAATGTTTGCTGATTTACTCCATATATCAGCTCTGTTCTGTATCTGATCTTCTTCTCTTAATCTTCTCTGCTTTATTCTTCTATATTCTGCATTCTCTATATCTTCTTTCTCTCTCTCTCTCTCTCTATTTTGAACTTATCAAATTGATCTTATATAGGAATTCTCACAAGACTGTTTGTATTCCTCTAGGAATTCGAAATGAATGGTCATATCTCTTGGTCTTCTGACTCCTCATTTCTTTGTCCAACTCAATAATAATATGTACAATATTTCATGCTACAGTGGAATTTTTTCTTTTCTTTAGGATACTTGCCTTTGCATCACAAACAATAAAAAATAATTACATCATTTACATTCACATTCTAAATTACATATTTCAATATCACTCAGCTCCTCTTCTAAACTTTGGCTACTGGATTTTGTCTTTTTCTACTACTGTTAAGAAACTATTCTGCATCATCTTTGTTTACTGTCATCTATACATTTCACCTGTTCACTGCTCTTCTGAATCCCTGTATTTTTCTTGTTCATTCCAGTTATATAACAGCTGTATGTATAGCTGTCTTTTAGTCAAACTTAAATATAACTCTGCGTTTTTATAAACCCTTTTTAATCACACGGATATATCAGTGCTCCCAATATTTACCATATGCCATCAACTGTATAATCTTTGGTTTCATTTTACAGGAAACACTTTGCCTTATTAACAAAACAAATATCTGCTCCCACTTTTTAATTGCATTCAAAGTTTCGTGTCCAACCATTTTCTTGTTGGAATGTAATTTCCAAGTACCACCAAGTCGCAGGCGGCTGCATCGTCGCTCAACGCAGAGGTTTAAAAAGCGCACAGGTTGGCAGAGATCAACGGAGTGCGGGGGGTCAAGCAGCACGGAGGTTAACGGGATGTGTACCCCTCGTAGTTGACCAATTGATCGGGCATTGACCGCAAATCAACGACCAATATTTACTATGGGGCCTCACCCCAGCTGCTACGTACGGAAAGATAGCAGCCCCCGTAACTTTAATATATATCAATGCAAATACCCCGGCGTCGAATATATATATATATATATATATATATATATACATACATACATACAATCAACATTATCATATAACCCTCGGTGATAAATATTTAAATTATATTATATTTAATCCATTACACAGGTTAATATGTCTCCGTCGTTATACATAAGTTCTTTTATACTCCGTCGGGCCTTATACTAAATTAATAACCCAACTTCATTATGTATATTTCCGCCGGGCCCACAATGCCATCAGCTGCCAATCGAATGCACACAACATACATGACTTATCGTCCACGCACCTTTATTAAACATCGTGCAAGTCCTGTGATCGCCCACCGTTGGATAGCCTTTGCCCAGATCAACGGATCTTATTCATTTCGCTGGGCGTCTTCCGCCGATCGTTAATGCGTGAAATTTCATTTTAATCAAAACTGCTTGGGACACGCATCGATTCCTGTATGGAATCGCTCCACACTCCAGGAATACCACTTAACGTTTGAAAGGCGGTGCGGAATTGGGGAAATCCACTCTCCAAAACCACTCGCGGGTTCCACAGTGTTTAACCAAAGTTAATGCGAGTTACGTTCTCCCTCGCATTCGTTGACTCCGGGTTCCGATCCTTTATGATTTCAATTATATATATATTCTTTGATAAGACTATGGTTCCGCCTCCAATATATATATATATATATATATATATATATATATATATATATATATATATATATATATGATAAGATATAGTTCATATATTATATATATATATATATATATTCTTTGTAATGTATGATTCGCTCTTTTATAGGCTACATTGTATGTTTCTTATGTGTGCTTTGTCATGAAATCTCATTCACCTCTCGTCAATTCTCGAGAAGGCGATCCAAAACCTCATTTCAAAAATTACGCGGTGCTATGGCCCCGGCCTCAATACGACCAAGGCACTACGATTTGGGAGATTCACCCGCGGGGTATCCACGATCGTACGGTATTCTCCATCCTTTGGTTATCAATTGATATACGGATTACCACCCAGAACCATTTCCTCGGATAATTCGTTGAAAATTGTCTCGAAACTCATTTACAATTCTTCATACGGATATGTGTATATGTGGTGGTAGATATCAAACAAACCCTTATGGTTGCAAAATCCTGCCAATAAACAGAATGCTCAATCGATGGCTATTATCCTCCTATTCTGTTGCTGAAGAGGTTCTCTGCCTCTCTCCAGCTCTCGGGCTTTCCCTCTCCAGTCCTCTTCTGCCATTTTAAGTAATGTTCCAACTCATCCCCAAGCATATTAAGCCTTTATCACAGGGTTTTAGTCTTCAATCAAAGTCTATGCTCAATAATTGCTCAATAATTCATCTGCAACCTGTATTACACACCTAATTCATGAATAAACCTACTGTGTGCTTCTTCCTTGCTACCTCTCTCTTTCTCTTACTGCCCACATCTCACTGGCGTGGTCCCACCATCTCTGCTATCTGTTACCTCCTTTACCATCAGTAGCAACATTTTCGAACATGGAGATACTTACTCTGTCTGAGGGAAGGTCCCCGAATAGAAACAAGAATAAGGTTTGGAGTGGAGTCCGTCTGGGGGGGGAGATCTAATCATGGAAAGTTTGTGAGTGTCTTTAAAATGCGGAAAGGAAGGGCACTACAAAAAGGACTGCAGATCTAAAGCTCCTGAGAAAGGAAAGGGTTATGATGATGCTCCTTCTGCAGAGGCAAAATCCACCTCGGATGAAGGTGGGGATGTGTATTTGGCTTCTTCTTCAAATACACATGTAGATCATGAGTCATGGTTGATTGACTCAGGTGCATCCTTTCACTTCACTCCCCACAGGGAGTGGTTCTCCGAGTATGATAAATATGATGGTGGTGATGTCTTCCTAGGGGATGATAGGAAGGCCAAAATCGTTGGACGTCGAAAAGTCAAGTTGAAGCTGCAAGGTGGAAGGATTAGAACACTTCCTGGTGTTCTGAATATTCCTGCATTGGCCAGAAATCTGATTTCTGTAAGCAAGATGGATGATGCAGGTGTAAAAACAGTGTTCGAGAAAGATGCCTGCAAGATGGTTCGGGGAGCACTAGTATTAATGCGGGGGGTTCGGACTGGAGATTTCTTGGCCACAAACTTCTAAAAACCTTTGTTATTGATAAATTATAACGATTCTGTGGTTCTGAAAGTGGTGGAAAGGTCGCGTCTCTGGAAAAAGACCATGCTATGGCATCAAAGGCTTGGACATATTGGAGAGAAGGGCCTTCGGATACTGCATAGAGATGGTATGGTAGAAGGTATGTCTAATTGTTCTCTGGATTTCGATTTCTGTGAACATTGTGTATATGGGAAGCAGAATCGGGTGAGTTTTCCTTATGGTGCTAAGAGGGCAAACAAGATATTAGAACTTGTGCACAGTGATGTGTTTGGGCCTGTGTCAGTTCCATCACTGGGAAAGTCTGTGTACTATGTTTCATTCATAGATGACTTCTCAAGGAATACATGGATATATTTCTTGAGGAAGAAATCTGAAGTCTTTGACAAATTTAAGGAATTTAAGGCTCTGGTGGAAAACCAGACAGAGAAGAAGATAAAGGCGTTGAGGACAGATAATGGTGGGGAGTTCTGCAAGAAGGAATTTGAAGAGTTCTGTAAGAAGTGTGGTATAGCACGGCAGAAGACTACTCCATACACACCTCGGCAAAATGGAGTTGCAGAAAGAATGAATAGAACACTGATGGAAAAGGCAAGAAGCATGCTCAGTGGTACCGGGTTAGGACAAGAATTCTGGGCAGAGGCAGTGGAGACTGCATGTTACTTAGTTAACAGATCACCTTCATCGGCGTTGGAGGATAAGACCCCACATGAGGTATGGACTGGTAAGAAACCCTCTCTTTCACATCTAAGGGTATTTGGATGTGATGCATATGTACATGTTCCGAAGGAGAAAAGGACCAAGTTGGATAATAAATCTGAAAGGTGCATCTTTATTGGGTATAAGGATGGTTTAAAGGGTTACAAGCTTTGGAACCCAGAAACAAGGAAGGTTGTGTACATCCGAGATGTGGTGTTTATAGAGGTGAAAGATGTTGTTAAACATGAAATCATACCAAAGGAACCTGAGAAGATAGAGTTTGAGCTAAAGGAGGATGAATCAGACTTTACAACAGAAGAAGACTCAGAAGAGGAAGAGCCACAAACTCCCGACTTTGAGAAGATCGATTCGAGAAAAGACGACGGAAAGGTATGGTCCGTAACTGCTGTTCGGGTTTACCTTAACTACAACTAATGATGAACCCGGAAGCTGGCAAGGGAGCGATGGAGTTTAGGAGATGGGAAACTTCTGGAAGGAGGCCATAGTTTGATGAAATGGCGTCACTTTTCGCATATTCATGGGATACGAGTGGAGTTGTGGTGGAAAATACATTGAGGAGCAAATGGGTGTTTAAGAAGAAGATGAATGTAGAAGGCAAGGTGGAGAAATACAAAGCTCGGTTGGTAGCGAAGGGTTATTCCCAAGTGCCGGGAATTGATTTTGGTGATATTTTTTCTCCTGTTGCCAAAGTTACTTCTATTAGATTACTTTTATCTGTTGCTGCTGCATTTGATTTTGAGATAGAACATATGGATGTGAAGACAACATTTCTTCACGGGGATCTAGAAGAGGAGATCTACATGAAGCAACCTGAAGGCTTTATGGTGAAGGGTAAGAAAGAACTGGTGTGCAGGTTGAAGAAGTCTCTGTATGGGTTAAAACAGTCACCAAGGATGTGGTATCGGAAATTTGATACCTATATACGGGGACTTGGCTTCACTAGAAGCAAGGAGGATCACTGTGTTTATTTTAAATTAATTGGTGACCGTGTTATTTATTTGGTCTTGTATGTGGATGATATGTTATTGATTGGAAATGACAAAGAAATTATCCAAGATTTGAAGACCCAACTGTTCTCCAAATTCGACATGAAGGATATGGGTGCTGCAAACTATATTTTGGTCATGGAAATTAAGAGAGATCGGGCAAAGAGGAAGCTCTGGTTAAACCAGAGGAAGTATGTCGAGACTATATTGCAGAGGTTCAATATGCAGGATAGTAAACCGGTGAATGTTCCTATTCCTGTAGGTGTAAATTTGTCTGCTGAACAGTGTCCCAAGACACAAGAAGAAGAGGAGTATATGTCTCGTGTTCCATATGCAAGTGCAGTGGGTAGCCTGATGTATGCAATGGTCTGTACTAGACCAGACATTGCACATGCAGTGGGAGTATTGAGCAGGTTTATGTCAAACCCGGGGAAGGAGCATTGGACAGCAGTGAAGCGGGTTTTCAGATATTTACGTGGCA
Organism: Pinus albicaulis; assembly: GCA_034641835.2. Classification (NCBI taxonomy): domain Eukaryota; kingdom Viridiplantae; phylum Streptophyta; class Pinopsida; order Pinales; family Pinaceae; genus Pinus; species Pinus albicaulis. The sequence continues at coordinate 44,529,557 of CM076573.1, read as the reverse complement.
CTAGTGATTATGGCTTGTGCTACCAGGGAAGACCAGGATTGGAAAGAATGTTGGACATTCGTGGTTTTGTTGATTCAGACTGGGCTAGAGATCTGGACCAAAGAAGATCTACAAGTGGGTATGTGTTTAGCTTATTTGGAGGCGCAGTCAGTTGGATGAGTAAAAGACAGTCTGTAGTGGCTCTTTCAACTACAGAGGCAGAATACATAGCAGCCACTCATGCAAGCAAGGAAGAAATTTGGTTGCAGAGATTATGTTCAAGTATGGGGTTGGTACAACAAGCTATAAGGATAGACTGTGATAGCCAAAGTGCAATTTTCTTAGCTAAAAACCCTACTTATCATTCAAAGACAAAGCACATTGATGTTCAATATCACTTTGTTAGAGATATGGTTAAGGCTAAAAGGGTGTTGCTGGTAAAGGTGGACACTTTGAAGAATGTTGCAGATGCATTAACAAAGTCTGTGAGCACTCAGAAGTTCTCTTGGTGTAGAGAAACAATGGGTGTTGAAGAATTGGGCCAATGACTAAGCTCTCTTGTGACCCCCTGTGGAAAGAAAACAACAAGTGGGAGAATGTTGGGTATGTGTTATATTATGGGAGAATGTTGGGTATGTGGGTAGTCCGCGTCCATGGTTTTGTGCATGGTTTTTCACATGGTTTTGGGGTACGATGGTTTTTGGCCCCTGGTATTTTTGTAGATCCGGTCAATGGAACTACGGTTATGTTCTAATCCAAGGTTTATGGATTGGGGTTTATGTATGCTTCGGCATTTATATATATATGTGTTGTAACACTAAAAGGAATATAATGAAAAATCAAGCTGGTTGTCCCGATTTGGGATCCAGGGGAAAATCTCTGTGTTTATCTGTTTTATGTTTTATGATCTCGCTATTGTTTATTTTCTGTTATAAGATTCGTGTGTAGATAATTTTTGTTCAGGGTTAAAACCTACAGAGGAAATATTGAATAAATCCCTATTTGTTTGATTTTCCTCAAGGGATATTAAACAACAATTTAATTAATATTCCTAGTCATATTTAACCCAAAACAGGAAAAATTAATTAGATAAATCATTATTTATCTTATTATTTTATAGGAATAATTATTTAAACATTATTTAAATAATATTCCTTGTTAAATTTGACTAAATCATTTATGAATATTTGAATAAATCACTATTTATTTAATTATTAATCAACCATATTCTTAAAATAATAAATAAATCATTTATTTATTTACTATTTACAAATAAAGGGATTTGACCAAATTCAAATTCTTTTTCCCTCCAACAAAATTAATAAAATATTCCATAAAAGTTGAATCTAGATTTCATTAATAATATTTTAATTATGCATCAATATCTAGACTAACTCAATATTTTTCTATAAATATAAGGGTTTTTCCATTCATTCACTACCTTCTGTTGCCTAAAGATCACTTTGGATCTATACTCTTGGTTTGACTTTGATCCTCCATCATTGCCATATTTTTCTACTTTTTGCTTGTGAACTCCCCTTGAGTTCCATTTTTTGTCTAGGTTTTTTACACCATCAAGAGAAAGAAAGATCTTAGATCTGAAGCGCGGAGAACATACAAGAACCCATCCCATTGAGGGGGACTGGTAACATCTTTCTATGTTCCCTTCCCATATGTCATAAATACAAAAATTCCTTAAAAAATATTCTTCTCTTGTCTATTGGATGCGTGGAGAAACTCTTGCTTTTATTTACTGTTTAATGTCTTTAACTGCATAGATCTGGACTTTGTAGCATTTATCTTGGTCAACTAACTGTAGGTCTAAGGAAATTGGCATCCATCTTTGATGTTAGGGTTGTTTGTTATGCACAGCTAAAGTGATCTTTTTTTGTACGCCTGCGATTAGAATTCACAATAACACCTTTATTTTTACTCTTCTTTGGCACTTCCCCGATTCCAGATGGCCGCGCAACCCTCTTATCAGTGCTACGTTGCGCAGTCCCCTCTAGGCAGTGACATCCCAGTCTGCGCACCTCTTCCCTGGCCCTTCCGACCCCCCGATCCTTGACACTGTTTGTGCCCCTGTTGTGCACCCTTCCCTTGAAGCCTCCCCCCTGCCTCATTGTGCAATGGCCCCCAGATTACGCCAGAGAACCATCCAAGGTGGTCAGAGAGGTTCTCACCCTGGCTGTTATCACCGCGGAGAGGACAACCGCTTAGAGTCGATGGAAGGCTCCTCCTCTAGCAATTTTGCGCGAAAGAGACCCTATCCCAAGCAGGAGGAAGAAGCCCCAGTGTAAGCTATGTAGAGAGGTATGCGTGGCCCACAGAAGTTCACCATAGCGCACCAGGCGCATCCCCTACCTTGAAAGACTAATCCGATGCCGGTTCAGGTGGAGGAAGACGATGAATAAGATGTTTGGGTGATGGAATCTGAAGGAAACTGGACACGTGTCCTTGACAGAGAGGGTCCAGAGTCCCTGATCCTCTGCAAACCTGTCCCCAAACCTAGGCGTCCAGTGGCAGAATCCGAGGAAGCGACTGCGCAGGCGCCCAATTGCCCCATTGAGGAGGAGGTCCCCAACAATGATGATGAAGATGAAGATTGAGGCCTGCGCAGCTGCACAACTCTTCCATGTTTTTGGTCAAGCATGCCACCATTAGTGCCTTTTTGTTTCTGCATATTTTGTACTATCTATATACGTCAGCGCTACTATGCATATTGTAATTTTATTTTGTCTCAAACTTTAATAAAATTTTGGTTTCCTTCCACGAGCGACCACAGGAAAAACCTTACAGTGGGAAATTTAAGGATTGGTTAAGTTGTGACTTATAGCCATTGCCGTAGCATATGTCTGAATTTTCTTTATCGAATTAATAGAATAATATAACTTGCAAATATATATATATATATATATATATATATATATATATATATATATATATATATATATATATATATATATATATATATATATATATATATATATATATATATATATATATATATATATATATATATTAAAAAAAAAAAAACTGCATACTTAAGACAAAAAAAAAGTAAAATGTCAAAAATATGCCCTGAAATTTTAAAAAATAAATGAAAAGGTGTATTCTGAATCAACAATTTTCAAAATCGGATATTTTTTGCTAACTTTGAAAAAGTGAGAACTCAGTTCACTCCCCGTTTGATTGGTTACTATTATTTGTTAAAAATGCTACACATTTTTCACTTTCACTCGAAATGAGATTGTAGAGATAATCCCTCGCAACATGCAACTACCATAACAATATTGTGCAACTGGGACAAAGAATCTATTTGTAGCCAGCTCGTCTGAAAAGTAATGTAACATGCATTTGAAACATGTATGCTATAAAGTTGCATGATGAACACCTCACAATTGCTTCTATGAACAACACAAACAAAATGAGTGGTTAGAATTGTCACGCTACCTTATAAATATTGTATATATGTATTATATAGTCAACAAAGTTAGAAGTGAAAATAGGAAACATTTTAGTAAAAAAGAATCGATAGTCAGTGGAATATGAACATGAGGTGAGTGCTATAGTTTCTAGCGAGGTAGGGAGTTGTGAATACATTTCATTCATGAACAAACTACTACTACTAATAAAAAATTATCAATAAATAAATTTGATTTAATGCATCATGGTACAAAGTGAAAAAGTCTGTTCTTCGAAATTATTATTAGTATCATATGCGGAAGTGTCGCAAGTGAAGAAACATGTGAAATTAGCTTTGAAATATTAATTTAATGTGAAAGATGGGAAAATGAATACAAGTATAGCAGATACAGTTAGAGACAATGGTACACAATGATAACTTTGGTAAGTGGTTTTTTTTTTATTTATTTATTTATTTTTTTTTTTTTTTTTTTATAAATAAATCCTAAAATAAGTGAAGCTAAAAAAGTTTTAAATGTAGAAGAGTTTAAAATTAATTATGTGTTTGCGTAATAAAGTTCGCTATGCATGTTCATTCTCCTGCACATATTCCATCCGCTGCACATTCTTCATTTCGTACAGATTCATAGCTCCCCCACATACCCAGTCCTTGACAGATCCTTTGTTTCGCACAACTAAATCTATAGAATAATAAAAGAAAAATACAATAGTAATAATTGTGTTGCTATCAATGACAGAGCACTAGCACAAGAAATGTTCCCACCCTCCCCCCTGATACATGATGAAAGCTCCCCACAAGAAAAGCTTCAGACAATGAAACATGCTAAAACTGATTGAAGATTGTTAGTTCAAAGTAGATGTTGAAAGTGACTAGAAAGTTGATGGTTATTGCTAAAGAAATTACATTGTGCGGAATGCTTAAATATTTTATTGAACCTTAATACTAGTTTACCATCTCTAGAAATCAAGAAAAATCACAACTACATGACAAATTCAAAGCTATTTTGTTTATAGGGCTAGTTTTCTTATATGTGGAAGAAAGAGAAACATTGTGGGAAAACTGCCAGAAAGACTATACAAGCAAATTTGGGAAGAAATATGCAAATGTAGCTTTGAAATATTAATTTAATGTGAAATATTAGAAAATCAAGACAAATATAATAAATACAGTTAGAGACAATGGTACACAATGATAACTTTGCTACGAGGTGTGCTTTCTCCCACACATACCCCATCCTCTGCACATCTTTCGTTTTCCACAACTAAATATGTAAAATAATAAAAGACAAATATAATAGAAATAGTTGTCTTGTTGTCAGTGATAGAGAACTAATCAAAGAAGCACCTTGTTGCTCTTTCTATTTTTTCCTATTACATTTTGAATTGAAGTTTTTGTTTCTAGTTAAATTAAATTTGCGTCTACAGAGTAAAATTCCCTCTGCATCTTGGTTCTCTCGCACATACCTTGTACTTCGTACATCCTTTAGTCCACATAGATTCATAACGCTATGCAACTGCTCTTCCGCATAACTTTGTAAAAGTGTTAAATGTAAAATAGTTTTAAATTAATTTTGTCTCATTTGATTATTATTATCACATTATACAACTATGTTTTTTTTTTTTTTTGCTATATCTTTTTTACACTCTGTAACATGCAATGTTGTATACAGAAAGGCACACAAAAATGTATATAAACATAAGAAACATCAAGGAACAATTTTTTTGTTGCTTGTCCCATACAAAATAGGTAGAGTATTTAATATTGCATAAAATTATGAATAAGAGCACCATCGTTCCATTTTTGAAAAGCACTAGCAAATGCAAAATTTTCAATAGCCTCGCGTCAACATTTCCTGAACAGGTCTTCACGACTACTTCCTCTTCCTGCTTTGAAAGTCTTGCCACTCCACAACTTGACCCTGTTTTCATCAAATATGCTATTACAAAGAAACCATAAGCACAACTTACATTGCTTATGCAGAGATTTTTTTGGGAATATATTTCATTCGACATAGAGCTTTCATTGTACAAAGTTTTCTTCACACTGCACACAACCTTTACTCAATTGAATAGTGATATTCAGAATAAGGAGATATGGATTATTTATTATTAAAATATTACCAACAATATCATATGAGTCCAACGCTTGCCTCGATGTTAATGTGAATAATGGTGTTATGGTTATCTTTGTGTAATTAGACACATTTCATTTTTTTATTATTAGTAGATTGGGTAGAGTGCGAAGGTTCACACAATGAAAGCTTGAAAACTTCTTCAACAATGATCTGAATACGGGAAAACTAGTTATTGCTATGCTAGCTCCCTCATCGGTATTAAAAATGTGTGATTAGGATCGTCTCATGTTAACCACTTGTGAAGGGGTTTATGTGTTTAATTTCATGTGTTTTTGATGATCAAATTATGAGTTCATTTAAATTTAAAAACTCATATGCAACAATTGAAATGCATAAATATAACTCATAACAATCACATAACACAATAGATGATAATGGAGTTCACCCCTCCTAGGCTACATCTCCATGGTCCTGCTTTAACTAGCGAGACCCTCTTGGGATTATGAGTCAAATGTCTAATTACAAGCATTTGTGATGATCCAATGGATTTTATGGCTGCTCCATTGGCTTCATAAGACATGAAAACCCCAAAAAGTACTATTCAATCTCTGAATTTGGTTACTAGTTGATCTAAGCTTGACCTCCCATCTTAGCGGACATAGGTTTGTTTAATCTCCAAAGTGACAAAATAGCCTTTAGATGTGCTCCGACGCCTCTGCAAACTGTACCACTATGTTCAGAACATCAAATACATCCAAAAATTACTGTTCATTCACTCCATTTGGCCTTCAGCTAATCTAAGCATGGCCTTCCCTCCTTGTGGCCCTAGGCTTCAGATTTCTTCAAGTGACCAAAAACACCTGTATATTTGCTCGATTGCCTCTACAAGATATTCCAATAGATTCAAAGCATGCCAATCTACTATGAATGGCTATTATTGATTCAAAATTGGTCGAAAATTTCTCAAGATAAGCTTCATTAAAGTTTCCCCTAGATTCTGCCTCTGAATATGGAAAACTGCTAGTTAGCTCCACCAATTTAGCAAACCCACTGAATTTGGGGGGAATCGCTGAAATTGCCGCCAAATATTAAGTGTAGTTAATTAATGGCTAAGCATGCTTAACGCACAATAATCCGCGTTTAATTCGGGCACTAGTGTGCGGTCATGTGGGAGGAAGGCTGGTCCGCGGGGCTACTCCCTTCCTTTCCTCCGCCATTGGATCACGTACCCTTCAAGTAAATGTGAGTGCGCATCCTTTTGAAGGATCAAAAGTGTGGCTCATTGGTGAGTGGAGAGGGTGGAGTGGGTGAGGTCTTGGGGTTGAGCCCCAACCTCACCCCTCAATACACATTTGTGGCATATAATAAAACATGCCATATAACCTTTGTAAACTGCGCGCTCCACCATATAATGTTTGCACCATATTAAACACTGTCGTATAACCTTTCTAATAAAGAATTTGCAAATGCGCTCTTTGCCATCGTTTAAATACGCATAACCAAACCATCATAATTATATGCTCGGACCTTGGTTTACATTCAAATGTTAACGGACTTTGCAATATAGTTTAAATGCCCACCTTTGAAATGTTTGTCCACTGTGTAGTCCGATCGAGTAGTTCTAAAGGATGGCACCCACGGTTCGAGCATCAATTGTCGAACCCGGATAGCCAGATTATGTTCAACCAATGGCTACCCTTACATACTTTATATCATTATCTCCTTCTGAACTCAACTACTATCCTTCTTGGGGGTTGGGGCCATAACTAAACCAAACGACCTTACTGTCAAGTGCTAACAGTTGCCACCATTTAATACGCACAACCAAACCATCAGAATTATATGCTCAAACCTTATTTTACATTTAAATGTCAACGAAATTTGCAATATAGTTTAAATGCCCACCCTTGAAATGTTTGTCCACTGTATGGTTTGAACTTTGAATATTTAAATGTGGAATAATAATAATAATTAAAGTCTAAAGTTAATAATAAATATTAATATATATAATAATATAATATAATATATGATAATAAAAAAATCATATATTAACCAACTTTATTACATTAAAAAATAAAAATTCAACACATGAATTCATCATGAACCCAAATTCAACTTTAGAGGACATTGGGAAAATTTCACCTTCACAAACCAAACTAGTGAATCCAATTGTGACACTTGTCACAGTCCCATTGGACAAAAACTGAATAAGATTCCCTGCATGCTGACTGGGTTGCCATGTCATCACCCTGTACCTGTTCTGCAATTCTTTGAAAATTTTACGTGTTTTGAACGACGAACAATAGACCATAACTTCTTCACCCGAACTCGGTTTCCGATGAAACCAGTTGCGTTGGATTCCCGGCGACGGGTCGGTTGCTGTCGTTATGGTTTGGTGCAATTTTGAGCACTTTGAATTTTGAGCCAATTTTTTCCCCCGATCCAGATTCCTATCAAACAGTCTCGCACACGACTAGTGGTTATTTTACTATTAATAGAATGCGGGTATTGTGAAGGTCCTTACAATGAAAGCTACCTCCACACAATGTGCTTCCTTCACAATCCCGCACATATGTATTTTTGTTAATTTTGAAAATATATGCCAATATTAATATTTTAATGCTTTGAAAATCATGCTTTTGGATTTGATATCATAATGCTTTGAAATAATGCCATATGTAATAATGATTTTTAATTTTGATGCAATGTGAATTTTAATTGAAAAATTAATATGAAATATTCGAAATATTTTCTTCACACTCCACACAACCTTTACTCAATTGACTAGTGATATTCATAATATGGAGATATGAATGATTTATTATTAAAATATTACCAACAGTATCACATGAGTCCAACACTTGCCTTGATGTTATTATGAATAACGGTGTTATGGCTATATTTGTTTAATTAAACATACTTTATTTTTTTTATTGGTAGATTATGCACAGTGCGGAGGTTCACACAATGAAAGCTTGAAAACTTTTTCAACAATCTCACACAAGACTAGTGGTTATTTTATTATTAATAGATTGTGGGGATTGCAAAGGTTTGTAAATTGAAAACTTGAAAGCTACCTCCACACAATGGACTTCATTCAAAGTCCCACACATATGTATATGTGTTAATTTTGAAAATATATGTCAATATTCATATTTTAATGCTTTGAAAATCATGCTTTCACATTTGATATCTTAATGCTTTGAAATAATTCCATATGCAATAATATTTTTATTTTAATGCTTTGAAAATCATGCTTTCACATTTGATATCTTAATGCTTTGAAATAATTCCATATGTAATAATGCTAATTTTTTAATTTTTTTTTAATTTTTATTTATTTATTTATTATTATTATTATTATTTATGCAATGTGAATTTTAATTGAAAAATTAATATATAGATTAGTGTAAATTTAAAATTATATTAAATTGATATATAATATAATTAGATTTAATTTTGATATGTTAATTTAAATTTTAATGATTTCAAATAATGAATGTGGTAGTTTGTAATTATGTGTATGTGTGTGTGTGTGTTTTTATGTTTTAATTGTAATGCATTTTAACTCTTTTGGAGTTAGAACACATGGAAAATGACATGTCTCATTTATTATTATGGTTGTCTCTGTGTAGTTGTGACTAGCTTCATATATATATATATATATATATATTTTATTTAATTAATAGATTGTGCAGAGTGTGGAGGTTTGCACAATGAAACCCTCACTTTCCTATGACTTCCCCTTTGTTGCATTTCCTTCTTGCGGCTTGAGCCCTAACGATTCTTGTCCTTCTTCTTGAGCGAACTTCCTTGATGATTTCAACCTCACTACAAGGAAAATTCCTTCTAGTAGAGGATTTTTGGGTCCCCTATAAAAATAGCCCAAAATTTCGTTTGTAGATGAGGTCACTAGCGGAGGTAAGTGGGTGTATATTTTAGCAGATGTTTTTTGGACAATGTGTCTAAAATCTACAAATGCACCGGTGCTTTACTATCTATACAAGCACTGATGCTACATATAATATGGTGCTCCGTGTAAATTTTATTTCAAAAAAAAAAAAAAAAACAGTGCACTAAATAACACAATGCATCGGTGCTTGAATAGTCGATAAAACCAATGTCCATCATAAGGTAAAATGTCCCAATGCATGCCACTAAGGAGCACTGTTGCAGTTTTAAATTTCAGAAAAAATGTGGTGTTATTTTCCAATGACTCTCTAGTGTAGTAAAGTTATCGAAACGCCTCGGGGCATCTTCTAAAGCGCACCACTATGCAATTTTTAATTTCTAAAAAAATAGTTGTGTTGAAGTAAAAACACAACAATGGTGTAGTACCTGTATAGAAATTCCCCAACACGTCTTGAGAAAAGCACTGTGATATTTTTTTAATTAAAAAAAAAAGCGTGGTGTTTTTGGATATATCTTGCATCGGTACAGTAAGGGTTTAATAAAAAAACTCTATCGACCATAGTTTTCATTTTTACCATATACAGAGTGGGAGAGCTCTGAAACACTGGTGCCACTCTTTCCACATGCAATATCCCTAGCGTCGGTGCTTCTCTTGCTCACCATCCTTCCGTATCGTGCTCACTTTTTGAGTTTCCAATTTTTTCAAACCGTGCTAAAATTTGTTTTTCTCTATTATGTGTCCACAATGCATCCCCAACGATCAAATGTCTAGGTAATGTCTATATTTATTTCTAATTTATTTTTTGAGCGGATTATAATTGAAAAGTAGGTTAAATTTGCCACTATTTAAAAAAATAAAAAAAATCACCGCACAGTGCGCTCGATATGTTCGATTTGCACTGAAAATTTACAAGGTACACTGCATTTTGGTCCGTGAAAATAATGCACCGCTCTTGTTGCGATGTGTTTTGTAAATGAAAACACATCAGGAAAGATGCGGCATATCGTATATCGGTGCGTCACACCCGGTGCATTTATATTTACCAAATGTATTGGAAAAATAATATTTAAAAATATAGTTAAAGCTCGGTGCGTTTGATAACCTGAACGTTTTGTACCAATGCGAAAAGGTTATACGTGAACACTGGTGCACAAGTGTGTCACACTGTTATCAAAATTTAAAACTGTGAACCAACTACGGTGCGTCATACTTATGTATGCACCGATATCAATGCAGTTATAGTTGAAAGCACATCGATGCCAGTGCATGACTATGTTTTTAGCGCAACGATGATTTTTAATTTTAATTTTAATTTTAATTTGAAAGTTGTGTTTCCATATTTATAAATACATGCTTCATTTAATTAAGAAACAAGACTACTTAGACTTACAAGAAGAATTTAATTGAAAACTGAAAATAAAATTCTAAAATATGTCTCTCCAAGGAAGGACTAATCTATAACAAATTACTGATGCATAAAATAAACTATGATTATCTCTGTGTTTTAACTATTCAGAAAATAAACCTACATCAAATGACAACATCATATTACTTGAACATCAATTCTAACAAGATGAAATTCTGAAAATGATTATAGTATCGAACATAATAACAAAATTAAACCAAGCACCTATATTACGAAATTATGGAAATGATGATAGTGACTAACACAATAAAATGAAAATGATAAACAATACACATATACTACAAAATTCTGGAAATAATTGCAGTTCCTAAGATAAAAACGAAATCAAAAGCAAGACATATATCTAAGCTATGAATACAGTGAAAACATAAACTAAGAAATAAAGACAAAGCTATGAATAACATCTAATTATAAAAGCAAACATAAATAAAACATAACCTCTTCTGTTGCAGGGGCCCTCCACAACAGATGGCTTCAAGTCTAAATGTTACTAATTGCGCATTGAAACTCCAGAACGATTCTTCATTCAAATTGGAAATAAAACAGAGTTAAATGAGATTACAATCACACAATAATTTGCACTGACAATACAATTACTAACCCAATATTTATAAAAGTTTGTCATTAATTGTCTTGAGTCTTTTACGCCTATCAAAACTAGAAAATTTTATCTCGAACTCTACAATAGAAAGTAGAATTTTTTTGCTTCGTTATTTTCTACATGGCAAAGAAAATCGTGAAGCATGATGGCTTGAGACTCCTCGCTTGCTTGATTTAGCACGTGGTCGACCGTTCCTTTGACCGCATATTTGGGTGATTTCCTGCTTGATTTGGGCCAAATGAATAGGATAGGATCCATGATAAGGTCATTTTTCATCTGCGCATATATTTTGTTGCTCCATTAATACCTCAGAACTATCAAACCGTGGCGGTGGCTACAGAAACATCAATGAGATGCAGAATTGCATTAATTCCGTAGCTAATGCAGATTTTACTCTAATAATAAGGAACAAATGAAAATATGAAAAATAGGTCATCATAATACTTTACCAAGTCAAAATTTACAGTCTAACACTTATTTGAGCTACTGGTGGGGACAAAAACAAGGAAAAATGAGTGAAAGGATTGAATGTCAAAATTGAGGCAGTCTTGAGGCTCCACATTCCCTCACGAGGGGACCATTGCATGTCCTCATGCAAAAAGACAAAATTGTTGATCCTTATCATGCTACTGCATCTTCCTTGAGACTTCTGCTAAAACATCCAAATTCAATTTCTTTTCCTTCCTTTTAGTCACAACCATCCTTGGATTTCTCATCATGAGTTTATATTTCAGGTTGATGATTTGACTGTTGATGTTTTTATTCTTCTTCTTTAACTTTTTATTATTCTTGAACCATAAACCCAAATGCAAAAGAGTATTATCATTTATGGTTTTCTTAATCTGGTTCTGGAACTTCAAGGCTTCGTGCTCCTTTTTAATATGCTTGTTTAGTGTCTAAAGTTCAAAAATATCCTGCCTTAAAATATTCACTACTAGAGGTTCTTGTGGACTATGAGGTTAGCCTTTTTCCCTCTGTTCTAAAACTGATGTATTCTTTGTGTCTATCTTCTCCAAGGACTCAATATAGTCATAAATTTGCTGCTGCACTGGGTCAATCTCTGGGGTCTTTCGACCTGGACCCTGGGTAGGCGACATAACAGTGGGTGATGGAACCCGAGTTTCTCCTCTAAATACACAAATTATGTTTCTCTTGGAGCTAGATTTTTCACTGTATGGCTAAGTCTAACACTTCTCCTTATTGAAGGAGGAGAGTTTTGAATTTTTACCTTATTCTTCTTTATTTTGGACTTTTCTGTTTTTGTGGATGTATCTTTTCCTTTTTCGCCCTCTTCCTTATTTTTACTAGTTTGCTTCTTAAGTTTCCCTAAAATTTCTGCAATGGGAACTTCATCTTTTGAATGTTCTTGAGGTTGTTGCTCACTTTCAACAGGGTCTTCAATTTTTCTTTTCCTTCCCCCTTTTTCTTTACCACAAGTAGGTTCTTCTTAGTTTCCCTCTTTGAAATGATTTCGAATTAGGAATTTTCCCAAGTATCCCCTGAAATTTTAAGGTGGAATCCGATAAGAATTTTAATGAACCCATTATGATACATTGTGTTGTCTATAAACTGAATTCTCTTTTGAACACATCCTGAAATTTTCTCAAGCTATGTAACAAAAGGTAGGGAAGATTTATTTCACTGCCTTCAATAAAATTCATCAATAACCTAACATGATAAAAGAACATGCATCAAAATCTTCACTCACATGTAATAAATTTTTGTATTATTAATAGAAAATTCTTCATTTTCCTTGAAGTGTTGTGCTAGGGATTCCCTTTTTAAAGATGGTGGTATCCATACCTGGGTTTTTTCCGAAATATTTTCTATTCTTCACCTTTGATTCCTCTGTTTTTGAACCACCTCTCTCTAGTTCTTGGCAGTCGAGTGGCTTCGGTTATGAAAGACTCTATTATTGCAAACTTAACATCTCTGATTTTGACCTCCATTCCGTTGAATTTTCTCGAAAATGATTTAGTTACCTCCTTGTGAAATCCTTCGAATTTTACTGAGCCACCATGCCTTCTATAGTATTTGTTTCACCTATGGGTAACCTTCCATGAATTTCTTTCCTTCATGTTCTGTCCTCACTATCACTCCCATGGCTCGAGAAGCTTTACCTTAAGAATGCTTCTTTGAAAGGGTACGATGAAGTTTTTCGGTATGAATGAGAGTGTGAGTGAATTATGCTTCAGAATGAACGAGGGTGTGAATGAATGAATGAGGCTTCAAAATTATTGAGAGTATGAGTAAGGTTAATGAGAACTGACCATTATGAGTTGTATGATTTCACCAAAAAATCGGGATTTGATATTAGAGCGGTCATGTAATGATGAGGGTTAAGTGGCAGAGTTTGAGATTTGACTTTGATTTGACATGATCAACCCTTGTTAATAATGTTTTTGAATTAGTGGTATAAAATCACCATATAATTCGTATGCCAATGTTTCCATCCTTATTATTAAATAAATTTTTGCATTTGCATACCTTGAATTTGATGTTTCTAACCTTCAATTGTTTCTCTTTGTGTTGCCTTCAAGTGTTCTTCAGGGTATTCTTCAATTGCTTCAGTAAAAAAGGTCTTGTTATATATGAGTTGCAGAAATCCATCAGAGCTGCAGAATTTCAACAATTCTGTAGCTATATATTTTTATTCTTTTTGAAAGAGAAAAAGGATGCAAAGAAACTGGGATTTTAGAACAGGAGTAAAGAAAATGTAAGGTGCCATTTTTTTTTTTTTGGGTTTTCACCTTAGATTTTTTGCAGAAGTATGTCAATCAATGATTGGTTTTCATATTTATACATTTTTTTATTTATTTATTTATTTATTTATTTATATTTATATTTTTTTTTTAATTTTTAATTTTTTATTTTTTAAATGATAACATGAAAGAAGACCTTTAAGTTGGGGAAGAATAATAAGTCTTCTTCACAAACTTTATATCAGCATCATTTTGAAAAATCTTAACAAATTCATTCCTTGTCAATGGTATGTGATAGATCCTTAGTCAATGTCCATTTACAAGGAGAGGAACTCTTTCTTCATCAATAGTTTTGATCCTAACTGCTCCATTACCAAAGACTCTCTCAATCTCAGAAGGCCCAAGCTATTTAGTTTGAAATTTTCCTTGAAAATATTTGAACTTTGAATAAAAAAGTAGTGCCCAATTTCCTGCTTGAAATTTTCTTTCTTTAATATATTTATCACGCCACCTAGATCTCTGTTTATGAACTAGACTGGTCTTTTGAATTACATCTTGCCTCATTTCATCAAGCTCATTGAGTTGTTCCATTATATGCCTTTGTGCTTCTGACAAGTCAAGTCCCAACTTAATAGTTGTCTTGAGAGTTTTTATTTGGAACTCAATTAGAAATAAGACTTCCTTCCCATAAAAAAGTCCATAGAGAATATGTCCTATTGTGCATCTCCATGTGGTGCGGTAGGCCCACAAAGCTTCTAAAATATTTTCTTCCCAACCCCTTCTATGCAAATGTAAAGTCTTTGTAAGGATTGATTCAATCACTTTATTAGTGGATTCTACTTGTCCATTTGCATGTGGATGATATGGAGTAGACTTCCTATGCTTGATTTTGTAGTCTTAAACTATCTTCTACACCATTCTGGATGTAAATTGAGTTCCTTGATCGGTCACAATTTCCCATTGGACACTAAAACGAGTAAAAATATTCTAAAAAGAAATGAAACTACAACATTTTTAGTAGCAAAAGAAAGTGATTTAGCTTCTACCCATTTAATGACATAATCAATGCACACAAGAATATACCTCTTTTGTCTTGATGGTGGATTCATGGGTTTGACAAAATCTAGAGCCCATTTTTCAAAAGGTTCGATAACTACCTAGGGTTGTAAAGGCATTTCATCTGAAGGAACATGTTTCCCCATTCTTTGACAACTATCACATCTCTTAACATATTCCCTGGCATCCTTAAAAAGGGAAGGCCAATAATATCCTAAGAGAAGGAATTTTTAAGAAGTTATTTTGTTAGTGAAGTTTCCTCCATATGGTTCATCATGACATACTTTTAGTATCTCAGGTATTTTGTCTTCTCTTACACACCTTCAAATAATGAGATTTAGACTTGTCTTGTACAATTATTCATTTATCCATGAATAATATGCACTCATTTGAATTATCTTTCTATTTTCTCTAGGAAACAAATATGATGGTAGCTTCCCTATGGATAAATAGTTAGCAATTTCTGCAAACCATAGAGATTTATTAGATATTTCAAAAAGATATTTATCAAGAAACTACCGGTGTATCATTGTTATCATTTTGAATTCTAGACAAAAAGTCAACAATTGTGTTTTGTTTTCCAGGTCGATCTAAAATGGTGATGTTGAATTCTTGCAATAATAATAACCATCTTGTGACTCTGCCATTAGTGATTGATTTATTCATTAGAAATCTAATTGTAGAATGATCCGTGAGAATGAAATTTTCATAGCTAGTGATGTAATGTCTAAATTTGTTAATGGCATGGAAGACAACTAAAATCTCCTTTTCAGTAACAATATAATTTAACTATAATTTAACTCTGCAGGAGTCAATTTTTTACTTCTATAGTAAATAACATAAGGATTCAAGTCTTTCTGTCCCAATATAGCTCCGAGAGTTGTTTCTAAAGCATCGGTTGAAATATGAAAAGGCATTTTCTAGTTTGGTCCTCTTAAGATGGGTACTTAAAAATTATTTTTTTCAAAGTCTTAAAGGCCTTATGGAAATTATGATTCCAACTGAATTCACAATATTTTGTAAGAAATTTGAAGAGTGGAGATGCCATCTTTGTAAATTTTTCTATAAATCTTCTATAGTATCGAGTGAAACCGAGAAAACTTCTATCTTTTTGACAAGTTGGAACTGCTAATTTGGAAATAACTTCCACTTTAGATGAGTCCACTTTTATTCCATTTCCTGAAATATGGTGTCCTAAAAAAATCCCGTCAGTAAACATCATAAAGCATTTTTCATGACTTAAAAAGGGATTTACTTCCTTGCATCTTATGAAAACTTTTTACAAAATTTCAAGGGCTTCTTCAAAAGAATTTCCATAGACTGTAAAATCATCCATATAAAATTCCACGCAATCATGGATTAAATTAGAGAAAATACACAATAATTCTCTTTGGAATGTTCTTGGTGCATTGCATAATCCAAAAGGAAGTACTCGGTAAGCATAAGTTCTCCATGGACAGGTAAAAGTGGTTTTGTCTTGATCTTCTGGTGCTACTTGAATTTGATTATATCTACTAAAACCGTCCAAGAATGAAAAATATTTCTTCCCTGCTAATGGATCTAAAACTTGATCTATGGAAGGTAATGGAAAATGAAATTTTAAGTTAGCCTTATTCAGTTCCCTATAATCAATACTTTCTTTGCATTTTCCATTCTTTTTAGGAACAATTATTAAAGGTGAACCCACTAACTGACTGATATTGGATAAATAAAGTTTACATTCAACAGTTTGTGTAGTTCCTCCTTTACAATTTCCCTTAAGTTTGGATTCATTCCTCTCTGAGGTTGTCAGACTGGTATGGCATTCTCTTCATTATATATGTGGTGCATGCAAGTTTCAATATTAATTCCTTTCATGTTAGTGTATTCCCATGTTTATGCAGAAGAGTGTTTTTGTAATGTTTCTATTAATTTCTTGTTTTGAAATTCTCCCAGATTTTTGTTTAAATTTAAAGTTTTAGCTGGAAATATTTCTATTGAAGAATTACCAAATTCTTCCATAGAATATAAAGACATTTTTTTGGATGATAAATACTCAATATTGCATTGTTTCTAAAAATTTTGATTACTCTCACATTGTGAAGATAATTCATTATTTTCTATTTAATTTAGAATCTGATATTCTTCACTAATTTGAGAGATAGTAAAAGTAGGTTCTATGTCATTGTCATCATCCATCCATTCTTCATAGTCTACCTCTATCATTGTTTTTTCTTGTGGGTATAATGTGAATTTATTCGTTAACTACCATGAGAGATAGACATATCATCATATCTACAACTGATAAAAGCATCAAGTGTAGCTAACCAAGGTCTTCCTAAGATTAATGGATGTCATCCTAAATTATTCTTGGGGGTTAAAATCATAAAATCAACTGTATATTCCCAAGAATCTAAGGATAGATAAATGTCTTCTACCACACCATCAAGTTTAGTTACAGATCGATCTGCTAATTGTAATAATGTTGGTGTATATTGAAGATTTGGAATTCTTAGTTGATCCATAGTTTGTTTACTCGTGATGTTTATGGTTGCTCCTAATTCGATCAATGTGTTTGGGATTTAGAAACCATTGATGTGTGTCTTCACAATGGGACTTCATGGATCCAAATATTTTTCTGTTGTACTTTTTCCCATCATGATGTCTACAATTATCCCAACTAATTATATTATTTTCACTTCTTTCCTTTTTCGTCGGTGTTTATTTATACTCAACTCTCTTATTGTCTTTACAAGAACTAGAATTTCTTTGATAGCTTGTAACGAATGAATCTTTATACAAACATTCTTCAGCTCATCTAACATATCATAATCAGGCATCATGATTTGTTTTTCTACCCCTTTATCAATTTGTAATCTTCCAAGGAAAGGTGGTTTTGAGATAGATATTGAAGGTTGTTCTATAATGAGAGTTGAATTTATTGGTGTTTCATGTGTTTGTTTTTGAAGAATTTTATTTTGGTGAAGAGATGTATCTTCATCAGAATGATCATCATTTGCTTTTTCTTGGATAACAACAAATGGAAATTTCTTTTCTAATATTCTATCAGATCTTAGTTGGACATTATTAAGATCTAGTGGAGTTGTCATATAGGTTTGAAAATTTTGACCCTCCATGTTGTAACATGTTGTGCATTATTATTGTTTGGGTTTGGAAGTGGTTGAGAAGGAAATTGATTTGGTATTTGTGGAAATGGAAATGAAAGCTGAGGATTTTGATTTTGAAATTGAGGTTCTGGTTGTTGACTAAATTGAGGAAAATGTTGTGGTGGAAATTTTGGATAAGGTTGAGGATACTGGTGATATTGAGAGTATCTACCATAAGGATTTTTCCATCCCTGTGTCCAAGGTTGGGATTGAGACCAAGGCTGCTACCATGGCATTGGTGCAATCCAGTTATTTTGTGGGGGTTGAGTATACGTCAAAGTGTTGAAACCTTGAGTTTGTGATCCTTTCCATGGTATTCTAGCAACAAAGAAAAGAGGAACTACCTTGTTTGGAACCATTTCCTCTTGGTAGACAACTTTTAGACTTGGGATGGAAGGTCACTTCTTTGTTTCATGATTTTCTGTACATATTACATAGGTTTCTACACTTTTCAAATCAAAAGGGAATTCTATTAAAGCATGTTTATTTTTGCACTTAGGACAAAAGATAGATTAAAGGCATCACTTTCAACTCTTTGCTTGTTTTGTAATTTCAAGGTGTTTATTTGTTCACTAAGACTCCCTAAAATATTTGTTTTAAATTCATCAAGAAAATTGCCTATTTCAGCCCTACTTACTGTTCCAACTGTATATTTATTAATTCTAGAGAGAATAGGATCTCTTTAATTATTTCCAACTCTCGATTTACCTCTTGAAATATGTATGCATAATTCAGAAATTTTTGGTAATGATAGCTGAGAAATGTCTCCTTTTCCCGTCATGTTAAGGGTATCTATCCATTCATCTCTAATGGATTTTAGTAGGAGAGATTTCAAAGTATCTTGATCCAAATTTTCCATTTTAGCCCTTTTTAGATTGTAACTGAATCATTCAACTAAATCCTCTAGATTCTCATCTTCTCTTTGCATCATCTTAAAAAATTCATCTTTTTGGTTATGAGGCATGCAGTAATCCTTGTATTTTAATAATAATGCATTTTTCATTTCTTCCCATGTTCTAATAGAGTGTGTTATTAAGCCCATAAACCATTTCAATGCTACATCCTTAAGGGTAGTTGGAAACAATTTCAAATTTTGAGAATCGAGTAGGTAGTCATATGATCTACATAAAACTCCGAATTCAAAAAGAAATGTTTCAGGATCCTCACTTATTAATCCATGGAAGTGAGGAAGGATAGAGAGTGAGATATTTTTCATTGTGGCAGTAGTATCTTCATAAAGTATAAGAAATCCAACATGATCTGAATCTATTATGTCTTCTCCTCTATCTCCTCTACCTTCACTTATTCTTCTTCCTCCATCTATTCCTCTACCTCTACTTCCACCTCCAATCCTAGGTCCACCTCCTCCATTTATTAAATGTTCATCATTGTTGTGTACTTCTCCTTACCCTTCCCCAACCATTGTAGATTCTTTTGAAATGATATAAGATTCCAAGATTGGGATTGTCTGTTCTTCATCTAATTCTTCGGGTTCTTCTATCAATGGTATATTAAAGAAGATTTCTTCTTCCTCTTCCTCACTAGGGATTTATAGTTCTTGAGCTAAAATTTGTTCTCCAACATAGGTTAGGAAAATTACTCCTTCTGTTGGGGATGTAGGGTCTTGTTCTTCCACAACTGTTCCAGTTGATGAAGTTGGTGAATCCCTAGGTTGAATTTATTATCTTAATACCTCAGGAAGTCTATGTCTACCTACTAAAAATGGTACGTGAGTTTGGGTGGACGGTGTTGCACTACAAGGTCTTGATGGGGTGAGTGGTGTTGTTGGAATTAAGCTTCTTCCTCTACCTACAAATCTACCCCTAGAATCTCTTTCTCTATGCATGTCATATATATATATATATATATATATTTTTTTTTTTTTAAGAGAGAAAAGGCTTCTATTTACACTTCCCCATCAACAACGCCAAAATGTTTAGTCAATTTAATGTTCTTAAATTGATATCATAAATTATCGACCGAAGTTGGTAATATTGTGAAGTGAAAGTGCACTATATATGCTAGAAACCTTTCTTAATTGTTTTATTATGATGATTTTATATGTGAATATCGTTTTTGAAGATATCCTAAATGAATTTAAGAAACTGAAATATAATTCATGAGAGAAAAATAATTTATTTATTAGTAACCAATGATGAATTTGAGAAAACTTTAAAATTATAGAAAAAGAGGCAACATTAATATTTTGTGTATTTTTGGGAATTTTATGTGAATGAAACTTGAATCAAGGAATCACTTAGAAATTATTTACACTATTATGCTCAGAAAGGAAATTTCTAAATCACTATTAAGAAACAATACTACTTAAACTTACAAGAAGAATTTAATTCAAAACTGAAAATGATATTCTAAAATATGTCTCTCAAAGGAAGGACTAATCTATAACAAATTACTGATGCATAAAATAAACTATGATTATCTCCGTGTTTTAAATATTCAGAAAATAAACTTACATCAAATGACAAAATCATATTACTTGAACATCAATTCTGACAAGATGAAATTCTGAAAATGATTATAGTATCTAACACAATAACAAAATTAAACCAAGAACCTATATTGCGAAATTCTGGAAATGATGATAGCAACTAACGTAATGAAATGAAAATGATAAACAAAACATCTATACTACATAAGTCTGGAAATAATTGCAGTTCCTAACATAAAAACGAAATCAAAAGCAAGACACATATCTACATTATGAAATACAATGAAAGCATAAATTGAGAAATAAAGACGAAGCTATGAATAACATATAATTAAAAAAACAAACAGAAATAAAACATAAACTATTTTGTTGCAGGGCCCCTCCACAACAGATGGCTTCAAGTCTAAATGTTACTAACTGCGCATTTAAACTCCATAACACTTCTTCATTCAAATTGGAAATAAAACATAGTTTAAATGAGATTACGGTTGCAATAATTCACACTCGAAATACAATTATTATCCCGGTATTTATAATAGCTTGTCATTAATTGTCTTGAGGCTTTTACGCCTATCAAAACTAGCAAATTTTATCTCGTACTCTAAAATAGAAAGTAGAATTTTGTTGCTTCACAATTTGAAATGTGGCCAAGAAAATCGTGAAGCGTAATGGCTTCAGACTCCTTGCTCGCTTGATTCAACACCTAGTTGATTGTTCCTTCGACTGCATATCTGGGCGATTCCCGGTGTGACTTGGGCCAGATGGATAGGATAGGATCCATGATAAGATCGTTTGTCATATTCCCATATATTTCGCTGCTCCATTAATACCTCATAACCTATCGAACTGTGGCGGTGGCTATAGAAACATTCATGAGCTGCATAATTGCATTAATTTCGTAGCTAATGCAGATTTTACTCTAATAATAAGGAAGAATTGAAAATATGAAAAATTGGTCATCAAAATACTTTACCAAGTCAAAATTTGCAGTCTAAAACTTGTTTGAGCTAATGGTGGTGACAAAAAGAAGGAAAAACGAGTGAAAGGAGTGTCAAAATTGAGGCAGTCTTCAGGCTCTACAAGTACTATGAGGAGGCTACATCCTTTACGGTGCACTGTATTATTGGTGCATCTGATCCATCGATGGAGTGCCCAGGAGTAGGCTTTCTGTGTTGTTCCTAGGGCGTGGTATAGGCCCACTGAGGAGGACATATACTTTATCACTGGCCTATCCAAGAGAGGGGAGGATTTTCCCCAGTTCCTTGATGTCCCCCATGGGGTTGCAGCTAAGAGTCAGCTTACCTACACTTAGAGATATGTCAGGCCTCATGTGGTTCATCCATCATATTTTTAGGCCTGTGGTGGACAAATACGAATTTCTTCTTTTGTTGTAGAGGAGGTTAGGTGCCTCTCGTTATTAGTCACCAACATTGCACACTCTAGTAGTGATGGGAAATTCATTAGTTTGCCTCTTTTATATTATGTTGATTCTTTGATTCAGGTGCCACATTGTGTCAGATGGTCTGCCATTTTTTTGAGGAAGTTTTTCATGGCTTTAGATAGATGTCGTACGTTGAGACATGGGAGGGAGATCTTTCCTTTTGCTTCTGAGATTTTTTGTTTATTTTTTGAGAGGTTTCCAGAGATGAGGCCTACATATGACCATCACCCTCCTACGACTATCACAGAATTATGGATGCGCGTGTGGGGGAAGATGATGCCCAAGAGGGGCTTGCCGGAGTATCTAGCCAAGATTTCTCTCGAGGCACTTGCGCTACTGGCCAGTGAGGATGACCATGCGTTTGTTTTGTTGGAATTTATGTATGCAGGGATTGATTGGAGAGGATGTCCCAACATCTTCTTCACAACAACTGAGCCTCCAGATGATAGAGGTAATATTAGTGTTTTATTTAAATCAATATAGTTTCATTTTCTTGCTTTAATTAATTAGAATAAAATTTGTTCTAGCATGTTCTTTAACTTGTTTTATTAAATTGTTTAATGAAATTGTATAATTATTTTTGTGTACTATATATTTTGTAGACATCGGCTCATTTGATGGGGACATGCCTCCTCCCCCATCGTTGGATGGAGGAGATGAGGAGATGGGCGAGGCCCAAGAGGGTGAGACACATCCTCAGGGGGGTGTGGGTGTTTGGGGTCGTAACGTTGGTTTGTGATTTTAGATGGAATATTGTGACAAATTGGTCGAAGCTTTGGTTCGGGAGGGAGTCTGCCCTGCGAGGCATCACAATATCAGCACGGATCCAATGTTCTTAGATCTCTACAAGAACTGTCCACGCGAGATGATGTCTCTTATGTGACATATGATTGGAGCTAGTAGGGCACTGGTAGTGATGAAGGATTCATGATGGCATCATGCAGTGACAAATACATCAGATGAGGGTGGTGATGATGATAATAAGGGCGATGATCATGATCATGATGATATGGGTGGTGATCATGTTGCTTCTAGTAGTACCACCCCAATATATCATGGTTGTCAAGGTGTCGGTGATCCTTTTGGCAGTGCACCTCCTTGTCAGTCGCCTAATGATGAGATGCCAGAGCTAGAAGATGTGCCTTATGTTTCTCCTGATATAGTAAACCAACCACCTCCTCCTCCACCTCAAAGTTCGCCATACCCCGTTAAGGGTGTAGTAGTTTACCATCCACCGTCTTCTACTACAAACCAACCACCTCCTCCTCCACCTCAGTTGAGTTCGAAAATCGTTGATCATGCACTATTTGACCACCCATCATCTTCTAATGCAGACTAGGCTGACACTACGTCTGTTTTATCAGGTATTTGATTGCACTTATTTGACTTGTATATATATATATATATATATATATATATATATCATTTTTTTCATGTTTATTTACTTAATTTATGTGTTGGTGTTGATGTGTCTGTAAATTGTTAGGTCATGTTAGATATTTTCATTTAATGTGCTTGCAGATAAATGTGTATGTGATAACAATTATTTGACATGAGATTTATATTAATTTGAGGATGTGTGTGGTGATGGTGTTAGAATACAATGTTTGTGTTTTGTTAGATGTGATCACAATGATGATGCCGTGTTAGATTATTATATTTGTGTGCTAGCTAATGTCATTTATATGTGCTATAAGTATATAATTAGATGATGGTAGTGAATTCGAATGTGTAAGGTTACTTTATATTAGATTTAGGTGTAAATTGAAGTATTATAATTATGACCGACATTAATTTATTTTGTTATTACTATTTTTAGTTTGTTAATTTAAATTATTATTTTACTATTTTTAAATGTAAGGTTGCGTGACAACATATCTCCCATATTGAACTGTAAAGTGCCTCTCAGCGCAATTAAATCTGGATTTAATATAACTTAAAAATTTATATTTTTATATAATTTAATTTATTACTATAAATTTAGGAGATTTTCAAGCAATTTAAATTTAATATTTATAGCAACTCTTACCAATTTAAATTAGAAATTTATCTCTCTAAAGACAAGGATAAAGAAATGTAACATAAGGCTTCATGTGAAGTTATTTGTAGTTGGGGATTTGCTCTATTGGAAGTTCTCCCTTAAAGAGGCAAGTGATTTTTTTTCTAGTAATAAAGATATAACATTTTGATGTTCTTTTGGTTCTTTATTTGCTATTGTATTGTTCAAATTTAACTCTTTTAAATAATAAGTATGAGTTAAATAATACAAAAATGATAATATATTAGGTTTAAACTTTTAACAAATAATATATTTTATTATTTCTTAATGAACAACTCAACAAATATTATTTTTTCCACATACTTGTCATGAGATAGTCACTAAAATTCATTTTTTTCACATTTCTCCTAACTAATATTACATCATATTCATAATGATAAAGACATGTCTACTTTAAATAATTTAGTTATAAATGCATAAAAAATAGATATTTATTTCACATAATCTAAAGAGGAAACAAAAATGCATCACGAAGTCTATTTGAAAGTAAAAAAATGCCTCTTAATCACCATCACAACTTCGGTGCGCTTGATATGTTCCTCTCGCACCAGTGCGATCATATTTATTAAACGCATTGCACCAATTATATTATAAAATTCCAACAAGACAAATTAAAATGCAATGTAATTAGTGAAATACTGACAACAAAAACATACAACAATATTATGAATGGTGAAATAACACAAGTACATATCACTCTCCATTGTCATCACCTTGATTATATTCCTCGCTTGGCATGATAACATTGTTTTTCTCAAGAATATGTTTTGATCTAGGGTCGTGACTTAATACGAACCACCAATCCCTATCCAACACATCTGGGTAAAAAAACACTTGGTTGCAGTGTTTTGGGAAAACATAAGGCTCCCTAGCTTCATGTCACATCTTTCTAGAGTTGATATTTATCAACCCACTGTCGTGATATTCCTTTACGTTATTTTGATCAAAGGTATCCCACCACTTGCACCTAAAAATAACACATTTGAACGAAGAGAAGTCCACTTGAATGATATCTTGTATCTTTCCTCTGTAACCTAATGTCCCCTGCATTAGGTTTTGATCTCGGAGGCTAGCGCAACTAGATTGGTCGAACTTGACTTTCACTCCACAGTCTTGTGTCATGCATCCATCATCGACATCCTTTGTGTGAAAATGATGTCCATGTGCCCACATAAATGGGAACAAATGCACCTAAAAAAAAAAAAAAAACACTATAATGTGTCTAATAACCTGAACATAATTAAAATTATAAAACATATTTAAATGCTACAATTCAAAGGTATAGTATGAAATTAAAACTGTACAAAAGAGAATATAATTACCAAGTTGTTGCACCCAATCCCTATGTTTAGCGCATCCTCTTCAGCATGCGGGTAACGACCAGATGCACCGTAATTCTCTTTGACTTAATCTACAACCCAACCGTTAGGGAATTTCATTGGCATATTTTCTTTTAAATGATCAAGATAAGGTATGCTTCTACCATTCAACCGTTTGAATTCTTTCATGTTACTTTCCCATTTCCTCCTCTTCTCTTCGTACAATGCGACCCATGGTTGTGTCACTTCCATATTGTAAAGAATGAATTTGTTAATGGCTTCAATTTTTGAATTCACTAATGAAATTTTATATATATATATAGTATGCATAAGATCAAAATATGCATTAATATGAAGTTTAGTGTGAATAGTTATTGTGTATTAATTTGACAAATGATAAGCCCACACTTACTCTTTATCATGTGCCTCTTTCCATTCGTTTCAGGAAGCTCCCCTTCTCTTTTGTCTTCATGCATTTCGTCATCCCAAATCACCGCACTTGGAGTGTTTTCGATTTGCTTGATGTACTCACTAGCATAATAGAAATACTCATACGATATATATCCCTTTGCCATAGACCCCTCAGGTTTTGCTCTTTGTCGAATAAAACCTTTCAATTTCTTCATGTACCTATATAAGAAGAATATATAAAGGAAATAAATGACCATAACTAATTCAACCTCATCTAATAGGTGAATTAGAAAATGAACCTGCAATTCCATGAAACTCGTCAAAAATTCCTTCTAAAAAATGCAAACAATCTCAATCTCTTGACACCACCGTGGAATGCTAGACGTATGAATCTCCTTTGATGTGATCCAATGTACAAATGCATATAATTTTTTAGATATGGCACGTCGTAGGTCTCGGGGGAATTCATGGTTCACACACCCACGCACGAGAAAAGGATAATGACACTGCACAGTAAATAGTACATTATACAAAAAGTAATAATAAAACATCCCATTACATAAAATTAAAAATTACAAATTACAAAAATCACGTTTTTGACATATGTACTCTTAGAAGGTTCAAATGGTCATACGATTTCAACCCCGGCAAACTGTCTTCCATAATGAAATAGTCGTAGTGAAGACCCATATAAAGAATGCACCCTCACACTCATTATAACTTATTTTTCCAAAGAAATATCATCTTTCTTTAAAATCCATGGGACATCACCTTCCTTGAAAGACCAAAAGAGACCAACCTCTCCTCTTGTTTCTTGTCTTGGCCAATGTTTCTTTTTAGTTTTTGAAGAAATAATATCTCTCCTAACAACCAATGTGTCACTTTATTTCGATGATATGTGCCTCCATAAATAATATGAAACATTTTTAAATATACACATCAGATCTAGTAAGTGGGAAATCTTAAGATGCTCCCAATATGGGAGCTCATAAAATACAAATTTCCTTTTCATCCCAATGGGAAATTTCTCAACATAGGTGTCGAAGTATTCTAGATAATCAAACGTAGGCTTCCCATTTGAATCAAACATTTATGAAAACTCCTTCTCCTTCTCTCTCTCATATGATCTAAGCCATTTAGGTATTATTGCGGGCCTTTGGGTTCTCTTTGGTTTACCATTGAAAGCAGATGTTGTTATTTTGTAAGGATGTTATTATTGGAGGAATACCTTGGAGCAATCATACACTAGATTTCATAGGTGAATGAACCACCTAGCCTTCATAGAAGGTCCACAACATTTACATCCATGATACCATTTTGTTACAAGACCTGTGAAATTATTGTATACAGGACAACACGTTAGCGACCATGAATATCTAGACAATTGTAGCAAATTAAATTAATATGCAAAACAATATTGTTACTCAACAAATCAATAAGAATGTAATTCCAGAGAAAAATACTTAGCCTGGATAATAATTTATGGTGTAAGAACATATGCCATACAATGTAAAAATTCTCTCTACTGCGATGGGTCTTGTACATCATAAACATGTATCCATTCCCATAATTCCTTCAGTTCATCTACCAATAGTTGTAAGTACACATCCATATTCTTCAATTGTCTTCAACTAGGGACTATGAGAGACAACATAAGATGTTCATTCTTCACAGATAACCATTGGGGGATATTTTTATTTATCACTACTACAAGCCAAACAAAATAGTTGGTTTTTTGGAGGGAATATGGGTTGACGCCATCCATGGCTATGTTGAGTCGTAGACTTCGTACTTCATCCTTAAATTTTTCAGGCCATGTATCCTCTATATGCTTCATGGCTATTGAATCTGTTGGGATTCACATAATTCCTGACTCACATTTGTGTGAGGCATGTCATCCCTACAACATAGATAATTCTTTGCAATGAAAGAGTCTTTGAATCCTTGGGATTATAGGCATGTGCCTCAATTTCTTATGAGAAGGACCATGTGATTTTCCAATTTTTTTTAATTACAATACCTGTCATGCCCACATTTCAGACATATCACTTTATTTGCATATTCTCCCCAATATAGAATATAATCATTCAGACATGCATGATATGATATGTACTCAACACCCAACATTTTCAACAACTAGTTTTCCTCTTCACAACTACCTGGTAAGACATTATCACTCGAAATAACCTTATCTTTGAATATCCTATAGTTGGTGGGGAATATAATTGTATAATGTGTTAGCACCCTGTAATTAGCAAGATTGGCAAAAGTCCAACTGCAGGGATAACATCAAACCGCTTTGATTCAAGGATCTAGCCCTCCTGAATCCAGAGAGGGATCTCTCTATAAATGAGTTTAAAGATGTGATCTTTAAAGCTTGAAATGTGATATTAGGCTAGTTGTGAAGAGAATGGGTTTTGTTTTGTTTGTTTTGGTTGGGCAAAGACATGATGAAGGTGAAGGAAGTTCAAAATAAAGGGTGAAGATGTCTGCAAGTGAAGGAATGATTTCGGCTGACAAAAAAGGCAAAGATAGTTTTAACCCATTGGGCTATGGAGTCATAGGAGGATTTTAATTGGACAACAAGGTTCAAGAAGGATCCATGGGGAAATTCACTTATGTCAAAGGATCTCTTAAGGTGATTTATGGAATGAAACAGATAGGAAGTGGAGAACAAAACAAATGAAGAACAGTGCACAGTCTGAGATCAAGTAAGTGCTTTCAAACTATCTTGCTTCGGCATGTGCTTAGAGAAACAAAACATAAAATAATTCTGAGATCAGGTAAGTGCTTTTAAACTAACCTGCATTGAAATACTTTTAGTTAGAAATATTTTTAAAACAATTGAAATAGCTTAAGATCAGGCGAGTACTTCAAAACCAACCTGCTTTCAACATATTCTAAAGGAAAAGACTGATGATCATCACAATGAGCAATCGAGATCAGGCTAGTACTTTGAAACCAACCTACTTTAATATACTCAGTAAAGAGAACTTTCAAATAAAGAAAACATATAAAATAAAGCTTTCAGTAAGAGTAGGGTACTGTTGGGAGTAAGTCCTAGCTCTATGTTTGTTGTTCCTTATCAGAGAAAGTGAAAAGAGTGAAAACATTAAAGAAAATAACAATTTACAGTGACGAACACATCACCATTGACACAAATTAGGATCCCATAAATCAGCAGCTTGTATTTGATGTTCAAACCAGTCACAATCAGCAAGCCCGGTGGGTCTCTACAACTTCAAACTTCTCATATCAGCTTATTTATCTTCAAATTGCACACAGGGCATCAGTAGCTTCAGAAAACTGTTACATGCATTCAGATGTCCAGAGACCAACATTTGATCATCTTCTATAGAAGTATTTATAGAAAAATGAGGAGGCGGGAGGATTTCCCCGGGGTCAAGTATCATTAATTATGTAATCATTTCTAACTCTGCTTCATAACTCTGTTTCTGCCTTTCGAGGCCTAATGATCGAAAAGATCTGCTTCTGGACTGTTCTTAATCTTTTTAAAATAGTTTTGCCGACAATTAGAGATAAGATCTTTGATTTGTATTAATTGTTCAGCTGCCTTCAGGTAAACACCTCTTGTTCAGGTAATGACTAAGCTTTATTTGATTTCTGTAAGGCTGCAGGTGTCTTTAGGAGTTGTAGAGGGTTCGATTGGCCTCTGCTTATGGCGGTGGAGGGTTTCTCTGCTCGACAGATGTCTTTGTCTTTCCTTAAAACACCTTTAATTTACTTGAGATTTGTTTTTTAGGTCTTCAATCTCCTGTTTCTGGTGTGTTCTATCTTAGACACTGATACTCTTTGATCGATGCTTGATTAACTGTGTTTTTTTTGGTGCGCAGGGCTATACAGGGATCAAATGGCATCAATGCCTCATGAATCATTGATAAAACGTAAATTTTAAACCCTGCAAATGATTTCTCTGGTGAATCAAAGGCGGGAGGATCGTCACCCTCAGCCTGCGAATTTTCTTCAGCATGGCGAAAAAACCATTAAATCCTGCAAAAATTAAAACAAATGTTATAAAATCCTGCATGTGTAGGTTGAATGCTTCAGAAGGCACGTGGAGGGAGCATGGAGTCGAGATTGATCAGAGGAATTCAAAGGCAAGGCGGAAGAAAAATTTAAATCAGAGCCGTCGATCGCGCAAAGATCGACGGTCAGGAGCGGAGGCGAAAAGTCAAAGCGGATAAGTCTTTTTTGGAAAAATGGAGAAAATGGATAAAAACCTTTGTTTCGGGAAAACATGGTAAAAAATCAAGATCGGGAATCGGGACGATCGTGGGCCGTCGGATGAGAGCGGCCCAAGCGATCAACGGCGGAGATCCCACGATAAAAACCTTATAAAACGCGCCCGGACTTCAGATTTTCAATAAAATCCAGATGAATAAAACTCCCGGGTCCAGAAATGCTGACTGGACGAGGAATCAGGGTGATGAATTTTGGGTAACACTGCGCCGTACCCTGAGTTATCGCACGGGCATCTTCGGACAGCGATCACCGTCCGATGAGCGGCCTCAGATCGGACGGTGTATGTCAATATCATGCCGGGTCCACATTTGATCTTTAACGCGCGATGAACGGCGGTTTTGTGAACATTGCCCAGGCCATGCATCAACCGGTGAATGGAATCACTGCCGATCGGGAAAAAACCGCCCTCCGTTTGAAAGTGGTGCGATGGATTCCGCCTAGTTTTTGCTACGGTGATTGGCTGGCGGGGACCACCGGGTTGATAGGTCGCCGCTGTCCGATATTCAGATCAGATCGACGGTGCGGAGCGACTGAAATTTTTCACTGGCAGAAATTTTAAGAAATAATAAAAAACCGACAAATTAATATAAACAAAGGTTTAAAATATTAATTTCAACACGACCTGGCGCCCGACTGCGGGGCCAAGTGTTATATGAAGGGTAATATGACCGGGGGGTTAAAGATGGGGGGGCTAATTGCAATTGGGCAACGTGATAAGCGCTTGGAAGACTGGCGCTCGATTCCAGCATCAGGGCGTATGAGGAGGTAAAAGACTCAGCCCAAAGGGGCTTAAGTCTATAATAAGAAAAATGGGTTTTAAATGATTTTCAAGGAGTTTTGAGGATTCTGATAAGGCCAGAAAGGAGTTTAAACTATGCAAGGTGGATTATACAAAGGGGAAATGAGGAAAAATGGAAATCAGAGGAAAATGATGGGGAAAAAGAGAGTAAAAATGAAGGTTAGTTTCTGAGTGAAGGAAGGGGATTTTGCAGCAGTCTTTCTCATGGAATTTTTAGCAGAATTTCTGAGTTCTGAAGGGAAACAACAGTGAAGATTTTGGATAGAGGAGATGATGTCTTGAAGAGGCTTCAAGAGATCACATTTCTGCAATTAAACTGTTCCTTGAAGGCTAAACAATGTTTTGGCCACCTTTTGATAGAACAAATTTTATATGTGGCCAACAATGGCTCCACTTGGGGATGGTGCCTTCTTGAAGGCATCAATAAATTCAGACTTGCATTCTCTGGGGGGCTGATCAGTGCCTCATCCATTGGGCTGCCTTCTTTGCTTGGATGCTCTTCCTTTTTCTGAAAACATATTAGCATCCATGGAAAACAATGGATCTTCATCAACAAGCTTTCTACCTACCCAATCCTACTGATCTAACATTTTTTCTTCATTAGAGTGCACTTGGATTGGCAAACTCTGTTACAACATTTTATTCTTTTTGAAAACAAGAAATCTAATCTATTTATACTCCTTATTTTTCCATGAACTCAGATTAAAAAGTTGATTCCACATGATTCTCTACCTAATCTACTATCTGTTCGGATTAAACTATCCAACAGATTTTAATCTCTAAATTCTACAACAGAAATTTTAAAAATAGTCAAGTCAAGATTAAGCAGTTTGACTTGCTGTGATCTATGGCATAAAAAACAAGCTGCACACAGAAATTTATTTTGCAGAAAAATTTAAATCAAAATGGAAGGCTTAAGAACTGAAAGTTCATGCACTTCCTTCACTTTTTTACAGCTCTGTTTGCCTCTTGATTGAGTTGTTCTTTATTTTTCTCTGGCTCAGATTTTGAGCTGATTAGAACTAGATTTACCTCTGTTTTGACTCAGAATTAAACATAGATTAGAGTCAATTCTTGCTTGGAAACTTAGGTTCAGGTTTTGAGCATGTTTGAACCTTTAATTTCTAACCTAATCTATCTATTGATAAGCCAAGATTAAACAGTTTGGAAAATCGAATTCACTATCCTATCAGCAGTAAATTTAAAACTAATTAGTCAAGATTAGGTTGTTTGACTAACTAGGAGTGTGTTTTTTCGGAGTGGCATTTGAGCTTGCACACTTTCAGATTTGTTTCTCTTTTTTGGTATGGGGCTATACCTTTATTGTTTTTTATAATCTGCCCTCTTTTCTTTTATTTTTTATTGTTTTTGTATTTTTTCTTTTGTGGGACTGAACAAAGCAATGGTATTTACAATGGAAATGAAAGCTTTTTAAAATCGAACTCAGCAGTAGTAATGCTTAAGCACCCTACCATTGACAGGACCCCCAAACAAATCTGTGCCATCTAACTCTTGCAGAAAAAAGGCATTTGGACCAATGGTGGACTGAATAATGTAAGGACCTTGCCGCAAACAGTCAAATTTTCCATGTTCACCGTTATCCTCTCTTCTGGAGTCCCACTTGAGTACCTTGTCTCCAATGTTGAAATCACAAGCCTTTGTTCTCTTTTCAAACAACTTCTTTATGTTCTCTTGTACCTTCTGAGCCCTATTGTAAACCTCTTCCCTTATCTGCTGGAGATGTATTGTCTGATTGATCCTCCTTACCATGCTGTCCTCTTCTGACTGTATTTCTTGGACTAATTTTATCACTGGTACACCTAGGCTGGTAGGAAACACTGCATCTGCTCCATAAACAAGCTGGTAAGGGGACATTCCAATGGACTTCTTTGTGGTAAACCTGTCTGCCCACAAAGCATGCACCAACTTGCTATGCCATGATTTTTTATTCTCTTCAAGCAGCTTCTTGATGATGGTCACCAAACTTTTTTTTGATGATTATGCTAACCCATTACCTTGAGGGTAATAAGCAGTAGAATGACCAAGTGTAATCTGATACCTGTGACAAAAATCAATCATCTTTTTGGAACCAAAAGTAGCAGCATTATCAGTAATAATCTTCCTGGGGCAGCCAAATCTAGACAGGATATAGTCTTCAAGAAATTTTATAATGACAGAATCTGTGGCATTCCTAGAAGGGATGGCCTCTATCCACTTTTTGAAGTAGTCAGTGGCTGTGAGAATCCATTTGTGTTGGGCAGATGAAGCAGGATGGAGTTCTCCTATGAAATCTAGGCCCCATTGTTGAAAATGAGCTTCAACAGTGATAGGTTGTAATGGTAAAGGAAGGTGTTTTCTTTTGCCCTCAAAAACTTGGCACTTGTGGCAAGCTACTATCATTTTATGGACATCTTGGAAGAGGGTGGGCCAGTAATAGCCAGCTCTAAAGATTTTATTGGCTGTGGTTTTCCAGTAGAGATGACCTCCACACTCTTCTTCATGGAATTCATGCTTGATCTTCTTTGCATCAACTTCCAGCAAACATTTAAGCAATAAACCATTAGAATTTTTCCAATATAAACATTCATTAAAAATGCAATAATTCCTAGCTTTCAACTTTAAAAACCTTGCCTTTGTTTTTGATAAATCAAGAGGAGCATTAAGATTTGTAAGCACATACAAGATATCAGTGTACCAAGGTGAGCTTTGAAACTGCTCTTCCACAATGGGAGCAGGTAACTCTTCCTGTTCATCCAAGGCATCTACCATGTTAATGTCAAGGGCTTGTAGATTAGATTCAACCATTAATTGAGCTAAGCCCTGACCTTTAATGGGTTTGGTGGGTTTGATTTCCAAATCATACTCTAATATTGCAGCAATCCATTTGCCCCTCTTTCCATCTGGGTCTTGTGACAAGATGTTTTTTACCACTATGTTAGGCACATAAGCAATGATGTGGGAATGTAGAATATACACCCTGAAGTCCTTTAAGGCCTTTACCAAAGCATAGGCCTGTTTTTCCATTATGTTATATTTCAAGGGTGCATCCCTTAAAGCCTTGCTGAAAAAAGCAATAGGTTGTTCTTGTCCCTCTGGGTTTTTCTGCAACAGGACTACAGCCACAGTATGCTCTGAGGCAAAGGAAAAAATAAGGAACTCTTTTGAAAAGTCCGGGCTGATTAGGACTGGTGCCCGAGTGAGTGCATATTTTACCAATTCCAAGGATATTTTGGCTTCTACAGTCCACTTCACTCCTACTTCTTTCTTGAGCATATTAGTCATGTTTCTAAGGAGCTCTGCTATGTTGGGAATAAACGTCCTCAAGAAGTTAATATTTCCAATAAAGGACTGTAATTCTTTTATGTTCCTTGGTTGGCTAATCTTTAGTATTCCCTCAACTCTTTTTGGATCTATTTTAATCCCTTCTTCTGATATGATATGGCTAAGGAGTTTACCTTCTTGTAGGCCAAATACTGTCTTTTTGGGATTTAAAGATAATCCAAACCTTCTGCACTTTTCAAGGACCTTTCTTAGATGTTTCAGGTGCTCTTCATCGGATTTGGAATAAATTGTTATGTCATCAAGGTAAATTACAATGAAGTGCCCTATCTCCTCTGAAAATGCAATGTCCATGGCCCTTTGGAAAGTGGCCCCAGCATTCATTAATCCAAAAGGCATTTTCACATACATGAAAGTGCCCCAAGGAGTGGTGAAAGTTGTCTTGAGTTGGTCTTATGGGAGTACTAAAACTTGGTTATACCCTTAAAAACCATCTAACAGAGAAATCCTCTTTGAACCAACTACCCTTTGTAGAATGTGTTCCATTTTGGGTAAAGGGTAATTGTCTTTTAGGGAGGCTCTGTTAAGGTTTCTGAAATCAATGCACAATCTGATTTCTCTTGTCTTTTTCCTCACAGCTACAAGGTTAGAAACCCAATCTGAAAATCTCATAGGCACTATGATTCCTGCCTCATACATTTTCTTGATTTCCTTTTCTACTAGAGGCAGTTGTATTGGATTAATTCGACGCAGTTTTTGCCTAAAGGGTTTTTGGTTTTCTTTCAATGGGATCTTGTGCTGGATGATTTCTGTATTGTAGGCTTTTAAGTCTTCATAGCTCCAGTCAAACACATCGACAAACTCTTTAAATAAGTCAATGTATTTCTTTTTCATGTCTACTGTCAAGGAGCCAGCTAATTTAATCAATTTAGGTTGATCTTTGGTGCCTATGTTGCATTCCTCGACCTCAGACTCGGTATATTCTATAGTGGGTTTCTTTTCTATGTCGTTAAAATCAAACAGGTCTTCTAATGGTGCTAGCCCCCTAGGTATGTTCTTGTCCTTTGACGACAATACCTCAATGTCTTCGTTTTATGTGTCCCCGTACTCTTCAGTATGAGTTCCAAGTGTTTTAGTTCACATGTTGATTTTTACGGGACCAGATGCTTTTTCTTCTTCAGGGGGCTTTTTTTTTAGGCAATTTTCATCGGATTTAGAATCTGAATCAGATAATTCAAACTCTTTCCTGCCAAGTAGGAAATCCTCTATCTGCTTGTCGCCCTCAAAGACCTGCCAATATTTTCCATTATCTGGCACTGCAGGTCTATATTTTGTTTGAATAATGATCTGTTTGTCACTAGGTGATTCCTGACATGAACTAGCAGCGCAGGCCAATATGTTTGCAATTATGTTTTGACTCCTTTGGACAAACACGAGTTCATATTTTGTAAATGTTTTCAGGAAATCTATGGCATTATTTCGGTATACTCTTAGTCTGGGATGCTTAATGGAATATTCTCCATTTAGCTGTTTGATGACTAATTATGAGTCTCTCTGAACAATTATCTTCTTAGCTCCTAGTTCTTTCAATAGACGCAATCCTAGGATGAGAGCCTCATACTCTGCGATGTTGTTAGTGCATTTGAAATCTAGCCTGAACTCATGGCTCTCGGAGTAATTGTTTACAGTGTCGACCAACCATACCCCAACTCTCGCACTCTTTTTAGTGCAAGACCCATCGAAGTTCATGCACCATAAGGGATTGTTAACATCGTTTTGATCCCTATTTCCTTGTTCATCATTATGTTCTGTTATGAGATCCGCAACACATTGTGATGGGTCTCGTTCCTCAGGATTTTCGAGGAGTTTAAAGTGATGAGTAATGTGTTTTTCACACTCTTGACTTTTTTCACTCTGGTTTTTTGTTTCAACGCACTGTTCAAAAGTTTCTCTCCCATTTTCTTCCATTTCTAGAACTGCCATTATTCCTAGATTTGGGGCCTCTAACTGGTTGTCTGAGTCGCTATCTTCTAGCTCTGGCTTATTTGTGGATTCATTGTTGTAAAGGATAAACGAATCCAGGTCAGTATGGACAGAGTAAATGGGAGAATTTTCAGGCTTTTCTGGGCTACTAACCATGAATTTCATGTGTGCCTCTCTGTATAGTCTTCTAAGTTGGCTAAAGACAGGGATAGTGGTATATGTCCCATCCATCTAAATTGTACCTTGCAGCTTGGCACCCCATGATCTTGACAACAACATGCCATACTTAGGAGGCACATCAGCCACTACAACATCCATGATCATGCACTTGGCCGGGATTTGAGTTAAATTCACACAAAGGTCTTTAATTAGGCCAAGGCATTTCACTCTGCTAGAGTCAAAAGAATATAAATCCTTGTAAGGTCTAGTTATTTCTAGTCCTAGCCTTTCCATTATCACCTTTGGCATAAGGTTGTGTGAAGCTGCAGAGTCATGCATAGCATTATGAAATATTTTTTCATGGATATTTAGGCTGACATAAAAAGGGGGTACTACCCCTTCTTGAAATTTCCCTTCAATTTTTGGGCCAAACAAGAAAGCTGGTTGCTCATCATTCAAATTGACGGTGTCACTGTTTTCTCCTAAGTTTAAAGATTTCAAAATTTGATTCTTATATACATCCTGGGTGGCCAACTCAACAAGGGGGAGAGAAATTTTAATTTTGGCAATATCACTTTCCAAATTAAAAGAAGACTAACTCTTTGAAAGATTCATTTCTGTCTTGTTGGGCACCGTTTTATTAGTAATCTCAACTTGTTGATTTTCAGTATGTACAATGTTTGAAGCCGTTTTATCAGGAGCATTAGCTGCAATGTTAGTGCTACTAGGTCCTTGACTTGATTTGTCACTGGTTAGGATGTCCTTGTCTTTGTTTTTACCAGAACTCTCAGGTGTCGGTTTACTGCTTTCAACAGTCACTTTAGGAGTCTTTCCAGGCTTTTTCTTAATGGTGATTTTATAAGCCTTTGGTTTAGGATCATCTATGTTCTTTTTTCTCCTGAGGTCATATTGATCTCGGATCTGCATGATGGCATTTTCGAATCCTACCTATAGTCGTCAGTTTCCAACCCTTCCTCGTTCCAACATGAGTATGAGGTATGGTTTTCCTTTGTGGGAAAGGTGTGTTCCAGTTCATCCACATCCATCATATTCATGTCAGTTTCTTCTGACTCTTCTATTATTCCTTCATCCTCATCAAGGAAGTTCTCTTGAAATGGAGGGATGACCCTTTGATCAAAGTCTCTTGGTCTATTTGGGGGGTTATTTCTCCTAAAGTTCTGGTTTTGATTTTGGTTCCTGTTTTGATTGCTGACTTGGATAGTCAAGATTTCTACCATTTTTCCTAGTCTCTCCATGGTTTTGGCTAGACTATCATATTTTGGATCAGATGCAGAAGCTGTGCTGTCATCCCTATAGGTTACCTTTTTCTCAGCCCTCATTCTGGCTTTTTTCTCAATCAGGTTTGCCTCAACACTCACTGCTCCTTTGTGCATGTCTTCCAATGTATTATAATCTCTCTCCCTAAGCTGGTAAGCCATATCAACATCAAAGCCTTCAGGGTATTTTACTAGGGCCATTCCTTGGGGAGGTTTTGTGTGTGGTGGAAGATCATTGTAGATACTGTTAAATCTCATAGAATAGTCATGAGCACTCTCTCCTGGATTTCTTTTAAGATTCTTATATTCGGCTAGGATTTGGAGAGGGTTACTTCTAACTTCCCAATTATTTATGAAAGTTTGATGGAGGGCGGGCAGATCATTAATGCTATTAGGAGGCAAATATTTAAACCACTTCTTCACTTCTCCTCCTAAACTCTGAGCGAAAATCCTCATCTTAATTGTTTCATCCTCTATTTCCATGTAGTCAAAGGCATCTCCCATCATAACTACATGGTGTTGAGCAGTGGAGGATTCTTTTCCAGTGAAATGGGGAATTTTAGACTAATATTCATTGGGTAAAGGAGCTAAAGGCTGGGGCAGCACCAAGGGAGCATACCATGCTGCCATGATTGGAGGTGGGGGTGGATTCACAAAATATGGATTAACAAAAGGGGTAGTGGATGTAGGATGAACAGATGTGGATGGAACCAGAGTAGATTGTTGAGCTGATCTTGGATGAGAGACACCTAAATTAAGAAGGAAAAGTAAATCAGGAGGTGTGGTTTCTCTACTACCAGGATGTGCGCTTGTTTCAGGAGAAGAAAGTGAAGACTCAGAATCTAACTGATATAAATCACCAAGAGACCTAGTTCTAAAGGGATTTACTAAGTCAACTTGTGATTGTTGTAGAGCTGAAAGATTTACAGGGACTGAATTAGCTCTCAAGGGTGATCTGACAATAGTTGATGATTTAATCCTAGGAGAGTTCCTAAGAATACTTTCTGGGTTATCAACTATCTCAGGTGGATCTGGGTCAGGATAGGCTCTAGTATGAATCTTTCTAGGAGCCACTATGATGTGTTTTTCAGACCCAAATAAACAAGAAAAGTTCAACCAGGTATGACAATCTTTGAGAGGTTAACTAATCTGTTTTACAAAAAAATTTAATCCTACAGTCCTCTAACTGAGTTTGAATGATACTACAGTGATAAGAGTTCTTCCTAGTGGAGTCTTAAGGTCTGTTCAGGATTGTGGAGTCGCCAAGTGGAATTTTTTAGCTCTTTTGGAGGTAAAAGGTTTAATGGTCCACTACCATGTTTATTGGCAACCAATTTGAAACATTTTGGGTTCTCTGAGTTTCTGTGGTTGTATGGAGAACTAAAGATTTTTATAAAAGTTGGCCAAGCAACTATGAACTCAAAAGCTCCCCAGTAT
This sequence comes from Pinus albicaulis, assembly GCA_034641835.2. Classification (NCBI taxonomy): domain Eukaryota; kingdom Viridiplantae; phylum Streptophyta; class Pinopsida; order Pinales; family Pinaceae; genus Pinus; species Pinus albicaulis. The sequence continues at coordinate 44,490,357 of CM076573.1, read as the reverse complement.
GGTCACAATTATGTTAGCACCCTGTAATTAGCAAGATTGGCAAAAGTCCAACTGCAGGGATAACATCAAACCGCTTTGGGATTCAAGGATCTAGCCCTCCTGAATCCAGAGGGGGATCTCTCTATAAATGAGTTTAAAGATGTGATCTTTAAAGCCTGAAATGTGATATTAGGCTAGTTGTGAAGAGCATGGGTTTTGTTTTGTTTGTTTTGGTTGGGCAAAGACATGATGAAGGTGAAGGCAGTTCAAAATAAAGGGTGAAGATGTCTGCAAGTGAAGGAATGATTTCGGCTGACAAAAAAGGCAAAGATAGTTTTAACCCATTGGGCTATGGAGTCATAGGAGGATTTTAATTGGACAACAAGGTTCAAGAAGGATCCATGGGGCAAGTCACTTATTTCAAAGGATCTCTTAAGGTGATTTATGGAATGAAACATATAGGAAGTGGAAAACAAAACAAATGAAGAACAGTGCACAGTTTGATATCAAGTGAGTGCTTTCAAAGTATCTTGCTTCGGCATGTGCTTAGAGAAACAAAACATAAAAGCATTTTGAGATCAGGTAAGTGCTTTTAAACTAACCTGCATTGAAATACTTTCAGTTAGAAATATTTTTAAAACAATTGAAATAGCTTAAGATCAGGCAAGTACTTCAAAACCAACCTGCTTTCAGCATATTCTAAAGGAAAACACTGATGATCATCACAATGAGCAATCGAGATCAGGCTAGTAATTTGAAACCAACCTGCTTTAATATACTCAGTAAAGGGAACTTTCAAATAAAGAAAACATAGAAAATAAAGCTTTTAGTAAGAGTAGGGTACTGTTGGGAGTAAGTCCTAGCTCTATGTTTGTTGTTCCTTATCAGAGAAAGTGAACAGAGTGAAAACATTAAAGAAAATAACAATTAACAGTGAGGAACACATCACCATTAACACAAATCAGGATCCCATAAATCAGCAGCTTGTATTTGATGTTCAAACCAGTTACAATCAGCAAGCCCGGTGGGTCTCTACAACTTCAAACTTCTCATATCAGCTTATTTATCTTCAAATTGCACACAGGGCATCAGTAGCTTCAGAAAACTATTACATGCATTTATATGTCCAGAGACCAACATTTGCTCATCTTCTATAGAAGTATTTATAGAAAAATGAGGAGGTGGGAGGATTTCCCAGGGGTCAAGTATCATTAATTATGTAATCATTTTTTAACTCTGCTTCATAACTCTGTTTCTGCCTTTCGAGGCCTAATGATCGAAAAGATCTGCTTCTGGACTGTTCTTAATCTTTTTAAAATAGTTTTGCCGACAATTAGAGCTAAGATCTTTGATTTGTATTAATTGTTCAGCTGTCTTCAGGTAAACACCTCTTGTTCAGGTAATGACTAAGCTTTCTTTGATTTTTGTGAGGCTTCAGGTGTCTTTAGGAGTTGTAGAGGGTTCGATTGGCCTCTGCTTATGGTGGTGGAGGCTTTCTCGGCTCGACATATGTCTTTGTATTTCCTTAAAACACCTTTAATTTACTTGAGATCTGTGTTTTAGGTCTTCAATCTCCTGTTTCTGGTGTGTTCTGTCTTCGACACTGATACTCTTTTATCGGTGCTTGATTAACTGTGTTTTTTTTGGTGCGCAGGGCTGTACAGGGATCGAATGGCATCAATGCCTCATGAATCATTGATAAAACGTGAATTGTAAACCCTGCGAATGATTTCTTTGGTGAATCGAAGGCGGGAGGATCGTCACCCTCAGCCTGCGAATTTTCTTCAGCATGGCGAAAAAACCATTAAATCCTGCAAAAATACAAACAAATGTTATAAAATCCTGCATGTGTAGGTTGACTGCTTCAGAAGGCACGTGGAGGGAGCATGGTCGTTGGATGGCATCATCCAATGGTCGAGATTGATCAGAGGAATTCAAAGGCAAGGCGGAAGAAAATTTTAAATCAGAGTCGTCGTTCGTGCAAAGATCGATGGTCATGAGCGGAGGCGAAAAGTCAAAGCGGATAGTCTTTTTTGGAAAAATGGAGAAAATGGATAAAAACCTTTGTTTTGAGCAAACATGGTCAAAAATCAAGATCGGGAATCAGGAAGATCGTGGGCCGTCGGATGAGAGCGGCCCAAGTGATCAACGGTGGAGATCCCACATTAAAAACCTTATAGAACATGCTCGGACTTCAGATTTTCAATAAAATCCAGATGAATAAAACTCCCGGGTCCGGAAATGCTGACTGGACAAGGAATTAGGGTGATGAATTTTGGGTCGTCGATCTGCAGATCGGATCGACGGCATAGATGCTTTTAACACTGCGACGTACCCCGAGTTATCGCACGGGCATCTTCGGAGAGCGATCACCGTCCGATGAGTGGCCTCAGATCAGACGGTGTATGTCACTATCGCGTCGGGTCCACGTACGATCTTTAACGCGCGATGAACGACGGTTTTGTGAACAGTTCCCAGGCCACGCGTCAACCGGTGAATGGAATCGCTGCCGATAAGGAAAAAACCGCCCTCTGTTTGAAAGTGGTCCGATGGATTCCGCCCGGTTTTTGCTATGGTGATTGGCTGGTGGGGACCACTGGGTTGATAGGTCGCATGCCATCCGATATTCAGATCAGATCGACGGTGCGGAGCGACTGAAATTTTTCACTTGCGGAAATTTTAAGAAATAATAAAAAACCGACAAATTAATATAAACAAAGGTTTAAAATATTAATTTCAACGCGGCCTGGCGCCCGACTACGGGGCCAAGGGTTATATGAAGGGTAATATGACCGGGGGGTTAAAGAGGGGGGGGCTAATCGCAATTGGGCAACGCGATAAGCGCTTGGAAGACTGACGCTCAGTTCCAGCATCAGGGCGTATGAGGAGGTAAAAGACTCAGCCCAAAGGGGCTTAAGTCTATAATAAGAAAAATGGGTTTTAAATGATTTTCAAGAAGTTTTGAGGATTCTGATAAGGCCAGAAAGGAGTTTTAACTATGCAAGGTGGATTATACAAAGGGTAAATGTGGAAAAATGGAAATCAGAGGAAAATGATGGGGAAAAAGAGAGTAAAAATGAAGGTTAGTTTCTGAGTGAAGGAAGGGGAGAAAAGGGAATTTTGCAGCAGTCTTTCTCATGGAATTTTTAGCAGAATTTCTGAGTTCTGAAGGGAAACAACAGTGAAGATTTTGGATAGAGGAGATGATTTCTTGAAGAGGCTTCAAGAGATCACATTTTTGAATGAAACTGTTCCTTGAAGGCTAAACAATGTTTTGGCCACCTTTTGATAGAACAAATTTTATAGGTGGCCAACATAATGTCAATATTTAACATTCATAAAATCAACCATTTTTAATTTTGATTGTGTGACAAAATATAAAGAAATTGATCGATCATGAAGATCAACTACCTCAATATTGCTGATAAACATGCATTTGACATCTCAAACTTGTCTTTCACGTTGTTCATCAACATCATTGTTCCTAGTTGAGTAGACTTCAACTTGCCTTCAGGTCCAAAGTAAGGGGTGGTGGAAGTAGATTTCAGGCTTTCAAATAAGGTATCAGTGATATAAGCATCACCCCCTGGCTCATCATTATGGAATGCATCTAACAACATTGCCTCCATGGAAGTCGTATCCCATAAGTAATCATCCATACTAACCTCTATTTGATTGCCTCCATTTCCAACTTGTGATGAATAACTACTATTGTGGTAGTCATTCCTAATTGGTGAATCTAGACGTAGTGGGAATTGAATAGGTGGATGATTCAACCATTCTTTGTATGATTCCTCTCTGAGTCTTTCTCTTAATGAAACCTTCTCTCGAATTGATGTTGTAGTGGGGCGCACTAGAAGAGGGTAGGTGGGTCGTTCATCATCACTAGAATCCGAATTTAAAAAAATATTGAACATCAATAGAACAATACCAATGATATTACTAAGCACATTGATGCAATTGGCTTGTTTAAATTACATTATACCAAAAAATTATTACCATTATTGATCCAAGATTGCGGCTGGAAGATGTCATGTTCCAATTGGAAGGGTGAAGAGGTTGTCCATTTTCATATACCAACTGCTTGCGATATGTTACTCCTGATAAGAGCTTCCAAATTTTTTGAAATGGAGGAATATTTTTGCATCTGAACTTGATTCTCAATCAAGATCCTGAAAATTTGGATACATTTTTATTCAAATTGGCATGTATAAAAAAAAAAAAAACAATTAGATAATCAAAATATAAATAAAATATTAACTTACTGGAGATGGAAAGGGAGAACTCCATGAAGGAATTTGATCAACAATATGGAATGACCTGGAATTTGAAGAATTGTCCATTTGATATTATTAAGATTTTGTCCCTATATTTGAGAAAAATCATAAATTAAATTTTGTGTGCGTATATAAAATTAATCTCGAGAACCATATAACCACAATCTGAATTTCAATATAGTTTTCAAACCATTTTTTCAAGAATAACGCAACTTTAAGCGGAGAATGTATACCATGAACTACTGTAATTCATGTGGATGCATCCTAAAGAACAATTTGAGATTAATATGCCATTTTATGTGAATTTAAAATTTCAGATAGCTTTTAAACCCAACGGTGCGCTTATCAGAATAAAGCACATCGATGTGTTTTAAAAAATTACAACATCGGGATGTTCAAATAATACTCGCACCGGTTTCTGACATTCCAAAAAAAAAAAAAAAAAAAATGTTATCATATCGATGCTCTTATACAAAAACACATCGATGCATTTTTAAAAAAACAACAACAACAACAACATATCTATGCACCTATTTTCGGATTTAAAAAAATAAAAAATGAATTCAACCAACTCGGTGCTCTTGTAATAATTAGAGCACCGATGATTTTAAATAGAAATCACATCATTGCGTTAAAAATTTAATTGTACTGTTGTGAGATTATATTAAAAAAAAAAAAAAAAAAAAAAAAAAAAATCTTGTCGGTGCGTTGAAAAAATTTCATGCCCCAAAAATGTTGGTGCGCTTAACTATCGAACACACCGATGTGCGAAAAAAAAATAGTAATTTCATGAATTCTTGTACATAGTAAAGAGTTATGCCATAGTCTAACTAGACTGCTTTTTTGCCCTGGAAATCATGGAAATTCCGGTAAGATTTTAAGAAAATCTGTTAGGGATTTTTGTAAATCCATGTTATAGCTATCAAACTTCAATATTTTGGGTGCCTAGAGGTTTTTGATGGTGTTGAATCTATTCCCACCATCAAAAACATGATTTAAACACTACTACTGCAAGATTTTTTTTTTTAAATTGCCCGGATTCCGACCACTTTTGGTCGTCCGAGCAATTCCTCTGCCTCCGTAGACAACTCCAAAAGTTATTCGCCATTAATTATTTTACCCAAAATTTTAATCGAGTGATTTGCAAGAGAGACATATAAGGAGAATTGTGCAACAACAAAATTCTTTAGAGCAACGAAATTATTCAGAATATTAGAAGTTGAAATGTATGGTGATTCACTAAAAACCTGCATAATAAAATTTTAAATTTTATTGTTTATTTTACTAATAAAAAAAAGTTACAATTTCTATTAGGGTTTTGTTAAAAGAGAGATCATTTTCAAGAGAGACATATTGGGAGCATTGTGGAGTTGAAAAATATTTTAGATCTGCCAAAAGATCAGAAGTTGAGGGTATGGTGATTTAATCAAAACCTTGGATAAAAACAATCTTAAATTTTATTGTCAAAATCTTTTACAAATTATGTTAGATTTATTCACAATTCGGCCAAAAAAAATTAGAAACCTTGTATAATAAAAATTTTACTATAGATTTGACTAGTAAAATTTTTACGGTCTTGATTCTTATTTAAATTTAATTAAAATTCATATAAATTAACATATAAATGCAATGGTGCATTATTTTATATAAAATCACCGTGACGACATCTTTTTGCATGACTGGTGCCTTTTCAGAAAACGACAACACCAATGTGTTTATCTCTTCAAGCACCAATATTGTTTGAGATTAATGCCTCGATGCATTGTAATTCTTAACGCACTAGTGCTTTCATAGAAATAACACCTCGGTCCTACAAATTATTATTTCCAGTACAATGCATTATGAAAACTAACAACACTGCCCCTTTTTTATAACTAACGCACTGAGGTGTTTGTACACACGATAAGCATCAACGCTGCAAGTTTAAAAAAAATCACTGGCACAACAATTATTTATTGTGCGCCCCAGTGTCATTCCTTACAAGAACGGCCTACGTATTTTTTATCTATTAGCACCAGTGCAGTATATTACGCACCAATGTTCTTTACATTCAACACCTCGGTGATTTTATTTATGTATGTCACTCGGTACTTTTATATATGTAGCACACAATGATACTTGTTCCATTAAGCACACTGTAAAAAAAACATATGCTAAAACCTTTGGTCACCCATATTTTATCAATTGTTATGAAGTTCTGTTAAAACCACCGCTAAAAACAAAGTTTAGCTTCCATCCTCAAATGACTTCTCACTGGTCAAAGAAGAAACCCTATTCTCAACATTGCTCGTTGCACTTTCCTCGACTCATCATGGCGGTTGCAGGAGGGTGCCCTAGTGGCCCCTCCTTTTACGACGTCACCTTCGACTCCTCCAAGGAGTAGGAATTCTCTTTCTTCACAATGTTTACCACCATTGGTGCCCCTGCTTCACAACAAGCAAGCCCAAATAACAAGGGAAAACAATGGCTAGAAGATAACAATAATACTAATGGACCACGCACGACAGAAGACGCAAACACTGTGAGCCAAGGAAACAATGGAGTAAAGAAGACACACATATCAACAACAAGGGAAAAAAGGGATTAAAAACAACTGTAATTCAAAAGCCAAAGAGATTCCAACACTAGAGATCGAAGACCCAGGCATCACAACATACAGTGACTACATGTAGGAGCACGCAGTTATATGTAAGAATTCATAGGAGCATGGCCAACGGAAAAGGCCCTAAATGGATGGATACAAAACAAATGGAGACCAAAGGGAGAGGTTAGGCTACAACTCGACTCAAAAGGCTTCTTCACGGTCATCTTTAACCTATTGGAAGACAAGGACAAAATCTTTAAGGGAGATCCATACTTCCTCAATGTTGTTGGGCACTACATGAGATACTGGAAGGATAACTTCACCCTAGAGAAGGACTTCACAAGATTCGTCATATGGGTAAGACTTTATTCCCTGCCAATTGATTACTAGGTGCCATAATTCCCCAAAGGAATAAGAGAGGAAATAGGAGAATACATCAAAATTTCAAAAGGCACAAAGACAGTGCACTACATCTCCTACGCAAGGATTTTTGTCTACATGGATGTTTCAGGGGCTCTTCTAGAGGCGATTAAACTAATATTCATAGATAAAATATGGCTAAAAAATATAGATTATGAGCACATGGACACCTCTACACTGTCCACATAATAAATCGACTCAAAACAATGAGCATGCTCACAATGAAAAGGATGAACAAGGGTTCACAAAGGTTACACCTCGAAAAAAACACATTAGGAAGTCACAACCAAAACAAAACCAACCCCAAATCAATAACCAAAACAAGTTTGAGGTTCTGGCCAAAGAACAAGAAGATCCCCTCTTCAACAACAATAGTACAGAGGATTCTAGTGGAGATTAACAAGAAGGAATAGAATGCGAGCAAGGAGAGACATAAGCAGAAAACACTCAGGGAGGAAAGGAATTTACATAGGAAGACATAGGGATCGAACCTGTGGGAATGGATCCTACCTCGAAAGAAAATGCAATCGAGGAGACCCTGGAAGGAATGGACCTTATTTCAATTGCAGAAATATGGAAAAAAAGACATAAAGGCAGTAACATAAGAGCACATACAGAGAATCGAAGGTTCATATCTCCTGTTGGAAGGAATGAAATAGAGTTTAAAACAATCTATCCCCGAGGGAAAAGTGCATAGGGGAATTTTGGAAAATATTGAAGTAGAAAGACACAATCAAAAAGGAACAAACAGAAAAAAGAGGAAGGAAAACCACAAGATAGCTCCTCCAAGAACTTGGGGCTCGACTCATCAATGAAGGAAAGGTAAAGGCCCTCGCTCTCTCTCCTCGTATTTTCCAATGAATTACATCTCCTAGAACATTAGAGGCCTTAATGGTCTTGGTAAAAAAAGAGTCCTGAGAAACATGATCATATAAGAGAAATCAGACATTTTGTTACTTCAAGAAATAAAAATATATTTGGAGAACGCTAGTCTCCTCTGTTAGTGTACAAATGTTCAGTGATCAAATGTACACTTTCATATTTACTTGGTAGTGGTCCTAGGTCAAAATTTCATATTTCTAGTCAATTTTCAAGTAAAAACTTGTTCAATGAAATGATACTCCCTTCACTCCATTCATGGTCATCATCATCTCAGAGGTCATGTCATTCATTGTCAATAGGGTTATAGATCAGTCACTCCATCTCCATCTAGGTCTATGTCTACGTGTCCTTGTTTCGCCACTAAAAAGTCCAATTATGTCATCAAACATGGAAAATAAGACTTAATTTTCATCATACAAGTCATTTAAAGGGAGTTAGCACAGGTAGGGAAATAAAGTAAGACAGTTTGTCTTATTTCAAAGTTTGTTACATTGTCAAATTGTTTCAAAAAGGAAAAAAATTTCTTCAAAGTTTTTGGTTTCACTAAAAGACAAAAAAAGTCATTTCAAGATGTTATAAAGAGAAAAGATGGTGCAATAGTGATGTGGAGAAAGGGAAGGAGGAGGGATGGAATTAGGTCAAGAGGACCAAAACCTCCCATAAAGCCCCGATATCTGGATCCCCAAATGGTAAAGGCCCCTAATCGGCCCCTATTCTTCCAACCCCTCCCTCGAACGGTCAAGAAAACAAGTTCGGACCTCTAAGCTCAACAACAGAAGATACCCAGGAAGTCGAGATGCACAAGGATGGTTCCCCACACAAAGGGACCCCCTCAGGTTCGAAGCAAGGAGAAAGTGTTGCAAATAGATCGAACGAAAAAAAAAAAAAAAAAAAAAAAAAAAACGTAGAAGCTGACGAGGAAGTACAAGTCTCAGATGACTCAGAGGAGGAAGGAGAAATAGGGGACTCGCAAACCTCGACTAGAAGATCAATGAGAAGCTGAAAGTCCGCCCATGAAAAAAGAGAACAGGAAACCTATAAAGATAAGGTCCAGGGAAGCCAACCAACCCTCAAGAAACTCTTGGCAAAAACGTCGAAGATGACCAGAAATCAGACCCAGAGCTCTAAGGGAGCTCATCACACCCAAAAAAATAAGTGATGAAGGTTGTCTCCTGGAACTGTAGGGGTATGGGGAGCAGAGTTAAAGAAGAAGCCATAAGAAGTCTATTAAGGACATAATCCCCCGACATACTTCTCATTCAGGAGACTAAAATGGAGGACAAAGATTTCCTTCATATAAGTAAGAATTTTTGGAATATTAACAAATTTTTAAAGATAAATGAGGTCCTTAACACTCACTGGCTGCTAACGAATATTCAACATATTGACACAAAAGAGATCATCTGCCTTATCAATGTGTACGTTCCAATAAATGTAGGGGAGAAAAAGGCCTACTGGGACTCCATCAAAAAACTGGGAGGATCAGAGAACCTGGAAAATATCATCATTGCTGGTGACCTTAACCTCACCTTGTTGTTGTCAGAGAAGTGAGGAGGCAGCATAGTAAGGACCCGACACGGGAATGGGTGGAGGACCTCATTCTAGGATCAGAGGCTAGAATGCATATTCTTCCTTGCAACGTTTATGACCATAAGCCTATCAAACTTGAGCTTCTGGCCCATTTTGATCAAGGCCCTATCCCATTCAAATTCAGCCCTCTATGGGTCAAGGAACCAGACTTTATGAAAGTGGTCAAGGAAAGTTGGAAACAACCATTCAAGGGTTCCGCCTTCTATGTTTGGGAGGAAAAGCTTAGAAGAGTGAAAGTTGCTCTGAAAAATTCAGCAAAATCCCTCTCCAACCCTGCAACGGAAAGGAAAAATATCCAAGGAAGCCTAGATCTTCATCATCTACATTTGGAAAATGTTGAGATCACAAAAGAAGTCCTAGACAGGGAGGCTGAATTACAACAGTAGCTACACAAGGCAAGCTTGGCATAGGAAGAGTACTGGAGAATTAATTCTCGAAGCGTTTGGCTAAAAGCGGGAGATAGGAACTCCTCCTTCTTCCACAAGCAAGCCCAAGCACGGAAATGCTTCAACTCCATCACAGAAATCAAGTAAGAGACCATAAAGCACAAGGATATCATTAGTATTAAAATAGTAGCTTTCTTACATTACAAAAATCTGTATAGTGAAGAAGAGGGGTTGGGCCATAATTCTAAATTTCTTGATGAGGTGCCTTCTCTGATCTCCCCCAAAATGAACCAGCTTTTGGAAGCAGAAGTCTCTAAAAAGGAAATAAAGTCTGCACTCTTTGCAATGGAGCTCGACAAGGCCCCAGGCCCAGATGGTTTCTCAATCCTGTTGGCATATTGTGGAAAAAGGCTTGTGCAAAATGGCATTGAAATCCAAAGCCTGTAAGAAAATTGGGGGCAGCACTAACTCTGATTTCATTTCCCTCATCCTCAACGAGAAAGGAGCCAAATCCTTCAATAGATTTCGTCCTATCTCTCTTTGCAACATAGGCTACAAAATGATAGCCAAAGTGATAGCAAATAGATTGAAAAGCATTCTGCTATCCATCATCCCAGAGAACCAAGGTGGCTTCGTTCAAGGAAGGCAGATTGTGGACAATTTCATCCTAGTTCAAGAGGCGATCCATTCAAGCCTCCACCGAAAAGAGAAAGGTATGGTTGTCAAGCTTGATCTAGCAAACGCCTTTGACCATGTGAGACACAGATTTCTCCTCGATGTTATGAATAAGTTTGGGTTTGGGACCAATTTCATTAACTGGATCCAATCTTGTATTACTGAGCCCTGGATAGCCCCATTAGTGAATGGGAGGGAAACTGAAATTTTTAAATCCATGAGAGGACTTAGGAAAGGGTGTCAAAAATATAAATCATGCACTAGTTGCTGATGATTCTCTCTTGCTGGGTGCAACCACTGTGCAATCGGCTACAAGGTTTAAAGGTGTATTGGATGACTTTTGTGAAGAAACAGGAAGCAAAATTAACAATGGAAAATGCCATATTTTTTGTTGGAACACTCCTGCTAGCATTATCAATGCCATCTCCAGATGCTTTGGATTCGCTACCTCCTCAACTTGGTCTTCTTTTAAGTATCTGGGGCTCCCTATATTCCTCAAGAGTGCCTTTAGGAGAGATTGGCTCCCTCTGCTAGAGAAATTCAAACTCAAGATTCATGCCTGGGGATTCTCTTGGCTCAATCTGGTAGGGAAGTATATGCTCATAAAGGTTGTGCTAAACAATCTCCCTATCTATCAATTTGCAGTTATGTTGGCTCCTATTGGAATCCTTAGGAAAATGGAGGATCACATTAGGAATTTTTTTTGGAAGGAGGAAAATTGAACGAGAAGAAAATCCCACTAATCAGTTGGGATAAAATCTCCAAGCCTCTGATGGAAGGCGGATTGAATTTCAAGAACATCTGCACAGAAAACGTTGCTATGGGAGCAAAATTGCTTTGGAGGATAATCGCTCCCAATCCTGGTTGGGCACAAGTTGCGTTATGGAAAAAATACTTCAGAGGGTGAAGGTCTCGCTGTTTAGATAAACCTCTCCCCAAATCTGGCTCGCTCTTCCACAAGCTCTACGCTAAAACAATCTCTCTAATAAATCTACATGCGTTCTGGATACCTGGGAATGGTAAACACATTAAACTATGGGATGATCGAATTATGAATAGTGACCCCCTTGCTGGTGATCGCTCTCTACTTGCGTTGCATTCTTGGATGACCAACACTGGCTATGCAACATTGTGGGACATTTCACGCTGGGAGGATTGTGCTTGGAAGAGCTGGAAGAACCTACAGGTGCCTCCGGAACTACAGAAAGACTATGCAATCTTCTTCGCCCTCCTGAAAGGCAAGGCACCAATCAACATGATGAAATCCGACTCCCGTGGCTGGGGATCGGCATCTGGCCAATACTTTATTGCATAGGGTTACAAGAAACTATTGGAACAACCCCACGTTCCTCCAAATCTAGAGCCTTGGAAGGGGATTTGGAATCATGCATTCATCCCTAAAATTGATTTTTTTGCTGGCTTCTGTGTCATAAAATAATATTGATAGAAGACAGATTGCAGAAAAGAGGCTATTACGAGCCTTCCAGATGTATTATGTGTGGTGAAAATGAAGAAAGCGCCACCCATCTTGTGGTGGAATGTAAATATGCTGCAGAGATTTGGCAAGAACTCATTGGCCCGTGGAGAAACAACTTTATCCTCCCCAGCCACATTTCTGATTTGTTTAAAAAACGGTTGCTCAAGTATCCAGGAGACACTCCTAAAAACAAACACATCAAGGCCGCCTGGCTCTCTCTCCCTAAATTCATCTGTTGGAAAATCTGGCTGGAAAGGAACCAGAGGATTTTTAGAGATACAGTGCAGGATGCCAAGATTGTCATGATTCAGATAAAATGTCAGTTGAAAGAAAGCTTGGGAGACCAGTTGGACAGTGCAAATCTAAGTAAGCAAGATATTGAATGGGGAGCCATTTTCGAACTTCAATTCCAAGATATAGTAAGGCCATCCATCCCTCACAAATAATGGAGAATTAGATTCAATGAGAAAGAATTCTCAAAGTTGATTATAAATAATTCTAGATACTCCCTTTTCTTTGATGGGGTTGCCAAAGGAAATCCTAGAAAAGTTGGAGCGGGTGGAGTCATAAAAAGTTCTGAAGGTAGAATTGAGCTTAGATTTTCCTCGGGCTTCGGTCACAATACCAGCATTCAAGCTGAAGCACTGGCTCTCTTCCAAGGTCTCAATCAACTCAAAGGACTGGGCATCAAAGAGGAAAATGTTTTTGGTGATTCACAGTCCATAATTAAAACTATTGTGGACAAATCTACCCCTTCAGATTTTAGATTGACAAGGTTGATGGCTAGAATCAAATTCCTGGTTAAATCATTTCAGAGCTTGAACTTCTTCCATGTGATGAGAGAGAACAATAAGGATGCTAACTCTGAAGCCAACAAAGTTTCTCTCCTCTCTCTTGGCGCTCTCCTAAGAGATAGAGATGAAGATTGGGATCCCATCCCATAGACTCCTAGTTAGTATGTTTTATTGCTTGTTATTAAAGCAGTTCGTTTGTATCAATAAGTTTGGGAAAACTACGGAGTTTGACTTCATTATTGCATGTTAGAATCACTGGCTTATAAGTGTCTGTGCCATATTGTTCCTGGAAGGAGAGAAAATCTGGGCATTTCCCTTGCATCTTGTAACCCGAATAGAGGCATTTAAGCCAAGATCTTAATATATTCCAATATTCGTTTCTGTAAAAAAAAAATAATAAGAGAAAATATGGAATATTCAACTCATTTTTTCATTTCATGTTTGGTATAGCTCATCTCTTACCTTTAGCTTACTCCATAATTGTCAAGGGTTGGAATAAAATCATGAAAATTTCTCTAAAGAGACCTGTGCTACACTTCTGGAATGCTCTGCTACACATCTGGACACCTATGCTACACATATGGAATTGTGCTACGCTTTGGAATTTGTCTCTTAAATCTGTCATCCAAGCTCCAGGATCACTACAATAAGTTTCTAAAAAAATTTTAACAGTAAGTCAACACCTCACATCCTCCTTAAGTCGATTTATCAGGCAGAGCATTGATTTTCTTGCTTGCCTCCTCCCCAACTACATTTTCAATTTTCCCTATCATTGAGTGATTTCAGTGGACTAAACCCTAACCCTATCATCTAATACCCTCATACACCTTCCCCAGACCATAATATATCATTCCCTGCCATTCAAAGCTTCCCTAAACGTCATTCCCATCAAAACCCTAATTTACTACTATTTTTCTATTGGAAAATTAGGAAATCCTTGTGTTTTCCTAATTTGATCACCCTCCTTACATCCATTTCACCAAATTTCACCTGTACTTTGAAGCTAACATATAACCCTACCTCCTGAAATTTTTTGGGAATTTTTCTTGGCTTCATCACCCTTCATCTCACCCTCAAAACTTACCTTATCCCTGTCCTCTGTTTATCCAAATGCACTTCCTATACCCACTACATCTAAACACCTAGGGTTTAATCCTTTTGATATACATTATGGAAAGTGAAAAGAAAATCCACAAAGAAGGCCACCACTTCAGATTTGAGCCATCCACCTTGCAAGAAGTCAATGCCTCACCTTTTTCCAAGAGATGCTTTGAGAGGACTGGATGTTTGAGGTTCCGTGAAAGAATTATGGAAGAAGGTTGTCATCTCCAATTGAAAAAGCTATTTTCCTCTAGTTTCAGCATGGGAAAGGCCATCATTGCAGGTGTAGAGTTCAAAATATTAGCAAAGGTGATTTATACAACAACAAGTATTCCTAGTTATGGAGAAAATTGGTTCAAGGGCATGGACTTAGACCTTCAAGATTACAAATTGTTCCTCAAATCTCATGCCAAAGAAAAACCTGAGTATATTTATCCTTTAAGGCACCTAATTGACAAATATGCTCTTTTGATGAGGTTAATTATGAGATATTTCACATGTGAAGGGAGATTCTCTAGGTTGTACAAGTACCATGTCAGATTGTCGATGCACTTCACATCTACTAAACCACTTGACTTGCCAAATTATTTGTACAGAAGTCTGCTTAAAATGAATGAAAAGGTTCAGAGCAAAAACAAAGATCACTATCCAAGTCTATTCCACCATGGCCTGGTCAAGCTCATTGTTTTTCATCATCTCTCATCCATCAACATGACTTGGGAAACCTTCATGGAGAAAGTAGCAACAATGCCCACTATTATTCCTCCTGTCCTTCATAGCATACCATCACCATCAGTATCAACACAGGAAATGGAGGTTGGCTCTTCCAGCAAGCAAGCTCAAATTTCAAAGGTTCCTAGGGTTGTTGAGGTCATTAACACCTACAAGAAGGGAAACATAAAGGTTTTTTCTCCCAAATCCATAAAAAGTGTATCTACACTTGATACTATAGCTGAGCAAAGATAAATAAAGGAGCAACCACTCATACATCAGATTGAGTCACCATTGTAGCACCATGATGAACAAGCACCCTTAGATGTTGACATGGCAAAGCAAGTGAAGGATAAGTCATTTGAGGAGATCATAAAGGAGAAGGATGAGGAAATAACAGAGCTGAGGGAGATTTTCTCAATTGCAAATTCTCAAATTACTTTCCTACAACAAGAAAATCTTCAGCTAAAGGTGAAATTCCTCCTCCAAGATAAAGCTAAGGTACATGTTGATGCAGATAAAGGAAAGGGAAAAAATATTTCAAATGATGATCAGCTGGAGGATGTAGAGGTTGGAAGAAAAATAAATACCAAGAACAAAAGGCCTCAAGAAGGCACTTCAGAGAGAAAGAGAGTCGGGAGCTCCTAAATCAGGTTGGCAGACTTTTGATGAGTTGATTCTTGATGAGATCAATCAAGACAAAGAGTATTGGCTTGATAGGATCAATGGGGACATTGAGAAGCTTATGAGGAAATCTAAAAATAAAAATAACCTCCAGATACATATGGCCAATCATTATTGCACCAGGAACAAAATTTCACAAATCAGGCTCAAACAAGTGAAAAAGAAGCTTAAAGAGGCTCAAATGAAGCTTAAGGGGAAAGACAAATTAGACCTCCTTGTTGAGGCATCCATGGATGTTTAGCCCATCCTCCACAAGTCTTACAGAAAAATATTTTTGCCAATTTTGAGCACTTTTTCACTTTTGGTGATTTTTGCACTAATGTGGAAATTTTTCCTTCACATAAACGTAACGCCAAGGCGCTACGTTTTTTCTCAAGAAACCTAAATGAAGATTGGCTCATATGGTTGGATTAATTTAGATTATAAAGTTCCATATCTGGAATTGGTTTTGCATTACAAGCTCTAATTTTGAAGAAAAAGCCAAAAGACTACCATTTTATATGCTTCTACCAGTGTTTTGGACTAGGCGCTACGCTTCTAGAGTGAGGAAGGGAGAATTAACTTTTGTAGCCCTTCCTGTAGGTGTTTTCTCAAAATTCATGTTCTGGAAAGTAGACACACAAGGCTAATTGACCTATCTTTTAGATTTGGATTTGGAGCCCTAAAATTCCATCAAAATCACCTCCAAAGTTGATCTGGATCTTTGGGGGAGGCCCCTAAGATCTAAAAAATTGAAATGGATCTCGCAAGATCTGAAAAATTAGAATGCGAGAAAAAAAGAGAGAACGCACAATAAATAAAGCCACAAAGATTTTTTTTATTAAAATAGAGAATAACTATAGAAGCTACATCGTGGTGGACAATCTGTCCTTTTACAAAATGCGACTTGTTACTTATAGCCTTTTTTTGTTACAATACAACAAGTAAATTCCATGGGTAGGTAAATACGATGGGTGGATCTCACTTACAATACCATTGGTAAATGCCATGGGTGAATGAATACCATAGGTTGATGCCACTTACAATAACATGAGTAAATTCCATGGGTGGATAAATACCATGGGTGGATGAATACCATGGGTCGATATCATTTATAATAACATGGGTAAATTCCATGGGTGGATGGATAACATATATGGATGAATACCGTGGGTGGATGCCATTTTCCATTTGGATCATTCCTCTGTCCTTAAGAATCAATGGTCCCCATTGCGTGAAGTTCCCTCCTGAGAAGTCTTTTTTGAATATGAAGAGTCACTGAAGATAACGGTTTTGTGTGGTTATTCCATAACCGTGATGAACGAAGATCCGAGGATAGAGATACCCTGTGATGCTTGTGACCAACTGTGATATTGATAGTGTATGACCTAGAAAATGGACTTCCATGAAGTGTGGGTTTGTGGATGACCCATAACCATGACAAACGAAAATCTGAGGATAGAGATACCCTGTAATGATTATGACCAACTATGATGCTAATAGTGTGTGG
Organism: Pinus albicaulis; assembly: GCA_034641835.2. Lineage (NCBI taxonomy): Eukaryota > Viridiplantae > Streptophyta > Pinopsida > Pinales > Pinaceae > Pinus > Pinus albicaulis. Next base: position 44,473,308 of record CM076573.1, on the reverse strand, counting down.
CCTAGAAAATGGACTTCGATGAAGTGTGGGTTTGTGGATGACCTAGAAACATGAAAAACGAATATTTGAGGATAGAGATACCCTATAATTCTTGTGACCAACTGTAATACTAACAGTGTTCGACCTAGCAAATGGACTTCGATGAAAAGGATTTTGTGCGGTTGACCCATAACTGCGATGTTGATTGTTGATGAAGTAGCGGGTGCCTACATAGCCTGGGGTGGGAGGGCATGTATCCAAATAACCCAAATATCCTCTTTGATCTGGTCATGACAAATTTATGATTTGGACTATAGAATATGGCCAACGGAGGTACTTCCTCAATGTTGAGGATTAGTTCATCAATGGGTAAAGCTAGGATGATTTCCATATCTTGGGCAAATGTGGCTTCTCTATTCTCTTCTATATCACTATGTCTTTGGCTTTCACTTTGCTAAAAACCTTTTTTAGGAACCTCTACAGTGAATGAGGTTTCTTTTCCTTCTTCTTGACTCTTCGAATTATCTTTATCAGTAGACATGTGACGTGCACTTGGCTCTACTGCAGAAGCTACTGAGTTTTTAGTGCCAAAAATAAGCATGGTATCTAACTGAAAATATCATGAGTTGTTGGAGCATCAATTGTAGATAGTACCTTCTCAAAATCTTACCAGTCTTGGGTGAGTTTGTCATCTTTCTCAATATTTGCAATTCTTGTCTCTACAATTGGTACCTGATGAATACGTTGAAACTGTAATTTGTTCTATTTATGGTGTTGGTATTTGGAACAAATATTTTGACAGATGAGCATTTATTTGTTCTCGGTGCTCTTTAAACCTGAACAAGTCTTTAGGTCTGAGCCTTTTCGCTGCTATTTGCTGAACTCTGGAAAATTCAGAAATTGACTCGAACATATCATCAAACCTATTAGGTTCGCTTGGAAATGCTCGAAGCTTGACCTGATTTTTTATTTCTCCAGCAGCACCATAAGCATCATAATTTCTATTGGGAAAAAATGGGAATTTAAATGGTTTTAAACGATCAATTTCAAGATAGACATGCTTGAAATTGTTTAGTGCATATGAGCCACACGAAAAAGGGAGAGTTGGCCAAATGGTCTTTTTGGCAGGTTTCAAGACTTTTGTCAAACCATTGCCAATTGTTTGATATGAAATCTCTTTGGCCAATAATTGTCTTGTGCGTATAGATATGGGACATGAGGAGGGGCATAGCTTCCAAAAACACGGATGTATGTAAAGTACTCCTCACCAAGCCACCTACGTGTATACTTAAGAATTTTATCAACTTCAGGGGTAATTCTAGCGATTTTGACTTCAAAAATAACTTGGTAGACAGGGAGCATTATTTCATTATAGATTTTAAAAATATGAGAGTAGTATTTTGATTCCCATAACAAATCTAACTAGACAAAGATGGGGGTTTCTACAACTTCGGTCCATTTCCATCCAAAGGAGGGAAATTCACAAGAAAAACAGACTGCATCCATGATATAAGAGCTCATGTAAAAAGTAGGGGCTACATTGGTTGTAACATTTCGATTTTCCCTATAGGTTGTAATGAGTGTTATCAAATTGTCGGAAAGAATGGTTGCCCAATTTAGAATATACCCATCAAAGGCCACTTCTATCAAGGGTGCCCAATTATCTTTAAACTTATTTGTATTTACAGACCCAAACATGTGACACATCATTGCAGTTATTTGCGAGTAAGGAATTTTAAGAGAAGCGAATGAGTCATATTTCTTCTGAGGTTTCAGTAATTTATACATCTTCCTTAAATCTATTGGCATGAGGGAACCAATGATAGTTTTGTTATTGGTAACAAATTATCTATCCCTTATATCCACATTTTCTAACACCCATCTCACTAAGTCATTGTATGGAAGCATTTTTGGATGAGCAGCAATTCTATGAAGAAAGGAGTTAGCCGCATCTGTCCAGGATTTTGAATCGTTGGAAGAAGTATCATCAGCTATGGCTTGCCTGTCTAGAATTACTGGAGGTTTCTCATTCTCGAAGAGTTGGTAAACCCCTTCCCAACCTGAAGAACCAGTATTTGGATTGCATGTGGTATCCGTGATTAAGGGAGCCATTTCGTTATTCTCCTCTTGCCACATGACTAACTGAGGCGGGGTGGCAGATTTCATTCATGCTTTAATCAATCATGACATGATTTTATGCCTTGCGTTTTAGAATTACCATGTTCAAACAAAGCCAGAGATGATAAGCCCAAATCACTTCGAAACATTGTTAACAGTCTTATCAATTGAATTCATGCATAATGGGAATCCTTTGGTATTTAATTTTGAAACTAAATAATCAATTGAAAACCTCTAGATTACAAAACACATGAATGAAAATTAAATTTAAAATTATAGGCCCACGTGATTCTGACAAATGGCATTATATCAGGATGTTTCATCAACGATTTGATAGTCGACATGCTTTAGTGTTTCAAGAAATTCGTGAAACTGTGACTGTGTGATGTTCTTAGACAGAGTGCGACATCGGTGTATGTCAATTGACGGGATGCTATATTGGTATCTGTTAAATAACAGATTTCATTGTTTAGGAATTTCGGGAATTCGCTACTACATTATTTCGTTGTTTCAACGTTTCGTCATTTCTCTACTTCGCAACTCCACACTTCACAATTCGTTTTTTCGTAACTTCGCTTATTTCAGTATTTTGTCCCACTATATATGCTTTTGTTTTGATTTTTTTTTTTAGTTTTAAGCGTTTTTTATTGATTTTATTATTTATAAAAGAAAAGTAAAATCTTAACCTAAGAAAATGCTAACTTGGGTTTTATTTCTAAGAATTGAATATTAATTCTAAAATTTTAAAGGGTCTCCATTATTCTTTCTAAGTTACTTTTTTGGATAATGGGGAGTTGTTGTAATACTACAACAATTGACGACACACAGGATGAATCTAGAATCTCTGAAAAATCTTAATACTTAGAGACAATTTAGGAAATTTATAAGTAATTGAAATATGTTTTTGATATAGATAAATTTTAATTTAAATAACCTGGTTTTACTTGAAAAGAATTCCCCCGTACTTTTGCAAATGATATTTCTCTTTAAATTAATCAAACCTTAATAAGTTGAAAAGATAAGTAGAAATTTATTTGAAGCTTGGCTATTAGATAAACTTATTAGTCACTAGTAGAGGCACTGCTGCCAGTAGGCATTCATAGCCTCGACAGAGTTACTATTTAACCAAAAATGAACGAGTATCCCATTCGTAACATAATAGATATCTTCAGAGGTAACATGATTACTTATTTATTATCTTTTTAGAATCTTCTTCTTTTTTTCCACTTTAAAATCATTATCCTGGTTTGGTAGCCATAAATGATAATGTCATTCACTGGTTATAATAAATTTGAACAAGCTGACTCGTGATGAGATCCCTTGTCTCAAGGTTTTTTAGACCATGAGCCACTATCTTAGTTTGGTAGCTAATTGATAATGTCAAGTTTATTAGTTTCCTATGAACATGATGAGTCGACTCGTGATGAGATCTCTTAACTTTAAAGTTTTTTATATCTTTGAATTACACTCTGAAAAAATATCTAATATATAAATGAATGGGGAGGTTGTCATTTTGCTCTTTATGAGCTTTTGGATGACCATTTGAGTAAAAGATGCTAATACTTCAATAAAATTTCTCACTTTGTAAAAATAACTTTTTGAACTTGATTCATGTCAAAATGATTTTTCAAATCGCATAGGTTGGAATATTTTTTTCTTTATAATGGCTATTTAAATCATTTTTTTCTAAAGAAATAGAGAATTCAATTTATGTTTTATTTCCTTGATTATATCTCTAAGGATTAACACTTTCATGTTTTTTAAGAGATACGAAGTGCTTCACCTTTTGCGTAATATTGCAAAAACTTAAAATATTTGAATTAACTTATATACATATTTATACAAAATAACTATTGTTCTTTAAGAAAAATATTTTTTAAGGATAAGTCCTTTAATAGGAAGAGTTTCCTTCTTCCCTTGTAAATCTTGCAAAATGAAAGTTGATGGACCTATTTTTTCGACTATTTGAAAAGGGCCAAGCCAAAGTTTTTGAAATTTAGTATGTTTTCCTTTATCCTCATGCATTTTATCCCAATTCAATACTAAATCTCCAATCTCAAACAATTTATCCTTGATTGTATTTGAATCAAACGAAGTTTTGACCAAGTGTTAATGATGACTATGTACCATTTTAGCCTTTTCTCTTTCTTCTTCCATTTTAATTATTTGATACATTATTAACTGTAATGAATAGAAAGTTTGTTCATTAATAAATTGAACTAGGGTTGTTGACGGGATATCTATTTTTAAAGGCAAAATGCCTCTTTCCCATATACCAATCGAAAAGGAGAAGTTCCTATTGAAGTTTTTTTAGTTATCCTATTTTCCCATAATGCAAATGTTAAGACTTTGTGCCAATTCTTCTGATTTTGATCAATAGTTCGTTTAATTATTCTTATGAGTTTTTTGTTCATCGATTCTTCTAAGCCATTTCCTTGAGGGTAATAATTTGCAGAATACTTTAAATTAAACCCTATTTTCAAAGCAAACTCAGTCATGGTGTTGTGCAGGAAAATTCCCTCTACGGACAGAGGCGATCCCTCTAGCCCTAGGGTGGGTCTAGCAACAAGGGAACATGTTAGACTCCTTAATTCCTAGCTTATAAATGAAATATGGATCGAGAAAGATATCCTACCTCGGTCCAATTCTTTTGTCGTGGCACGTGGCGGTGATCCTTCGATCTTTTACTTCACGCCTTGTGCTCCGTGTTGGTGACAATGTTCACGTGTCTGCACAAAGATCAAACAAATGATGACAACATACAAGCATATACGTTCATCTACAACTATTCAGCTAGTCAAGGAGAGATAAATACTTTTCATACAAATGGAAACAAAGTTGGAGCCAGAAACTAGTCATGTATTTATATTGATAAATGAAAAAGAAGTTTACAACCTTATGCCTTGACGTTGCAGATCTCCTTCGACGAGTTCATTGGAGCGCGTCCCAAGCATTCATTCAACATTCGACTCAATGAGTCAAGGGGCTTAAACTCTCTCTCAACAATGGAATATTCCCCGCTCCTTCAACACACCAGATATATTAATGACTGTTCAGCTAGTTGAATCAATGTGAAGAGGAAGAATTTATAGGAGAGGAGGAGGAGGTTTGGGATCCCACATAAGGTGGAGGAGAGTTCTATCCCTTTGGGAAGTTGCACAATTGTATGAACTAACAATCCAAAGGGAGGAACTCGACGTGATTCAGTCAAACAAACCGTGATGACTCCGCTCACGAAGTTGTTAAGCATGGAAGCTATGTTTCTATTTTTTTTTTAAATCCAAAAGCAGCTGGGTGGGTGCCCTTCTGAGACAGAGCGCCAAAGGTCGTGAGGCCCAATGTTAGTTTATCCATGGGCGCAAGGCCATAATTGCCTACCAGCGTTGACCCAAAATCACATGTTTTTGAAGGTCTTCTTAAGGAATGCTCAACATATATTATATTCTTGACATGCCAAGGGATGCAATGACATTTATGGCAATGCATGACAGTACATAGGGATCACTGAAATGGTCCTCCAATGTTCGGGATGGTGATTGCAGGGACGGTGACAAAATATTGTGTAACACATGGCGATTCCAGAAAAATAAGAAGCATTGTCAAATACAAGAGCGTTAGGAACACCAAACCTTGTAATGATGAATTGATCAATAAACTCAATAATATTTTCGGAATTGGTGGTCTTAAGACGTATTTCTTCTACCCACTTTGTAAAATAATTTGTAGCAGTCAATATATATTTGTGATGTTTATAAGAATGAGGAACAAACTCACCTATTATGTCAAGTCGCCATTTCTCAAAAGGTTGTTCCATATTGACTGGTTGTAGTGGCATTGATGCTTTTCTTTGTCTTCCTACCGTGATTTGACAAATTTTACAATTTCTGACATAGCTATGTGCGTCTTTGAATAAGGTTGGCCAATAATATCCTGCATGTAAAATTTTATGAGTTGTAGTGTCTCCACCAAAGTTTACACCTGCTAGTCCTTCATGAAGTTCCTGGAGTACATTAGGTATTTCAGTTTTCTCTAACCATCTTAGCAAGTCAAAATCATTATTATATATATATATATATATATATATATAATAAAAAATAAATAAAAATTATATATATTCTTTCTCTGAATAACGCATCATTGACTAAATGATATTGATTAACTTTCAATATAATGCTCGTTTTCTTTAAAAATCCAAGTTAAGTAGAGCATAACCATTCTTTAAATAAAATATTACATCAACGTATTGATATTGATGGTTAACCGTGAGTACCTCTATAAAAAAATTTAATACTAGTTGTTATCTCATCAGGTGATGTGTCATTCATTCCTGTAATCAACCTGCAAAAACCTTGACCTCTTACAATTTTAGCAGGTCTTATTTCTAAGTCATATTCTTGCATTGATGTTACCCAATTGGCCCTCTTTTCACCTAGTTCATTTGAATAAGTATTTGTGTGACTGGTGAGAAAGGAACTATCACTTTGACATGAGATTTTAAAAGAAAGGGTCGGAAATGCCTGACAACTTTATAAACTGCAAATGCCTATTTTTCTTCTCTTGTGTAGTTCAATTCAGCTCCTTGAAAATTAGAACTAAAAAAGAAATTGGTGTTTCGAGTTTTTTATCATATCATTGAGTTAACAATGTTGTATATAACAAATCATAAGAAAAAGGATATAGAATGAAATTATTGGAAAAATTGGGAGTTGAAAGAGAAGGGGCGTCAGCAATTGATTGTTTGATAATTTGGAATGCTTCCTTCTCTTCTTCTCCCCATTTAAACAATGTATCTTTCTTGATCATCCTTTGTAGTGGAAGAACAATATGTGAAAAATCTAGGACGAATCGTTTGACAAAGTTTATTTTCCCTAAAAAGGATTGCATTGAATTTTTGTTATGGTCTAGTGGAATTTCCGAAATTGTTTTAATCTTGTCCGGATCAATAAAAATTCCATTCTTTGAGAAAATAGAACCTAAGAGTTTTCCTTCGCTTAAGGAATAAATTGACTTCTTCAGGTTAAGAGAAATTCCAAATCTCCTGCATCTTTCGAAGATTTTTTTTAAGTCATGCAAGTGACTGTTTTTCTCTTTCGAGTATATGGTTATATCATCGAGATAGATACACTACCACTATTTTATTTATCAATCCTTTGAATGCAATATCCATTACTCTTTGAAATGTGGCTCCCACATTCATTAGTCCAAAGGGCATCTTTTGGTATGCACAAGTTCCCCATTTTATTCAGAATGTAGTTTTCAAACGATCTTCAGGATGAACCAAAATTTGGTTATATCCTAAAAATCCATCTAGAAAATACATTAAATCGGAACCTTATACTGATTGTAAAACTTGTTCCACTGATGGTAAAGGAAAATTATCCTTTTGACATGCTTTTTTCAAGTTCCCAAAGTCAATACAAATTAAAATATCTCCATTCTTTTTCCTAACAAGTACCAAATTAGAGACCCATTTTGAATGTCTAACATGAAAAACGATCTTAGCTTTCAATAGTTTGTTTAACTCATTTTTTTTTGTGTTTCCAAGTTTGGATGAATTTTCCTGAGCTTCTGTTGGGTAGTTTTAACTTCGGGCACCGTAGGAATAATATGTTGAATGATAGAAGGGTCATAAGTTTTAAGATCTTGGTAATTCCATGCAAAAATATCTTTGTACCTCTTCAATAACGAAATGAATGCATTCCTTTCTTCAGATGAAAGTCTAAGCCCTAAATTTATATCTTGATGTAAATCATGAGATCCTAAGTTGACTAATTCAAACTTTAGAGTAGAACTTTGTAGTTTGCAATTGTTGAATTTCTTGAATCTATCTTTTAAATCATATAAACCTTCAAGCATAACCACAGATTTCGATAACATATTTTTATCAATTTGTTGTTTGATTTTATTATCATGTTCATCTTTGTCCATAATTTGATCATCATATGATTTCTCGGAAGTAAGAAAACTTAAGATATCACTATCATCATTAAAAACTCGCCAACTAGTAACAATATCTCGTATAGATGATCGGGACTAAAATCCTCTGGTGGAGTAAGCTTGGAAGCAACATTAGCTAAAAGGTCGGCGTTGGCATTTTGTAATCTAGGAATATGAGAGAATTTAATGCTATAAAATGAGATGTAAGGTATTGAACCAAAGATTGGTAATGTTTCAAGTGATTTGAGAGACAATGAATAGTATTTCATACTTGTTTTACAACAACCTTTGAATCCCCAAACACCTAAATATATTTTATATCAAGACTAATTGCTTTACGGATACCTTGAACCAATGCCTCATATTCAACAATATTATTAGTACATTCAAATTCTAACCTACATGCTAGCATGGTTTTTTCGCTTTTTGGGCTAATGAGTACGCATCCTGCTCCTGCACCATCATTGGATCTTAATCCGTCGAAATAAAGTTTCCAAAATGGAGATTGGACTACAGTTTCTTCTTCAAAATTGAAGCATCTAATGGAATCAGTCTGAGAGTAATTTTCTACTTGTGAACTAACAGAGTTGATTGGAAAAGGTGATCTTTGCACATTGAAACCCTAAAAATGATTATGCAAAGTAATTGCCCAGAATATTGTTGTTAAATGCTATAGGCTCATTTTCTACCCCAAGGTCTGTAACTGAGTACTTCATATGTTTTTCACAGTCAACTCTAATTTGATTAGGCTTTCCATTATATGAAAGCCACATGTGAGACCAGTCCGTTGCAAAATATCCATGTAATTTTTCAGACCAATCTCTGCTAATAACTAAACCGTAAAATTCAGGAATGTCTGCAATCAGTATATCGATGATTTGAGCAAGTTTTGAGTTTGTTGACAATCTAATACTTACCGAATTAATCTCTCCTAAGACCTTGACCTTTGTTCTATCCAATTGAACTATATTAACTGATGACTTCTGGGGTGCAATATTTAATTTTTCGCAGATTGAATATGGGATTATATTGGATGAGGCCCCATAATCAATTAAACAGTTATGAACATTCTTATTGTAGATTTCATAGGTTAAGAGAAAAGGAGGTGTATGGAAATTAGATCTATCACCAATCAAAATAGAATATGAAGCATTAAATTTGTTGGAATGGTTAATAGGGGGTTTTCCCATTCCATTATCATCTTTAGCTATAACAGTTGTAGGAAGAGGAGATGTTGTGGCCGCATTCAACTCTTTCAATAAAAATTTTTGTTGTTGCTTTAATTTGCTAAGTTCATGGACAGAATATTGGCTTTAATATTCTTCATATCCTACATTATGTTATATTCAATAGTATCAGATACTACTAAAATTTTAGACTGAGGATTGGATGTAGATTTGATTGGTTGATAATCGAATATGACCTACTGAGATGATTTGACTGGAGGTTTTTTGTTGACAGGTTTTTCTTTAGCAATAGAAGTTGGAGTTTTCTATTTCTGTGTTATTTGTGTTGGTTCTAAATAATTTTTACTTCTTGTGCTAACTGGCATGGCTTCAGTTTCTGATTCTTAATTAGAGGATGCTAAAACGAAATCCCATAATCCATTTTGTTTGACCACTTCTTCTTCTTGGGATTCATCGACATAAGGTGTTGTACTTTCCTCTTCTTCTTCTTCTTGGTCAAATTCTGCATTAGAAATAACATTGGGAGGCTGAGAGATAGACGATTGACTTTTCCTAAATGATCTAAAGGGTTTCTTGGAAGAGGTTTCTTAATTTCGACCATTTCGTTGGACATGGTTTTGAGAACCTTTTGCAATCCTTCAAGATCAAAAGGATCTTTAGGATTTTTCTTCTTTGACTCATCTTTTAATGTTACCTTTTTCTTCTTTGACTCATCTTTAGGATTTTTCTTCTTTGACTCATCTTTTTAATCTTGTACCTCTGTCTTATTTGCTAAAGCAACAATTCTTCTTTCAACAGACAAAGCTTCTTTCATGTTTTCTGCAAGGGTATCCCTATTGGCTCTATCTACGAAAATTGGTATATTAGAGGGAAGGGAGGATATGTACCACTCTATTTGTACATCTAGTCCAGGCTTAGAGGTAGCTGGGATTTTGTTCAATAACTTGTTAAATCTGGAGTTGAAGTCCTTGATATTTTCCCTTGACTTAGCTTCTATATTAGAAATATCATTGATCAATGATGCAATTGTTCTATCATCACCAAATTTGGCAAGAAATTGTTCTTGGAAGGTATCCCAATTTCCTATTGAGCTTGATGGGAGAGAAAAATACCAGGATCCTGTAGATCCCTGGAAGGTATATGGAAACAAACTAACTACAACATCTTCATGTACAACACCGTTGAGATTCATGGATAACATAAAATTATTGATATGTTCCTCAGCGTGAATACCATCATCAAGGTTATATTTAGGTAGCCATTTTTCTGGATTATTCCATGGTAAGTTAGCCATTACTTTCCTTGTTGTTTGTGAGGATGAGATTGTAGGTTCAGAAGCGGATGTAGATGGAGAAGAAATTACTGATATAAGTGGATGTTAGTTCTGAGTGCAGGCATTTCTTCGGCCCATTTAGTGAAGTAGTCCACGGCTACCATAAGGACATCATGCTTATATTATCGTAGCCATGGACTACTTCACTAAATGGGTTGAATCAATGCCTGCAATCACAGCTGACGATAATATGGCTGCAAAACTTCTTTTCAATCATGTAATTACTAGGTTTGGTGTCCCTCAAGCCATTGTCACTGATCATGGCTCTCATTTTCGCCATTATATGATGGCTGAGTTGAATACTAAGTTGGGTTTGCGTCACGATAGCTCAATGTCGTACTACCCCTAGGCCAATGTCCAGGTTGAAGTCGTGAATAAGGTTTTAGTCACCATGCTTCAACGTACGATTGGGATGCACAAGTCCAATTGAAATCTCATGTTGTTTTCATCTCTCTGGGCTTACCGAACCTCGGTGAAGGATGTAACCGGATTCACCACTTTCCAGCTTGTTTACTGTCTGGAAGCTACCCTTATAATTGAATGTGAAATCCCTTCTCTCAAGATAGTTTTTGAATTAATACCTATCACCTCACTGGAGGAATAATGTCTCCTATGTTTGGAGAGGCTAGATGAAACTCATTGCTTTGCTGCTCTAGTCATAGAAGCACAGAAAAGCGATTCAAATACCATTTTTATCAGACGGTTTCCCCTCATACCTTTATAGAAGGAAACTTAGTCCTCTTGTATGACCAAGCTCACGATAAGCTGGGGGCAAGAAAATTCGAACCCATGTGGCATAGGTCGTATATCGTTAAGCATGTTTTGCAGAACGAGGCCTATGAGCTAATTGACTATGAAGTTTATCCTTTGAATCAACCCAGAAATGGGTTGTACCTCAAAAAATATTATTCATGAGTCCCTCGTGCATGTCCTTTTGTACATAAGTGTGTTTTTCATTTTTGTACATTTTTGGCTTCGTGTGCGTTCGAGCAGTTTTTCTTGCTTATTATGTCATTACTTACTGTGCAGATGTCTGTCACTTCTTATGTTGGTTTCATGGATGGTGCCTCCTGCAGTACCCAGAACTTGTCTTCTGCAGCCTAGGTAATTTATGATCCGAACGGCGAGTTGGTAAACCTCCAAGGTATTTGTTTGGGATGAACAACCAATAATGTCGCTGAATATAGCGTAATCATTGAACTCATAACTGAAGAAATTTCTCTCGACATTCATGAACTAATCGTGAACCTAGACTCTGTTGGAAATGTTGTCATTGATGGTAAAGGACGAAGTAGAGGCAGAGATAGACAAAGGACAGCAGCAAAAATACAGTGACAAGATATGTACAGTAACGAGAAATACAGTGATAGGATATGTACAGAGGCAGAGATGAAATAGTCGAGCAGCAGAGGCAGAGGCAAAGCTGTTAACAAACAGCGAAATGATCAAGCAGAGACAGAACCCTGAGGGTAATGGAACCAAGCATTTAAACCTTATGATATCGTTATATTAAAATATCAATGAAATAGGGTTCATATATATCTAAGTTCTTTAGAAAGGCATATAACGAAATCAAGAAGGGTTTATATATATTATAGTTTGAACCGAGATAATATGTATATGTATATAACAAAGGCGCAGAGTTTTTTGTTGGAGCGGAACCATGACTATAAGCAGAACCCTGAACATGAACAGTAAAACCGGAGGGCCACAAAACCAGTGGGTTCGCGCGAGAATTGAAGTGGTAAGCTGTATTACCAAAATGAACACGATATATGTCATTGAAGGACACGTGTCCTCAGGCGGTTTCCAAATACAACTTTTTTCGCGTGATTTTGGAGGATTATGAAGCGAACATTTAAACTGCGCGATATTGCGCGTCGTCCGTTGGATGGGGGTCCAAAGCTCAGATGGTGCACGAGAGAAAATTGACTGTCCGATCAAAGGTGAAGATGTGGGGAAGAGAACCAAGGATGTGGGTCCTACATTCAGAGTTGTGGAGCCAAAGTATTATGTGAATGGCTGTGTATTCTGTGTTATGAAAGTTAATAAACAGGTAGAGGTTATAACTTATATTAATATATGTTGATATATATGATGGGCCGAATGCAGGTTGAACTACATGGTATTGTGTTTACATATAAGTTAAATGTGTGGGTTCACTATAAGGTTCATAATAAATTGAACGGGGTCGTTATATATGTCAATATATTATAATTGATATGCAAGTCACCCAAGGAGTGGTACATATGATAGTCAGCATATAGTGGTACACCATGGGCCCGAGCACTTTTACACGAAGTCGAGGTTTGGTACCTATTGCAATGTTAATATGCTACATGGCTAAGGCTATACTGGGAAGCGGAAGCTTTAATCAAACTATGGAACCCGAGAGGTTATATATATATATTAGTGCTGGACATATGTCTAAGTCCAAGACTTAATATAATGTTGATGGAAGATAGTGTGTGTGTAGGGTGGGAACCCCCCTACATAAAATTCCGAGAATCATAACCCAAGCTGGAGGATACATTAAAGCTGAAGCAGAAGCTTGTATATATGCAGAGCATTACATATGTTGCGCTTTATATACAAAGGTCCAAAGCATATATATATATATATATATATATATCACTTTGTGGACAAGGGACCAAAGGTATAATACAAAGCATATGTATTATATTATTGAGCGCACAAAGGTTTTTATCACAAATGAAGTACCACATGGTGGGACCCTCACCAATCACATCGGAGAAAAGTTGGCAGCGGAACAAGTTAACCAAAAAATTGTGATTGCAATGAAGTTTCGGACACGATGGGATTATAAACTGTGATTCATACATGCTTAAGTTCTGACATCAAAGTAGGCCATCGCATCGGAAAGAAGCAGAACATCGAAGCACTACATTGAAAGTTGCGATTGCGATGATCGCATCGGGTCCTTCACAAATGCATCAATCGCAATCGGGAGTATTCAGTTACGATTAATCGCATCGGCACAATAAAGTGCAGTGAACAGTGAATCATCAGATCAGAGTGATCGCATCGAATCATCGGAACTCACAACTAAAAGTTGCGATTGCGATTAATCGCAATCGGAAGAATTCAGGAGGTGACTCATCGCATCGAAGAATAAAACAAGCTTGGCGGGTGGGCACGAAAGGGCATTTTAAGTATTAAAATGTTTTGATTTAAGTTCTCCGAGAGTTGATTTGCGTTACAAAAGGGGCAGTTTATATGTTAAAAACACTTCATTATCATGCCAAGATTTAAATTGCGATATATGAAAAGCGCAGTCACATATGTATGGCAGTTACACTGCAACAGTGAACAGGAAATCAAACAGAGCCGAAAGGGACAAACACAGTCACATAAAAGACAAATGTTGGAAATACTGAGAGCGGGGGTGAATCAGTATTTCTTTCAATGAGATCATTAGTTAATCTTCAATTATTATTAGTGTTTGTACAATGATAGCAGAAAACAAGAGGAACATAAATGCACACAGTTTTTAAGGTGGAAACCCACTCTGGGACAAAAACCACCTAATGCTTTTCTAATAATTCATTTCAACTCCAATTGAAAATAAAGCTCCAACTTCCTAGAATCTAGAAAAGCATTCTTCTCCAGCTCCCACTGGATGGACGCTCCAACGCCCAAGATTCTTCAGTAGTCAACTGAACGGATGCCCCAACACCCAATAAGCTACAACTCACCCTAGCACCACCCTACCACCCTATAGAAGAATAAAAGAAGAATGGACTCCCGTACCAGGGAAAATGGTCCACTTTACAATGATATAGAATGATGTAGAAGAAGAAGATATACTAGACCATAAACCAAACTTTGACACAACCACCTAAGATGATCCTAGACCTCCCAACACTGCCTCTTCAACCCTTGGCAAATAGACACTAGTACAATTTGTACAAAAATGTATTTACAATGACTAAGTACAATGATACCTTTATAATGATTGTATGCAGTGTTGCCCACTTGAAGACTTCATATGATGAACTTCTTGCTGCTATTATGCACCTTGGTTGCTGCTCTTGTCATGCTACCCTCTGCTCACATTGTTTTTCTTTTCTACCGTAGAAAGTCTGGTCCTTTGCAATCCTTGACAACACATGATCTAGATTTTTCTTGCCTTCTAGGAGCTCGATATTGAATCTAGTGTATCTCTGTTATTTCAGATCCTCAATATCTGATTTTCGGTCCTATATTAGTCCTCTAAGTCTTATTTCCAATGCCACAGGTTTGACCCAATTTGGATTCTTCAAGAGAGAGATATACCCAATTTCTCCCACTGCCCTAATTATGGATTGTTTCAGCAGAGCGCACTTTTACGGCGTGCCACGTGTCACTGTTTCTTCATTTGCCTCTGAAATTGATAGAGAGAAAACTATAGACTGTGTACTATCTGCCAATTTTTACAGAATTCCAATCCGATACTCAAAGAGAGAGTTATGACGAATTTACCAAGGTCACTTATTTAAGATGAATTTCAGGATCTTGCAAAAACCCTTACTTCCACAGATCATATCTCCAAAAATATTATGCAAATTGATCTGAAATTTTTACTGCAGCTTCCTCAGGATTTCGGCTTCACCTCATAAAAATTTCAGCTTTTGAGCCTTCGTAGAAAAATTTTAGAGCGAAAATTCCACGATGACTTGTTTCAGATGGCTGAATCCCTTGCCTAAGGAGGAAATGAAGATCACAATATATATGAATGCTTAAGTTGAGAGGGGCTTCAACAAGTGAATGTGGGAGGGATTTTATGAGCTTAAAAAATATTAATTATGACTTTTCAATGACCCATGCCCCAACCCCTTGGGGTTTTAGCCCAATAACTGGGGTACAAACTTCAAACATGAATATCTCTCAAACCGTGAAGAATTACATGGCGTGCCATATATAAACGGAAACATCTCAACAAGTAGAAACCATCAAAATAATTATTGACCCATAATGTATTAATTTTGTAGGTCAAAATTCCCATGCAATATTGGGTTAGCCCCTGGTGTTGCTTGGGTTGACATTAATGACAACCGCTGATTAAAAATCTCCCCCTTTGGCATTGATGGCAACACAAGTACTCCCCCTGCGATCATGACACCTATTCCTACAACATTCTCTCCCCCTTTGACATCAATGGCAAAGGGTAACTCCCCCTGAAACATAACCATCCTGTGGACCTGTACACACTTCCACTCACGCTGACACGCAACTGTCCAAGAAACCTGTACCCACTTTCACTCCCCTTTTATATTCTAAAAAGGGAAAATCTGATGAGAACTTGGGAGAATCCCAAGCTTTTGGCAAAGATATTCCAATGCTGGCGAATATTTAATATGTGATTCTTTTGGTGCTGCTCGGAATCTTGCTACTTGTCCAACTGCTTGCATAACATTTGGTCGGGAGGCTGTTACATATAGAAGACTACTAATCATAGATTTGTACAACCTTTGATCCACATCCTTAGATGAGTCGTCAATGCTCAATTTGCAACCAAGTAAAGACATCTCTAAATCACTTTGCACCTTTGTAGCAAAATTCTTACTTAGTCGATCATCATTGCTACCAATTATTGTATCATCCTCTTTAGCTATTAGACATGCTTTAGTTGCTTCATCCAGAACATATATGTCGTTCGGAGCTCGACTTGCTGTAGCCACAATTTCACCTTACACGCCTTTCCTAATTTCACATTTCATGGAGTTGAATAGTATTGTGTGTCCTTGATCACACATTTGTCCAACACTGAGCAGATTGTGATTCATGTTTTCAACCAATAGAACATTCTTGGCTAGAACATCTTTGCTTCCGAGAGTAACAATACCTGATCCTATAACATTTGAAGATCCATCATTTCCAAAGGACACGGTTCCATCCTTATTCTCTTTTAGAGATACAAATTTATTTCTATCTCCAGTCATATGCGTTGAGCAACCGCTATCAACATACCACACATCTTTATTCTTTTGAGCCTTGAGAGCGAGACCACAATTATCATTCTTCTTCTTCTTCCATGTTCGTTCATTCTGTGGCTTCGAAGATTCTTCTGAAGGATTTTCAAGTCTGCAGTGTTTGGCTGTGTGTCCAAAGTTTCGACATTTGTAACATTCAATATTGTTTCTTA